>VYZT01064750.1:0-159203 GCA_013400735.1 Pomatostomus ruficeps
AAAATTTTACATATTCCACATTTGTGACACTGTGAAGAACCCAGTATGGTGGGCTTAGGGGGATGGTGCCAGAAGCTAGATGGAAAATCATCAGTGAGAGTTGCTACCTAATCCCCTTCAGCGCTTATCTTGGGCTCTGAAATGGAAGACATTCTATCCCATTAAAACTACAATTCCCATTTAATAAAAACCTCTGAATGTACTTACAGTCAAAATAGTTGCCTAATTTCTTTTCTGCAGAAACCTCCTTCCTCTCATCCCAAATCTTAGAGATACATTTTCTACTGGAAATCCATCTGATGTTTACAATCTTTCACTGATTTATTTGTGACTCTTCAGCTTCCTAGTCAGCCAGGATCTATCTATTGTAACACATGCAGAGTTCCTAATTTATTTTTTTTGCTGTGCCATTTACTACATCAAAATACTTTCCCATGCTTTCTCTCTCCCTCCTCTGTATGATAAACAGTTCAGGCTCACTGGAGGAAATAGGAATATAAAGGAATTGCTCTTTTCTGTAGCATACTCAGACTATGAACTTAGATTTTCAAAGCCTTTGTTCTGGTGTGTTTAATGAGTGATGCTTTCACTTAAAGAAGGGTAGATAGACGTGCAGGAGAAAGGTTTCTCCTCTTTACATGCAAATTTTGAGTCTTGTTTGCTATTTTTCAGAAAAATCTTATATAGGTCTCAGTATCCTATTTCTTTTTTAAAAAGGGGACATGCTCATCTGAACATGCAGAATATTGCATGAACGTGGGAATTTGAAAATTATTATTAATTTTATAAACAGGAATGGCCTCCTAATAGAAATGGAATAAACCTACACCTGGTAGAATTGCGTTGTAATCACAACTTGCAAATCTGCATGTGTAACCTTGTCCTGTGCAAAGCTTTCTGAATTTCTAGGAAGCTTCTGGCCTGAAGAACTGGAAATGAAAGTTGGTACCTTTTCTTTAAGCATGTACACGCACTCAGATGTGAAGAACAGAACTGGGGATGTGTGTGTCTTTTATGACAGCTAATTTATGTTATGTGTTACTGCAATATTGATTTTTGTCATCATTGACAGACTTGGTGATGTCTGAGCCATTGATACTTTGAGTCCTGGAATTATAGGTGGGCAACATGATAGGTCTGATACTGTCCTAAGTCATTTGGTACTGGTTTAATTTTACCTTCAGTGAATTTCCGATGCTGACTGTATTGATTTTTACATTGGGAGAGAAAAATAAGGTATGTGGTCTGAAGACAGTTTGTAGAATAACTGTGAAAACATTGCTAGGAAAGCATGAAGTGGAAAAAAAATAATAATGTCTTGGTGATGTTTTTGCTCCATTTTTCTTCCCTGTCCCCCATTTTGCATTCATACTGCAGAGAAGTGAAATGAGAATTGGGTTAGGGGTGAACAGCTGCAGAAGGAAATCCCCAAGGAGGGAAGAAGCTTCTTGTGTGTGCACAAATACACATGAGAATGTGAATGCTTTCTCCAAGAGTTTGCTTCCTAGAGAAGAGCTCATTTGCACACCCACTGATGGTCGGGCTTCCTTTTGGAAGTATCAGCTTCCCACTGCTGCTGCCATCCCGAGCAGAGGGCAGAGTTTCAGGATATCTCCATGCTCGCCCCTGTGTTCATTAGCAGGCAGCTGTCAGTCTGGGCTGTCATGGTTTGCAGTGTCAGTCTTTCTGCCTCCACTCACTTCTCTTGAATTTAAATGGAAATTCCATATATAATCGAGGCCTAAACCCTGCTAAGTGCTGACATAGCAATGCCCAGCTCTTCTGACTGGCAGTGTATAAGAAACTAAATGAATATTAATGCTTTCCTGTCGACCAGCAGCTTGGTTTTCTTGTGTCTTTCATCTTCTGCAATGAAGTATGTGCTTTCTGGCTGGGTCATTAATAAAACAGCTAGTGGGTGATTTATTTCACCCAAAGTACTAGTTGGCCATTGTGTCTCCAGTGTCAGCAGTGAATGGCTTTTCTGCTGTTGTCATGGTCTCCCCCTTGGTAATCACAGGGATTCAGGAGAATGCAAAGGACTAGTATTGTGGGGAGCTTGCTAACCACAAGTCTTGCTCCTATTGTGCTCTTTGTGCCGTTTCCAACTGAACATGAATCCTCTTTCCCTGGGAGACACCAAGACCTCCTAGGCCACGCGGTAAGAATGCAGGCACCCTGTCACATCCCTGGTGGGGCAGGGCAGATGACTGTTACAGCCAGCACAAAAGGATATATAGATTTTCCAGACTGCTGAAGATAGATGCTGTCTGTCCTCCTTCCTGGTCTGGAGGCTCTTACCAACCACCTCTGTGTGTCCGATGTCTTTGTGGTTCCAAGTCTTGGCTTAGTTTGGGCTGCCGTGGAAAAACGCACTGATTACCTGTCAGTCCTAGGAAAATATATTATTTCGAGTAACTAAGTTGCTCTATAGTCTAAGTGTAAACTAAATGATTTTAATGCAGTGAGCGTGAGAACATGATCACCTGCTCTGAATATAAGATCTATTAGAGATCCTGCAGGGTCTCTAGATCATTATATTTAAGGTTCTTCCTCTACAGAGTGTCAGAAATGGGTTCAAGTTACTTGTTCTGGGTTTGGACCGCTATTCAGGTCAGTTAGCAAAATAATCTGGTTCAAAAGTAGTTCAGCAGTGAACTATGATGTAGCAAAGAGAGTCCTGGCATATTGAGACACAGTAAAGCTCTGAAATAGCTCTAACACAGGTGGCTTAGACCAGCAGGTTTTATTAGTAGAATGAATGTGTTCCCTTCTCCTGCTAATTTGGTGATACAATAATCCTTACCACTTGTTTGCAGCCATTAAAAAATCTGGAACAATCTCTGGTTCTAGGGCATTTGTTCCCTCTCCTCTGGTTTTAGCGGAAGCTGTGCATGCATGTGCTGGGTACTGCTGGAGGGGCTAAAACAGCTCTACAAATTCTTGCTCGTGGTTATGCTCTTTCAAGCAGGTGATTACAGGTCTAAAGGACTAAGCATATACTCTCAAAGGCTTCTGTACAATTTACATTTCCTTGCATGCAGATGAATTTTTCTGCTTTCTCCTTGTTCTTTCTCCTCTCCTCATTTTTTTTCAGGCACATTTTTGCAATCTGCTGTCAAAAAATTTGCCCCTTCATTAAGATGGCAACTTTAAAAGACACTGAAAAGCTGAAATAACCATTTCAGCTGGTATAAGCAATTACAGATATTTTCAGACAGCAAAATGACAACCTCAGTGAAGCTTGGACAATTGTTACATAGATGTTAATCAAGAGGGACACAGGCGGATTCCTGAATTATTAAAAATGCAATAATGTTTCTGAAGGCTTGATATGCCCTGGTGAGCCATGCTTAGGGAACAGATTTTGCCTGTCCCAAGCTCTCTTATCTGGTGCAGCAGAGTAAGAACTGAGCAACCTTCTCTCGTTGCCTTTCATCATTTGGAACATCTTTTCAGCTTTGAATTTCCGAGGCTGTTTCATTGTGCTGCCGTCCCCCCTCCCACCCTTCCGCTTTGTTTGCTTGACAAGGAGAAAAGGCAGAAAGTGAAGCACAGAGCCACATTTCCATAAGCTTGCACAAACTATTTCTTTCTTTTTCTTTCTACTCCAGACAGGGTGCTTATAATTAGTCAGCCCTGCTGTGGTTGAAGCAGAGTTTTTAGAAGAAAGCTTTGGTGGTTTCTTACCAGCAAGAGCAAGAGTGAAAAACAAAACTCATGCAGTTCATCATTAATTTGGGGAATACTTGTTCACCTCATAATCCAGGCAAATAATTTCCTTCAGCCATGTTTGTTAGAAATACTGGAGCAGAGACCTAGTGGTACTTTTCCCTATCATGCTGAGATCAGACGGTGCTGGCAGCATTTGGTGTCTTGAAGCTGAATGCAGAATTAAAAGCTTCTCAAAAAAGCAGGCTATTAAAGTGGCACTGAGAAAGCTCGTTACACTGCTTAGTGGTTGGGTGGGATAATCTGAGATTCTGCTTTTAATTAAAAGTGGACCCACTTTGCAAAATGCAGGCCTGGGTTGAGATGGTGTTTTGTGTGTGTATTTTAAGTCCTTCTGAAATTGGCAGTGTGGGGCTTTCGGATTTGGCCAATGAGCAGTTCTAGTGTTGGGAGAGAGAAGAAAGAGAAGTAGTGAAATAAAACTTGAAAGAAATTTTAATTCCTTCATAGGAAGTCTTGAGTATAAAATGGTTTTGTGGACTCTTCCTGGTAAGAATTTTAGATGAACTGTTTGGTGAGATGTGAAATCCATGATTATTAACCTTTCAGTCTAAGGGTTAAAAGAAGTTATTTCTGTCACTGTTCTTATTACTCGCTGGATCATTATCCTGTCTTGTAAGGAGCTAAAATGTTATCTATCCTTCTCTAACCTCGCAAAGCTTATTCTCTCATCCTTTTTTTAGTAGAACAGGAATGAAAAAAATACACTGAAAAGTCTGTACATAGACCCTGGCTATGGAAGTGATGTTGTGTTGGAGCAGCTGACGGGACGAGTCCTTGTAAGTAAAGCACAGATTTCCCTTTGATTGCTCTTCGGCAGTTGAGTGTCCAGTGCTTGTTGGAGTTCATGGCTGAGTGTACAAAGCTGAGCTCCAAATGCATCTCGGATGTAGTGTGAGTTCAGGACTGCTCTGCACATTGCAGGAGTGACCAGCAGCTTCTAATGCAGATTGCCTGTGCAAAAATTACCCTCACTGCTGTTTTTGCCATGCAGTAGATTCTTAGAGCTGTTGATGCCCATTTAATAGATGCCATATGAACACCAGTTCATCAAATCTGCCTTATGTCTTCTCTTTTGGTAATCAGAGACAAATTAAGTTATTTCCTACTGTAAACATGAAATTGCATATTCAAGTTCTATTTCATTTTTCTGCAAAATCAGTTCTTTCTGGAAGCTTACACCACGGCTTGACTTGGTTTTGAATTTCTTGGTCATTCTGTGGGGGGAGGAACAAAATTAATAAAAAAGGGTTTGACTTTCTTAAGCAGTAGAGGCTCAGAATTTGAAAGGTAACCAGTGCTGCACCCAGTATTACTTAGTTTATCTTGAAGTAACTGAAATTTGTTTTAAAGTCCACTACACAACAGATTTACCACTTAACTGAGTTTTACTTGACCCTTTTATTATTATAATGATGGGAATAATGCTTTGGTAAGTGTATTTTCCAGTTGCTGACTTTGGTAATAAAAACCAGCCTTAGATTGCAAAAGAGAGAGAAACTCGGTTTTGTGGAAATAGGCTGTCCTTCCATTGTAAAGATAACAGGGTCTTCTTTAACCTTGCATGGCACTCCCTAACTTGTTTCCTGTCTTTTCTTCATTATGTTGGCTCCTTGCCTTGAAGAGATGGCTTTTTAATACAGCCACTAAATTCCACCAACTCAGAATCTTTCAATCCAATTACTATGGTACATTAGCTCTTGACTCTCTCCCTCTGCAACTATAGCACTTGTGAATCAAGTGTTTGTTTTTCATTGCAAGTTTTTTTCTAGAATCAAAGGATTTTCTCTTTTTTTTTTCTTATGCCTTAGCTGGCATTGTCAGTAGGGCTCTCAAATGTTAATGACACCAGGTTTGCATAAAGCATCAGCTCTGCATGGCTGCTGTGCTTTGCAAGATAAAGCTCCTTGTAAAGTTGAGCTCGGAGACAAAGCAAAGGTTTATATCCCGTGGCTGTGAATATGACTGGAAAAGGGTTTATCCTATCTTTGTCCAAAAGAACAACCTGTCCAATTTCCCCCTCAAGAACAGTAGTATTAGCTTAGCACAAGAGTTTGTATCGTAGACAGCAGTTTGAAGACAAAGCATAGAATGGTAAACATAATTGTTAAATCTAAGGAATGTGTCATAAATTCCGAGGGAAACAATATTATTGTCTGCAAGGATAACAGTCCTTTCTTCTAGAAATGCCACTTTTGAAATAATTGTGCTTGGGGTGGTACAGCTCATAGATAAGCAAAAAATATTTATTAGAAATTATTGTGGAGTTTGTTTTTGAATTCTGACCTCGCAGGGGGTTCCATTGAGTGCCCTCAGCACAGGGTGTGGTTTGACTTGGAGCACTTTTGGTCTGGCTCTGCAAGGGAGGGCTTGGCCTTTGTGTTCCCCTGATCCTCCAGTGTCTCCAGAGCCTGGCTGGCTCCGGGATCCCTTCAGGTGAGGGCTGCCCTGCTCTGTGCCATGCAGGAATGTCGGTGTGCTGGCCAGGAGCCACCACAGTGTAATCTGGTGTTGTCCTTGCACAGCCAGGATGTCCTTGGTCTTCTCCTTTCCTTCCTTCCCCAGCTCATCTCCTGTTCCCGAGGGACCTCACAGCCATTGCCATAGTACACATCAGCCCCAAAATTATTATTATACTTGACCTGACCAGTTTTGAGATGGAACACTTGCTTTCTGTGGCTTGTTCTAGTTTAATCTGGGAAGTTTGGCAGAGAAAAGTGTCACAATGGGAAACTGTGATGCCTACCTGGATATTCTTTCTATACAGAATGTGGTTTTGCTTCCAAATGGAAACTTGATTTCTCAGCCAGTTTCTGCTGCAATCTATACTGAAAAGTCTTGGAAGGGGCTGGATGCACTGTGAATACATTAAAGCAAATCCTGTATTTGTGCTCCATTCCCTGGTGTAGGAATTGAGCATCTGTTTTGACTGGCAAGTGTCCCTCAGCTGTATTCACACATACAACATCACATGCGAGTTTGTGGACAAATGGGATGCATCCATACAAAATCTCTTGTACATTCAAAAATGTGCAAATGCCTTTACTGCTGGTAATAGAAAGAGCTGAACAAAATATGCCAAATGATGTGGAATAAATTCCAGGTACGATAGCATTTTTATTATAAGTAGTATATCAAAGTTATAGCCTGCTGACGATATATTGGAAGTTTTGAAAGCCTCTTTTGTTATAGAAATCTAAAAAAGGGATTAAAAACTAAATGAAAGGTAACTTGAAATGTAGGCAAACAAGAAGTAGGGTGGTTACCTGGGGTGCTGCACGCAGTTAATGTGACTTAGGCGAGGATGTTGAGACACATTGTTCATGTCCCTTTTGAACTTTACTTCTCCACACGTGGAGGGTTGTGTGTTTTGTCATTTACAGGCAGATGATTCCTCCTGGGTGTGCAGGTATCTGTTGCAGTGTGGCTGACTGCAGGTGGCCTGTCACCATGGAAGAAGCCACCAGGGAGGGTTGGGGTTTAAAGGAATGGGCAGTCAGGAACCACTCCATGCCTCTCAGGCCTCATACCTTTGAAATCGTTCATGGATTCTGCAGTGGATTATGCCGTTAAAAATGTAATGGGAGTAAACACTCTTAATCCTTCAAACCAGCAATATGTATTTGAATCACTAATCATCAAGCAAATACTAAAAACATCTTTGGAAAAATTGTATAAAGTTTATGTTGTAAATGTACTGCAGTAGTTTCAGGAAAGTCTTTTAAAGACGTTTTAAAAGAGATTGTATTTAACAAAATAAATCTCAAACTCTGAATATACTATGATAAAAATTTAAGGGAACTCAACAATGTAGGATCCAATATCCAGTCTTTACACCCAGTCCTTGGATGTAGTACAGCCAGAGGTTTATCCACCTCCAGCATTCCCTGTTTCTAGCAGCGTCCTGCTGCTTTGTTGGATGAACTAAAGCCTGCTGTGAGCTCACTTCTTACAAGCAGCCTGCCCAAGCAGCCTCCCTGAGCTTCCTCTGAGGCACTCTACAGCTCCGTACTGTCTTCTGCTCCAGAGTTGCATCACAGATGGGTTTGGGGTTTTTCAATGCAACGCAGCATGATTCATTTTTATAGGAAGGCAGGCTTTATGTACTGGATGAATCTAGCTCTTGGGAAAACCAAGCCCTTGCAGATTTTACAATGAAACATGGCACTTATTAACCATCTTGCCTTGCAAGGAAAAAATACTTCAACGATCTTACCATTGCTTCAGATTCTGTATTGATTCTTTATTGTATTTATGGTATGGATTAAATTCCCATTTAAGCTTAGCTTTGGTTTCTACTCCTTCACTAAAATTAAAAGGTTGTGTCGCTTCAAATACTGCTATCAAAGTTCAGTCGTTCCTCCCTTTAATAGGGAGAAGACTATCCGTATATGTATACATGCTCATATAGTAATTATCTGATCATTCTGTATTCAGAGTGATTCTGAACATGTGCTTTTTCTTATTCAATCTTCATTTAGTTTGTGTTTTTTCTAGCTATGTCTTTATTGTCATCACTATTCTGATGTTCCTAGGAATGGTTATAAAAAAAATGACACCAGCACACTGATCATTGAATTATCTTTTCAAAAAGAACTGTGCAAAGAAAGACAAACAAATGAACATTTCCTCATTAAGTTATGTTTTGCAGATTTTTCTAGTTTTTAAAACCATGTCAGGTCCATCAGTTCCTCCAGCAGAACTGGGAATTCGTTGCACACTGTTGTTTGTATTATACTACTTAATCTTGTTCTGTGCTTAAAATATTAAGAGGGAGCTGTTACACTCAGGCTCTCTACATTACTAGTGTGGAATTTTGAACAGTTGTTGACAGCACAGAGAACATTGCAGTTTTCCCAGTTTTAGATAAGACCGTGAAGGGGAGTGTGTTTAAAATAACAGGACATAAAGGCAAATACATGTTGGAGAGAAATCAACTCTTTTAGATAAGATTTTATTATACCCATTGCAGTAAAGAGAAGATTGGAGGTTCTGCAAAATCTCTGAACAAGTGACTCGCCGGGTTCTATGTCAGGCTCGGATTTCTTTACCTTAGGGCACAAGCTGCCAATGCATCATGCAGAGAGAACGGATTCTCACTTGAAAACACACAGAAAACAAAAACTTCTGTGGCTGCAGCGCTCTGCAGTTGCCTTTATAATTTATGCCTCTTTCTTGCTTCACTTCAAGCTCCAGCTCTGGTGGTGGTGAGGAGCTGAAGCCCATTCTGCTGCTTCTGTCTCATTTGAGGCTCTGCTTTCGGCATGTGGTGACAGGGTGACCCCGATTCCCAGGGGTGCCCCAGGAATGCCATGCTGGTGCTCTGCTTTCCAAGTCCTTGCTTAGCACATCTTATCCCAGCTAGAAAATGTTATTTCCGTTCCCTGCTCATGAGCGCACCTGCCAGCAGTGGTTTAATATCGTTACCATTATCTAGCAGCGTGTGTGCCCGGGAATGGGGTGAATACAAATGGAATAACAGTTGGATGAAGGGGCAGACAGGTGTGTTTAATAACACTAATCAGCAGGAGGGGACGGAGAGAGGAGAAAAAGCCCACAGGCACAGGAGGCTCATAGTGGAGCTTGAGAAGCCGTGAAGTCAGGTAAACTGGAGAGAGACGGAAAAGCCAACTGGAACTAAGGTGAGGGGGGTGGCTTCTCCCTGGTTATGAGCAAAAGGAGACGAGGGAGTGGGAACAGATGGCTCTAAATTTTACAGCCCCCTGATGGTCTGTGCCTCTCTGGGATCAAACTGTCATTGACTTTTTATTTGAAGGTGGAACTGTGGCTTTTGCAATAGGTACGGAGAAAATCAGATCACTAAAAAACAAACCCACAATTTTGGTAATTCCTGAGAAGGAGAAGGCTTGTGGGTGTACATCTTTGTTAAAAGACAGTGAGGTGTGAACAGTCAGGAGCCTTTTCTGATGGGTTATTTTGTTTAAAAGACACCAGGCTGTTCATCTTGGATAGTTTTAGTTTGTTGTGCTTTTTCCCCCCCACCCCCCAATCTCTTAAGTAACAGCAAAAGCAGGGTAGGTTGGAAGATTGTTTTCAGCAGCTTTCTGAGGCAAAACACTGTAACTGGGGTGGTTCTACCAGGAGTCCTTGCTACTGCCTGTAGGCTGACTATATTTAAAGTTGTTTTGTTTCATTGTTGTTCAGTTGGAGGGGGGATTGTTTGTTTGTTTGTAAAAACAGTTGAATCTTCCCTCACAGACATCTAAAGATGTTGCTCCTTGACACAACAGCCTGAGTTTGTAGCTTACCAGAGGAATGCCTTGTGGTTGGGGCACTGCAGGGATCCCCAAACAGGTTTTATTTTTCATTTTCTGTGTAATAAATCATGAATGTTCCTAGGCAAGCCCATCCTGAATCATGAGAGGGTAAAGGTGCCCCCCAGACTTATTTGTAACTTGTATGGAATCTGCAGTGAGTGAAAGCCTGGGAGGGGAGTCCCTTCTTGGACCCCACTGCACAGTGTATCTGTGGCCTGTCTTTTCTGTGTGCTGCTCCTGTCTCTTAACGAGGACTGCTTTTACCAGCTTGATGGTTTCCTGGCAATCCATTAGGCAGAGGAACTTTTTTCTGAAGTTCCAGGAATATATTGCATGATGCATTGCTGTGGACACTGCAAAACACACTCCTCCTCTAAAAAGCTTTTAATATGGGAAATTACTAGAAAAAAATGAATTGCTTTTAGTAAGACTCTGGAATGCTACTAGATTTTGTACAGCTTCTCAAATATTTTTGCATATTCAGCAGAATGACTTTTCAGTTTCAGGCTTCCCACCACCCCCCAGTCTCAGACATATTTCTGCTAATTGTACTGTGTGAATTTGGAGGCTGTTTAGGTCTTGGAAGCAGTGCCCTTTGCTTTGGGATTTCATTGCCTTTTATAAGAAAGCTTCAAAATATGCCAGTAACTACTGAATTTAGCTCCAAAATAATTATTTAAAGGTGCTTGATTTTTAAAAATTTAATTAATGATTTCCTTTTATTTTCTGTCATACTTTCTTTGGCCAGCTCTTCGTACCTACATTTTATCTCCTGAGCTCCTCTGAAACATGTTTAATTCAGCTGAGCCTTTTTTTGATGTGTATTGCCAAGAGTTTAGTCAAGCCAAGAGGTTTTGTTTGTTGAGGAAAAACAAGCCATGGAGTGGCTGAAGGGCATGAAAGCCCTGCTGCTGTGCAAGCAGCCGTGGGTGTTTGCAGCTGCACAGAAACGTGGGGCTGCAAGTTAGGAACCCTCAGACTGTGAGACAACCTTGTGTCTCCAGCCAGCGCTGGGGTGAGTTGGCATAGCTCAGCTGGGATGTTGCTTTTAGGGTGGGCAGTTTCACAGTCTGTGTTGCAGCCTGTATTTATGACTCGTTTGCAGGACTGCTGGTCTCCATTACATATTCTTTCCCTTGGCTGTCTTACCCTGTTGACCCTTCAGGGAGAGGAAACTCATATCTGTCACGGTAATCAAAGCCATGAGAAACACTGAGGGAATGTCATGTCCTTGTTCACCAGCTCCTGCCTCTGGAAATATCAGCAGCTTTCTGGGCACCCCTAGGAAGCAGCCTGGGGTTTGGCTGCTTTGCCTGAGCGGAGCGGAATGGGATGAGAATGGTTTTAGAAGAGCAGCATAAGGCAGAAAGTGCAGCTCGGTGGGAAGTTAAGAGGACACCCTTGGTTTCAGTTCATGGGGTCCATGACAGTGCACTGGAGACAGATGGAGGGAATGGAAGTTGCCTCTGTCAGGAGACTGCAACCAAAAAGAAGTTGGAGGCGGCAGAGACAGCAAGATGGGAACTGGGGAAAGGGCAGAGGGTGTTCCATGTTGGAAAGGAGGGACAGGGTGTCTGCAGCTTCAGTTATGTATTGTGATGTTCAACTTGCTTATTAAGTTCCTTGAGTATTAGAAAATTTGCCTTTGTGGTATTGTGCATTTGGTACAACTCTTGAGCAGAATTTGAAGGAGCCCTTGGAAACATCCTTTGCTATTGAAGGCCTAAGGGAACCTGCTTGCGGCTGCTTTTCTGGGACTGAGTTATTGCTCGCTGTCGGACTGCAGCCCAGCTGTAGGATTTTCTGGAAGTTTATTCCAGGACAATCCAGACAAGTGTGAAGGCAGTAGCAGTGACAGCATCAAACACCTGATGATTTTGGGTTGCCTGGTGTCGCCTCTCTCAGAGAGCTGTCTGATACTGAGCTGGGAGCAGAGGAGGAGAATCTCTCATGGCAGCTGGACAAAACGGCTGCAGAACATGGCAAGTCTGCTGTGGGCAAACCCAGCAGTAGTTGCTGCTCTGAATGCCTAATGCTTTTCAACCCAATTTAAAGGATTCCCGTGGTTTGTGAGAAGGGTGCAAATGACCTTTCCTTCTTCCTCTGTTTGTGGCAGGCATTTGAAATCCAACAGGAAGACAGCCTGCAGACTAAGAAAGTCCGACTCTAAAACTCTTTTCAGGTTTTGTCGAGATAAAAATTGTATTCTCCTTTTGTTGGGTTGTTTCAGAAGAGTAGCGGGGTGTTTCTAAAATGCTGGCCTATATTACTGCCAAAGGAACAAAAACGTATGCAAGGAGATCTGTGTGCTTGTGAATACTGCTTGGAATTATATATTCTTCTATTCTGGGATTATGTTCATCAGTTATTTGATGTGTCTTGATCTCCCTCATAGAATTCCTGTGTTCACTGGTGCATTTGGACAGCTAAGAGGGCAGAACTAAGGCTGTACAACTCTTGGTGTGCTTGACTCTGCACCATACTTTTAAAAACATATATTGTCTAGATAATGCAGTGTGTACTATTTATGGCAGCACAAATAATTCCAGATTATGCCTGGAGCAGTGACAGCAGGGACCGTTATAAGAATTTGTAGATTGTAGTATGCAAAGGTAGAACACACAGAACATACACATTTATTACACTGAGGGAAAGGCTCATTGCTGACACAGATTGCTGAAAATGATAGGGACAAGGTCAGAGTGGACCCTGGTATCCCTTGAAATTGGCACTGGACTGCATCATGTGCAAAAAGGAAAGGTCACTGGAACAACAAAATGGGCAAAATATCCACTGATAGATCCAGAAGATGCTGGTGGATTATGAGGAAGCCTGTGCTTAGAGCTGAGTAAAAGGTACCGGCACTTTATCTTCCAGTTCAACTCAGCTTTACTTAAATTAATTATTGAACATCAAACAACTGCTTCTGTCAGCAATGAGGATCTATCATGAAGCATCACTGCTCCAAGAGAAAGCTGTAGATGGTGAGTTTTTGGAGAACAGCTCGTCTTTCGCTGCTATTCTCTGGCTGTTGTGAAAGCTGCACAAAGAAGGCTGAGGATGTGAAGATATGAGTAGGTATCTCTTCCTCCATTCTCCCGTGGCATGGTAAAAGTTACAGCTGGGAAGAAGAAAATGCTGTTGGTTTCCATACTACAGAGTCTTTGGTATGTGTTGAATGCTATAAAAATAAACTTGAACAAATATATGCTCTTCTAACTGTCAAAAATCACAAAAACATGCACAAGGTTTGATGAGCAGTTGTCTAGGAATTGTAAATATATTCCTAAGAAACTGGGTTTGACAGACAGGGGAGGACATGCAAGCTGTAGGATTTCAGCATTTTTGAAATCTCATTTTCATTTCTGGACTCTGTCTTCTTTTATGTGCACATGCACAAATACCCATGAAGGCAGTGTTCTCATTGCAAACTAGTTCCTGACTTTGATGGGTTAGAAGTCTGAAATTGTGCTGTTTGCACTTCAGACATTGTTGGATTTGCTGTAGCACAGGGGTACCCTAAGCAGCAGCATTCCCAGAGGGATGGCTATTGTCTGCTGGATGAAGAAGAGGCACTTTTTGTGGTAACCCGGAGTTTTTTGTATTTGGGGAGAGCTATTTTGGTAAACTTTCAAGTGCTTCAAGTACTTCCCAGTGCCTTATTTTCCTTCTCTGCTAATTGCCTTAGGCTTGTGCCAGCAGCTGCCCATCCCTTGCACAGGGAAGGGCAGTTCTGGGCAGGGGGGCCAGACCTGGCTGGTATCTCAGCCAGCCCCCCACTGCTGTGCCCCACAGCCTCCCCACTGTGCAGCCCCGCAGAAGGACGGGAGGGGACCCCACTGGGAAGCTCCATGGGGCACGGGCGGCGCTTTGGTCTCCAGCTCAGGGGATTAATACCATTTTCTGTTTCTTGGACACTGCAGCCACTTGGCCTTGTGTTCATGCTCAGTTTGCCCACTCCTTGAGTGCACTTACTTGTGTAAATCTGCTCAAGCGTTTAAGTCTGAAAGAGCAAACAAACAGGGAATGAACAGACGGCTCTGCTGGCTCTGGAGGGGTCGCTTGCCTCTCCTGCCTTGTTTCCATGCTCGTGGCCGTGCAGCACACACAATGCTGTCTGCCAGCCTCCCCTCCCGCACCAGGGCTTTGCTGGGCTCTAAAGCACCGTCTGCTGCAGCGGCTCCGCTCCTTTGGAAGCGCTCCTTGGAAGCTGGACCCGCGCTCCTTCCCCTTCCTCCACACTCAGCTCCAATCTGCAGCCTCCATGTGCCCCAGAGACAGGAGGGATGGCTGAGCCCCAGGGCCTGCCAGGAAGAGCCGCCCCAGGTGTGGGGATGACCAAAGGCACAGGGAAGCACCGGCGTGGGGAGAGCCTTGTGCTCCCACAAATTTGTGTTCCCACAAATGGCACAAAGCGTTACAGCGAGGGAGGACACAGCCCTTTGGCCGTGGATGTTCAAACACCAGGCTTGCCCCATAACTGATGGACCTCTGGTATATTAAGTAGGGTAGTGAGGACTGACCTGTTTCACATGCTGGCCATACAGAGCTGTTTATCAGCGTCGCAGGCTCTTATCATTGAATAGGTTTTCTCTTGGAAAAGTGCCTCTGTTGTTTTATCGTAGGTTATGGCTCAGTTTGATACCTGCATACATTTATTACTGAAGAAATTTGGCTATATTTGAGATTCACAGATAATTTTCCTATTCTTTATTACTTCTGTAAAATTGCAACAGTTTTGTTAATCCCTTGCTGGTCACTGAAGCTCTGGTTTTTTGGGTGCTCTGGTCTCCCAGGCTATTGCAGGTGTTCTTAGAAACACCCTTCTCTTGCTTCTAGATCTCAGCATATGCAGTATTTCACCTTCTGCATTTTGGCACAGAACTTTGTGTATTACCCACCATTCTTTGTAATTTTTATCATCCCAGCCTTCCTACCTGTCTGTCTTGCACTCCTGATTTGAGTGAGTTAGACAAAGCAAACTTTCTGACCAAATTCAGGTCAGAGTTTCAGGCTGCATTTCTCATGGGTAATTTAATTTTGCCTATTTTAAATTTCCACGTAACCACCTTAGACATGACATTTATTCCAGTCTTTAGCTCATCTATGGCACTGTCTGTACTTTTTTTAAAGGCTGCCACAGTCCATCCTTGAGTATCTGGTGTTGTAAAGGTTTAAGGAGTGACTTAGTGCAGAATCAATCCTGACAGTATATTCTGAATTGAAGGCAAACTGTAATTGCTCTTGTTCTGTCATGGAAATTGTGTTCTTTTTAAACAAAGGAACGCCATTGGGCAAAAAGGACAAATATCTAAGATCTGCCACATATTTTAATAGTAATTTCTAATTAAGGCTGTTTTAGTCAGTTTAGTGCTGTATATGTATTTTGTGCATTTGGCGATTGTCTCTCAGGATGAAGGTGGTTCTTGTTCTTTGGGGCCAGCCAGTGTATTAGGGACCTGCAGGAAGAGGTCTGAGGGAGGGAATGGGGCAGGCTCTGGACATTTCTGTATCCAGGGTTTGTTTGCTCTGTCTGTGCAGGACCTGCAAGGATCTGGTATTTGGTGTTGCCATCCATTTCAGCTTGTGCTGCCCAAAGCTGACTGGTTCATTTAAAAACCAATGCTTTGTTAGGAAGCGAGTTCTTCAGGCCTTTTGAAGTGAATTATGTTTCAAGAGTTGATGGATTTTGCTTTTCAAATTGAGCTATGACGTTTGGTTTTTTCGGTGGAAGTTTTGTACAAAAGTGGGTCCCAACTTCTCTGCTTGTGTCCCCATTCTCTGGTGCAAACTGTTCTACTGTAGCTGAATTTCCTCTGACTTGTGATCCCACCTGGGATTCTTGCTCCTGTTTGCCACTTGCCCAGACAGTGCTCTGCTTTCTGCAGGCTCCAGCAGGAACAGCTGCTGCTCAGATCCGAAGGGCATTCTTTTGGTGCTGCTTTCACTTGCTTTAGGTGCAGAATGCTGGGCCAAAGTAATTCCTGACATACTTGGATCAAAGGAAGTGACCTACTTACCACACTGGTGTTGATTTTATTGTTATTACAGAGTGTTTGTCTTTAGATTAAAATATCAGCCCTGTTCAAACATACAGGTGTTCCCTGCTGATTATCTCTAAGGTTTCCTCCAAGAAGAGTTTGTACATAAATAACTGCAATTTCTGTTCAAGTCCTGTGTGATCTCCAGTGAAGACACACCACCACTGATTCTTCTTCCTTCCCCTTTCACCAAGGTAAGACATTTTCTCTGGTGTTTAAAAGGTGCTGTCAGACTCAGCCCGCTATCCAGGCAGTGTGCCCTGTTGTTTTGCATTCATCCAGGTTTCCATCCCTCGCTATCAAACAGATGTTTAAAATGTCACAGAACTCACCAGCCTGCCTTTTGCACAGTTCTTTTATGACTATTTATGTGCCTCCTGGTGATGACCCGCTGCAAGACAGGAGAGAAGGGAAAGTGGTTGAATTGCGTGAGACCTGAGGTCACCTCCTAGCTGGGAGGTCACTGTCACAGCGAGAGCAGTGAGAGAAGCCTGTGGAGTGAAGGCTTGTCTGCACTTCTGCCTGTGAAGGGGAAGGCTGTCCCTCGAGGGACCCCAGGGACAGAGGCTTGTCCTGTGCTGGGTACAACATCCAGGCAGAGGTGTATGTTGTGAGACACCAGGGAGCCTTGTCACAGCAGCTTTGTGGGACAGGATACGAGGAGAAGAAAGGTGGAAGATCCTAGGAACTACCAGGGTAGTGATGATTCTGTGCTACAATAAATATTCTTCAGAAGCCCTTGTAGCTCTCCAGGGGATAACCAGGGTGCAGAGTCCCAGGACAGAGAGATTGAGGATTCATTCCACTCTGACCCTTTTTCTCTTCTCAGTTGTCGTTGTGTGCAGTCTGGTGACTATTTGCATTAGCAGTACCTGCTGTTCCAGATCAGGGAATTCCCTTGTGCTAATGCACTGCTTGACTTACAAGTCATGTTCTCTTTTTCTCTGTTTCAGAGTAGAATATGACACCTCTATTAAATGGGTTGCCAAATCCAAACTTGCAGTAAACAGAGGTGGCTTTCTGGCTAAATTCTGCCATCTGTCTTGGGTCTATGTGCAGTATCCTAATCCTAGACTAGGCATCGAGTTCAGTGACCCAGATTGTCTCTCCTGCTCATCTTTGAGATATCTGGAACTGCTTCATTCTATAACTGGCCCCGAACTGTGTCTTAAGAACATTTCCCAAGGCACTGTGTATCCCTTCTTTGACATTCGAGCAACTCTCTTGATCATGTGCACAGATCTTGGATCTTGCTTGTGTTGAAAAATCCACATCTTTCTGTGTTGTGACACTTTGAACAGAAGTTAAAAGAAGTCAGCATTAAGGCAGCTCAATTCATTTGCATTTCACCTGCTTCGAGTTCGGGCTTCCTTCCACCAAAGGAACACTGGTTCATTACCCTGGTGCTGCTCTGCACCTCAGCCCCCCTCTTACGAATTTCTTTTGGGGCTGCTCCAAAGCAGTAATCAAATGTGTGATCCTCCAGCATTCCAGCACTCTTGGATCCTTTATAGTTTTAGTTGATGCAGAAGGAAGTGAGAGGCTGAGATGATTCCTGGGAGCCCTTAGGAAAAAAATAGTGTGCCTTGTAAAAACAAGTGATTTTAGTTATTGCAATCGAGGAGTCAATTAACTGGCTAATTAAAGCAATTTCTCATTACATAATTGAATTCTGGTTCATCACCATTTCTACACTGCAAGACTGCCCCAGAGAGCAGAGCCATTTCTGAGCACTCTTTATCACAAGCAGAGGAACCATTCTCTCTCTCAGCGCTCAGACGTGTCTGGAAAAGGGAGAGGTGGTTTGGTGGGACTTCCTTCGATTGCTGGTGGAGATAAACAATGGAATGTCATCCAGGTGCTAAAAAAAAAAAGGCAGTTTTCTCAGACATGTTTCCAGTGCCAAAGATAAATGAAGAAAGGAGGTGATGATTACTGGAGCACAAAACCCATGAGGTTTGGGATGCCCAGGGCTGTGGGACTCAAGGTTACACTCTGGAATATTAGAATGTCTCAAGCTCAAAGCATTACACTGGGTTTGAACATGCCAGTGCTCATCAAATATACTCTTAAATTGGCTGAGAGGACTGGGGGCTTTTAAATTGTCAGCTTCCTCCTGTACAGAAAGATAGACTGAAGATGGTGTTATTTTTTAATGAAGGATGAATTAGAGAAGTGCCAGTGTATTGAAATGTTGGATGGTTACGGAATATATGTGGGGGGGGAAAGCATGAGTTAAAAGAACTTGAAATAATTTAAAATCTACAATATGAGATTTTATTTGGCATAGTTCAAACCATGGTGACAACCATTGCCATCTGCAGTAGCAGAGGAGGGAGGGCCGGGTCAATGACATTTGTTGCTGGCGAGCCATGATTTGACAAGGAGGGACTGTGGCAGAGAGATTTTTGAAGTTGGGATATAAGTACTTCAAAGCCCAGAAGAAATTGCATTTGGCAGCTGGTGTGGACTTTGAAGGCTGAATGAGACACAATTGAAAGAGCTGCATGTAACATGTTCAGCTTCCCTCACTGGTACCCACACTGCTGATACCCAGGGACTCTGAATGGCCTGGGCATGCTGTACCATGGAAACAGGGCTCGGGTGGAGCAGAAACCATCTTGTCATTTAAAGAGGAAACTGGTTAAAATTAGTAAATGTTGTGGATTTGGTCGGAGTTCAGGTATTTTAGCTGATGTCTCATTAGTGAACTCCAACTGCTTGAGAAAAAATTACTGTGTGGGGGTTTTTTTTATTATTTGTTGCACTTACTTTTGGTTTGTTTTTTTGGTATGCTCTTTGTTTGTTTTGTTTTACATGTTCTTTTTAAATGTTCAGACTACAGACTGGGGCTTCTTCCTGTGTGTGAGACACAGATCAGGTATCTTGTTCCTTGAGCCGCAGTGCCTCATTCAGAAATTAAATGTACTGTGCCTTCACATCACAGAAGCACAGGCACTGGTGTTTGTGAATCCCTTGTAGATAATGACCTCTAATAAACATAAGTAGGCTTATAAAACTCAGGGGATACTGTACTTCCAGGACTGCAAAACTTGCTGGAAAGGGAGAAGTGAGAGAGTAGTTAAAAAAAAAAAAAATTAGGGCCTCTTGGTAATAGCATTTCCAGAGAATATGAAGAGAGAAAGAAGGGGGTAATGATGGCTTTGCATAGTGGAATATTTGTTTTCTGTACATGGATTTTTGGCCCAAGCACAGAATGGAAGGAAGGGAAGCAATGCGAACAGATCACAGCATGAAAACTGGGGGAAGAAAGGGGAAGATTAGGAGGAATAGAAGTGCCCACGTTCACTGGTGTTGTGAGGTGAGGGGAGGTGGGTGTAGTGCTGTGAAAGACAGCTCCCTAAGTGGGAAAGAGCATTGGATTGTTAATGACTGAGTTCTGGCTGATAATGTATTGCCAAGAACAAAGCTAACAGAAGTTGGGAATTAAAATCTATGGAAGTAGAACACTTCAAAAATATTCCACCAGAAGCTGGAATGTAAAAAGCCCTAGGATGTGTTGTAGGGAGCTGCCTGGCACTGGTGGAGACAGATCACCCATAGAAAATGTTTTGTGTGTTCAGTTCAGTTGGGTTTTGCTGTGTATGGAGTGTGAGGGAGTTTGGTTTTTGTTCTGTGGATTGTGGGGGTTTTTTGTTCATTTGTTTTCCCTGTGGCTGGATGGCTGGAGCATGGGAAGGGAAAAATCATAACAATTTTTTTTTTTTAAATAATATTTCAATTTTGACTGCCACTGCTTAGTATCATGACTCTGGGGGAGCTCAGTTCCCACCCCTGGCCAGCGGCATCAGCTCCATATGTTCCCGATCCCAGGGGTGAGATGGGCATTCCCAATGCAGCACAGCTGGCAGATGCTGGTTTGTTCAGTGGCAGCCTTTTCCTCTCTCGATCAAGTTATTAGTGTCATTGTCATGGAGCACTCAGCATCTTTCAGCCCTTAGGGAAGAGCAGCCCAGTTTGGAACAGAAACCAGTGCATCCTGACAGCACACATTGAAGCACCACGGAGTTAAAACAGACTCGTGTTCTCTGTCCCTTAGGAAGCAGTCTAATTCCCGGGCTGGCACGTCTGACATAACTCAATTATGGAATCATAAATAAACCGTTGACATAGGCCAGGGAACTTCAAAGTAATCAGTACAGTTGTAATAGGTTCTAGCTTGATAAATAAACCATGCTGATATAGTCTAAAGGATGCTTAATTTTTTTTTTCTTCTGTCTTAGATCAAAGCATCTTCCTTGAACAGCAGCCTGGCAACTCTCCCTAACCCCTTTCCTTCCCCCACGTCCCCTGCTGATCTCTCGGTACAGGCATCATTACCATGGGACTGGTGTCTTTGCAGAGTGTGCTCCATCTCCTAAATTAATTGGCTACTGATACACAGTTGCATGCAAAGTAGTTTTTGGAGAATGTTTCTTGGCCAGCATTTTGTTTTTATTTACTGAATTGAATCGCACAGCCTGGCTCCTTGGATAACGAGGGTTACTTTTACACTGGTGCATGTTTTGTGCTTTTAGTTGCCTGTGTGGGAGCTTTGTACCCAGGTAGTGGGGCCCAACAAGATCAAGACGCAGTGAGGTGGTGGCTGAGATGGTGTTGCTTGTGCAGCTCAGTGATTGCTGAGGCCTTTTTCCCCAGACTGTTTATCACAGTTAGAAGCTGCTGGTTGATGCAACTTACCTTCACTGAGCCCAAAACTCTCTTTAAGATGTCCCATCCTCCTTTACTAGCCTGAAAACATCATGGACCATCTGAATGTCCTGTGAATCAGTGGCAAGCCTTGTGATAAACTTGCTGTGCATTCAGCACCCTGTTTTGGTGCCAGCTGTTCCCTTGTGTGATGTCTGTGTCAGGAGCAAGCTGGCCACGGGAAGGTGGGGAGGGGAGGGTGCCTTCCATCCCCCTCTGCCCTGCTCTGTGTAAGCGTGTCCAGTCTAACCCACGGTCAGTCACATGTCAGCGTGCATAGTTCAGCTCAGTTTGGGAAACGTGAACCTGGCATGGCCCTGACTCCAAGGAAAAGGTGCCTTTTCCTTCTGTGTCACAGTGCCAGACCCATCACTGTCTCTGGGACGGCGAGGGAGGCAAAGGGGACGGGGGAAGCAGCAGGTGCAAGCAGGCTCCTGCTGGGAGCATTTAAATGCTGACTTGTCAGAAGCTGGGAAGTGTGTGACAGGCAGTTTTCCTGTGACCTGGATCCTGAGAGCTCAAGGAAGTCTGAAACTTTTCTTTTTAAACAAGGTGACGTATTAATAAGTCTATTGTTTGTGTATGTGGGAGAGAGGCAGATTTTCACATGGGATCTGTTTGAGAATCCCGTGTGATGCCCAGGTGTTGAGGCACAAGAACACGTATTACTGTGCTGCCTCCTGTCCAGAGGAGGAAGCAGCCAGAACTTTCTGAGAAGAAACCAAACAAAAACCTCCTCCTAACTCCAAATGAACAGGGGAGGAGAAGTCACTGGTGGTGTTAGCTTCCTAACAGCTGCGTTTATAAAGAATCCTGTCAGTGAGAAGAACTAAAATCTCCAGTTTTATCAAGAGTCCAACCTGAAGAGCTGATACTTTCTAATATACCAAGAGCCCCCTGGTTTGCCCACGTCAGAATAGTCCAGAGCCTGTGCATGGGTCTTTGGACCAAAGCTGTTTGATAAATATTTTAGTGTTTTCCACATTTTGTTGCCAAAAATTCAGAGTCTAAAGCTGTCTTCCAGGGAAGGGCATCTTTATGCATGCTCATGTTTGATTCAAGCACTTGTTCTTTACTGTGTGTGCTGCAAAAAAGGCAGGCTTTATAATCAATTCTCTACTCCATTAGCATCCTCAAAGGATGTCTCTGGTCACATCAGAGGCAATCTGCTGTCTGTCTTTTATTTTATTATTTGTTTTGTTTAAAACTTCATTGTCTATGAAATCATCTGTCACCCTCTGCAGAGACCTGTCAGGGCACTGTCTGTGTATTTGCCTCTCCTTGGAATAACAAAGAAGTTTCTCCATTGCAGGCTGCCTGTCTGCCTCCCCGCAGATGAGGGAGAAGTGGTTTGCTGAATTTTCGTGGCCCATTTGGTCCTTGGCCTCTTTGCTTGTGCTGCCCTAAGGATGCCAATTAATGTTAATCTGAAGGTATAAGCTTCTCTATTAGGTCCTGGAGTAATGCCATCAGCTGGTCCCACATGGGCCACCAGGCAGCTGTCAAGCAATAATGTTTATTGCATTTTTACTTCATATCCTTTACTGCATGATTGATCACTGGGGCTTATATAAAATCAATAAAATTGAAAAAATTTTAAACTATTGTAAAAGCTAATAAGTGAATTGTGGGTATGAGAGCAGAGAGTTTGTAGCCTGTAGCTTTTTTACAATCTTTGAGAATATAAAGAAAGAAGAGACAGTGAAATCAAGAGCAAATAAAGGTGTGTTTTATTTAGATTTCAAACAGGAACCTTGGCAATTTTCCTTGTCATGTAAGGATGTGCTGTTCAGTAGCACTCTTCAATGTATTTTTTCTTACCCTTAGTGATGCTGTATCCGCTGTCTGCCCTTGCACGCTCACCTCTGCACAGGAACAGCTCCCAGGTGATCCTTGCCTGCCTGGGGAACAGCAAGAGACCGTGTCACATTTATGCTGCTCCTCGAGGGGATTTATATTTGTTTAACCAGTGAAGGGGACAGCCTGGACCCAGCGCTGGTTAATTGCTTCCACATCATACATAAAGGTTCCTTGTTCATCCCACAGTGCTTCTGCTGAGCACCTGGATAAAGGGAAAGCAGGATTAGCCAGGTGGAGCCGGGAGCTGCCGCCTCTCCAAGCACACCATGGCTCACTCTGGCAAATCCCTGAGCTTGCCTGGCCCTGATGGAGCCCGGGGAGCCTGCAGTGCTGAAAATGAATTGCTCTGTTGGACTGGAGCCACAGGCCTCATTTTGATTGTTTACAATTGAGTAAATCGGGCCTGTCCCCATGGAAGTTAATGGGATCAATCCTGGTGTGACAGCAGAGCAAAACCCTGCATGCTCGAATCTTGCATGCTTAATGCAGTCCGTGTTTTCCTGTCTCAGGTCCTTTACTCTTTCTCGTGTCTTGCTCCATGACTGTATTCCTTTAAATGTGTCATGGATCAAAACTGCAAAATGCCATCTGTCAGCATGGGTGAAATCTGTAATCCCTGTGCTGTTCAGGTAACCAGCAAATTGACGTTCGTTGGAAATGGGGCACTTAGCAGCCTACTAATGCTATGGATTTGCTCCTTTTTTTTTCCTCCCCCTCCCCCTGCTCTCCAGATTATTGCTTACATAATGTATGGACTAATAGTTGCTGTATGGTTTGCATGTGAGATGCTTTCTGGAAGCTGTGTGTAGGCAGGGAGCTCAGGATCACATAAGGTAGGATTAAATAATTGCAGTATGAAGTTGCAGTGCAGAAAGGGGGGAGACTGCTGTTTGCAAGTGATGCTGTCCAGTGAAAACTGCATCCAGGCAGAAGGGGGTACAGGGTGCAGGTGGATGGGTCCTCCTTGACCTGTGTTCTCTGCAATGAAAGTTCTTCCTGCTGGCAGTTGGATGGATTTGTAAGGGCAGATCTGTCCTAGTCATGCCACTGTAAATTTAGACTGGATTTATCCTGGTGTCACTGAGCTTGGAGCCTGGCTCGTGCTGGTATTTATTAGCACCTTAATTATGCATAGCTTAGCTTGGTATTCCCCATTGGTAAATTTTGCTAACATTTCACGAATTAAAAATGTTCTGACTCTATTTTCTCCCTAGTCAGCACCAACTTTTCAGATCAACAGTTTGTAGCTTTAAATAAGCATCCCAGATTTTGTTGCTGGCTTTGTTTGTTTGTTTTTAATTTTGCTTTGGAACTGTTTGTACCTAAACTGGCTGTGACTCAGTGTGAGGCCTTGCTGCCTTCACTCAGATATGCAGGTTTGCTGAACTCAGCTGGAAAAGATTTTTTCGTCAGTGGAGAGTGGAAAGGTGAAGAGAAGTGCTGGAAAAATTCATTTAACACTTCACTGCAGTGCTATAGCTCAGCTATTAGTATGTCTGCGGAATGTGAAAATGAGTGCTGATTATAAACAACCCGATTTTTTAATATCCAGGATGAACCAAAGAGAAGCAAAAACCATAAGATGTGGTCAGGTACATTACAACCTAAAATCATTTCCCTTACAGACACTCAGCAGTTTCCATGAAACACAACAATTTTTTTCCTCAAGTTATACTTTTGTCATTACCAATCTATTTTATTTATTTAGCCAGAGAAACCCCTAAAGAAGGGTTCTGTGTCTTTGTTTCCATGAGGGTTGCAAGTTTCTGCTGTGGGAACTGGAAAGACTCAAGCCCAAGCCCCAGTTCAGATCTCCAGGCAGAAACACCCGAGCAGAGACACAGGTGTGCCTTGTTCCTGCGAGTGTCTGTGGGGTCTCCCTGCGCTCCGGGGCAGGCTCCTGTCACTCTGTGCTCTGCAGGAATATGTTCCCTATCAAACTGCAGTGCTGGGAGCAGCAGAGCCTTCGGGCTCATTATCCTGTGTGGACAATGCAGTGTGACAGTGAAATGGCTGATGAAATCTAATGCTGTCTTTCCAGTTAAAAGGCAGTGTGGTGATTACAGCCCTTGGTTTCCTGAAGCAGCTGAGTGACAGGGATTAGGAGAGCGAGGGAACTGTGCTACATCCGATGACCAAAGGTTGTGCTGCATGTGGAGCCCCCTCATCTGTGGAGCAGCCAGCCCAGCTCTGGCCTGAACCCACTGGGTTTGTGTTGCTGTGATAGTTGAGGTCTGAGATGAGCTATTTTTCCTTTGAGTTTATGTATACAGAAAACAATTAGGTTAAAGCCCAGGCTGATGTGTAAATGATGTGTGTAGTCAGTGTAACTGTTTGTTGATGCCTTGTGAGCTTCTGTGTGTGCAGGAGTGGTGAAGTTTCCCTGAGCCTTTGATGCTTGTGTTGTTTTGAATGCAGAGAATTCTGTTCTTGTATGGTTTGTGGCTGTTCTTTCTTATGTGGAAGTGTCTTTTGTCTTTTCTTGGGGACTGGGAGGGCTGTTGATGAACGTGAGTGGTCATTACATGTCTGAAGACCAGCGGAAGGTCTGCAGGAGTCTTGCACTTGGTGCTGGGGCTGTGCTGTGGGGATAAGGAACATGTTTAATAAGGTGCACCTGGAGCCAGGATTGAATTTTTTTCTGTGGTTGCAGACATGCTTTTGTGATGTTGTGGGTCATCAGTGGAGGAGGGATAAATTAGATCAGTTCTTACTCAGTGCAAAATTTCCTGTGCAATGGTTAATCTGCTTTAGAATGTTCTGCCAAGCTGCAAATGGCAGCAGCTACAGCCATGATCAGAACTGGACACTGTCCTGAGCCTGGAAACAGCGTGTGAAGCTTTAACTACCTAAAGTCCTGAGTTACAGCTTCTCAGACTTCCTCTGCTGAGACCCCAGTGGGTGTTCCTGGGACCGGCTTTCCCCTTGGTTCTTTGCAAGGTGCTTACAGGCAGTCTCTCTCATGCTTGGAGCAGTCCAGCCTTTACCAAAACTGATGCAATGGTGGGGACATTCCTGTTAATCCTCCATCCAGAGGGTGTCCTCTGAGCCAGCACTGACATCTCCCAACAGCGCAGCCTTTGCCTGGCTGCTGCAGGCACCTGGTGCTGCCACGCTGTCAGTCAAGGGGGTGCTCACTCCTGAAATTAAATGCTGTCCGTCTAATTAGTATGTGTAGCAGCAGCAGGTTTTAATTATATGGTTAAATACACAGAAATATAGGATTGTCATGTGGGATCAGTCTATTGGCCCTTTGTGGCTGACATTCTGCCTCCGGCAGTAGCCAGTGCTGGATATATTTGTGCATAACATATTTCTTTTTGCCCTTGGAGTAATATGCACAGGCTGCTACAGAAAAATTTTCCATCTTGCTTTTTTGAAGCCAGTTTGTGTCCAGAAGAGAATTCCTCCTCTGTGAGCCCTTTCACTCTTCTGTGGTTCAGGTTAGCCCAGGGATTTACGTTTTCTAGGCAAAATATGTAAGATGAATGAGCTCTCTTATTTTTGCTCTGGCTCTGACAGGAGATTAGTCTTTGCAGAATTTCCTGAAGTTTGTGGTTTCTCCCGATTTTCCAGTGCTTTCTTATGTCCAGTGAAAATTCTTCTAGGTGACCAAGTAATGAGCTCCCAAAGTATTTGTTTCTGGTATTCATTTGCTTTCACCTTTTGTTGTGAATATTTCTCATGCAAATCAATCTTGCCAGTTGCATTAATAATTTGGTGTTGGTTTATGTTGTTGGTTTTTTCTTTATTACTTTCACTCTCTTATTTGATTATGCATTGACTGCTGGCAGCTGATTATGCAGTTCTGATCTAGAGATGCATAAAATAGTAAACTAAAGTTGTATTTTGGTTCACATGGGATGTGCTGTGTGGTCTCTCTGCTGGATTGGTTGAGTATGAAAAGGATGAAGAGAGCCAAGCATTGCTCCTGGTGGCACCATCCACACATGGGATGCTCCACCACCTGGATGGGGTGTGGTGGGGAAAGTTCTGATCCTTCAGCATTGTGACCACTCTGCCTTCCTGCTGTAGAGGAAGAAAAGATGTGAAGCAGCTCTTGCCATGTGATGTTGGAGGATCCCAGCCCAGTGAATTTTGATTTGCTCCGTCTGTCTTGTGCGGTATGGAGGGCTTTGCACGCTCGGCTGTCTTGGTGGCAGCAATAATGGTAAAGTCACTCACCGAGAGTCAGGAGGTCACAAAATTTCATCCGCTGAGGTCACTGAGTGTGGGAATTCCAGGTTGCATAACAAATTTTAATCCATGGCCACCTGGGAGCCTCTGACCAAGGCTCTGCAGAGTGGGGATGACTCAGCTGAGCCCTTGGTACAAGGCAGCTGTGTCGGCAGTGGAGTCTCCTTGCTGCAGTGCTCTCCAATATCCCTCCCAGAGAAATCAGCAATGCCTGCAAAAGCTATGCAGTTACTGGAGTTTAAGTGACACATGGGTTTTTCCAGAATGCAAATATAATGATAGAGTCCCCATGGCCCTGGCAGTTCATTTCTCAAGCTATAGACCAATAACACATTTATCTTGAAGAGTGGGGGAATCGTACACCAGTGGCTGAAATGCAGTTTATAAAAAGGGCTCTGGAAACTGTGAGATGGTGTTGCTTCTTTGGATGCTTCCACACAGATTTGGGCACAGTGAGGGTGCAGGAAGACGCTGGAAAACTGGATTCCTGCCCCATGTAAATTCCAGTCACTCTGCAAATGTGTATCAGACTATGTCTAGTCTGGGCTAAACAAGTGTGGGTGTTACCTTATTTTTCATTGTGAATGCTGATAAAGGATTTAGAGATCCCACTGGACTGAGAGATAAGCCTAACAGGAATTTTCCTGATTACTCATTACTCTTTTGACACTAACTAAATTGGAAGGGGGAGGGTGGACAGACACGGTACTAATGGCTTTTAGTTTTGATTGCTTTAGATGTGGTTGTGGGGGTTCATTTCCCCGTATTCAGAAGATGTTTAGGACTTGAGGTAATGAATGTTCCCTATGTATGAAATACACTGCAGGCAGATTGATTTATGGACAAATTAAATGTTAGATTTTCACAGGTGGAAAAGTTGCTTTCAGAAGTTTCTGTCCTGGCAGATTCCCACCATGGTGGTAACCCCACACCTCACCCCCAGCACCCTCCCTGGGGCTCTGCAGGTCCTCTGGGGCAGCGCTGCAAGTGGATCATCACAGTGACAGTGTGTCTGGGTGATTTGTGTGTATGTGTTCTTTTAAAAGAAACAGCACTAGAGAAAATATAATTGTGCAATGTCAGGCTGTATCCTTTGCTGCGTGAGTTTCCGTGGGGTCTCGATAACAGTATTTGGTGGAGTGTAGGTTGTGAAAATGAAGCAATCGCCCAGCACTCACAGAACACGCTGATCGAGTAGGTTAAGGTGAGAGGAGCGGAGGTGTGCAGAGTGCTGCTTTGCAGCCTGACAATAAAGGAGTGCAAGCATTTGCAATAGTGATACACCTGTCTGCCCAGGAAAAGTGGCTTTTCCTCAGCGGTGCGCGCTCTACATCCAGGTGCTGTCTGTGGAGTTACCCTGCTGGATATTTCCAGAAGCTCCTGAAGTACCCAGCTGCCCATGTAGGTTGGAGTTTTTACATGCAGACTGCATCCAGCCCTCCTGCGTGCCCCCATGGAAGGGAATGATGGACATGAGTGGGGAATGAGGGTAGCTGGATATTTTATTCACAGCATTTTGCTACTGTAATTCACAAGGTATAGGAACAGTTTACCTTGCAATTTATTTTTTCTTTTGTTGTAGATTGCTTAACAAAGACATGTATTCTCCTTCCCATTTCGGGGGTTGGAGTCTGTGTGTCACTGCCACAGGAACTGTACTGGGAGTAAAATGGAGGTGGCAACGCTGCGTGTGGTGAACACCGTTCAAAACTTCAATTTCTAAGACCCTGAGTTCTGTTGTCCGAGTTTAGCTATCTGAACCCAAATATACTCTGCATTTGCTTCAGGCAGGTTCTGTTGATAAAGGAAAAGATAAGCTATTTATCAGAGAGACATGAGGAAAATAGTCTCACTTAGGTGTGTGTGTGTTTGGTCTTCACTAAGAACTTGAGTCATTAAAAGCTTGAAATCTGTCATGGCTTTGCCTTTGTGTTGAGGACGTGCTTTTAAAAGCTCCATTAAAATTCGGCTGGGCATGAAGCTTTGTGCAAGTCTCTGTAGATTCATGTTTAGCTTCCATCCTGGCACTGTAATTTTTCTCTCCAATTTTTTCTTTTCTTTCCAAAACCTGAGAATAATCTTGAAGGATTTCTATTAAAAGAACGTTGAAGGCATAGTCAAGCACTCAAAAATTTGATATTGTCAGAATTGACAATAGGAGCTGTTTTTTGTAACCTCTAATACTATTTCAATCTAACTCTTTATCTACACATTGAATCTGATAAATGTGATTTGATCCTGGAGATAGAGCCCCACAGTTTCTGGCTCCTTAAAAGGAATTGTACTTTGCTAGAATAGAGAAATTATGACAGATGATTTAGGGGAGAAAAAATAGACAGGCAGTTAGAAATTTTTGGTGACATTTACTTAAAAGACTACGCTGTAAAAGGAAGCATCTCTAGCTTGTGGTAGCACATGGTGGGAACAAGAAGGGACCTCAAGCTTCTAGCCTGGTGATGAGATAAGTTTAGAGTCCAAAATTTTTTCAGGGGGTCCGAGTTGTAAAGAAACTTGAGCAACCCAGTAAACATCTTTGCCTTTTTAATAATGGATGATGTTATTTAAAACCTCAAATAGAGAAAACAAGGAGCATCACCTTCATATAATTTTGATTGGTAATTGTCGATATCAAAACAGCGCTACTGTTATTGTTGAGATGTCTAAACAGGGCTATTGTGTGGCTTTTTTATTTTTCTTCTTTTTAGAGTGCACTGTTTTCTGTTTGAGCAGCCCTGAGAGCTGTTCATAAGATTTTCTGCAGCACCTGCTCAAGGGTATCATTTACTACCAGTGGAAGCGACTGCTGTACCTCCCATTGTAAGTGGAGGGGCTGCCACAAGTCCTGAAGCAAAATAAGTCAGAGTAGCACAGCAGATGCTGTTCCCATTGATTCACAGGTACTACAAATTTGATTCTGTTATTAACGCTTCTTTTCTTGCAGTGGGATTACTCTGATTCCACTGTAACTTTTTATATCACAGTAGTTGAGAACAAAATTAGGCCCCCTGTGTTTACTGATGAAATAATGGTTCTGGAATACAGCTTTCCAGCTCTGCTGGTATCCCCACAGTTGTTCATGTTCCAGTTGTTTAGGAATCCCCATTGCTCTAGGCTGTGTTTCTGTGCATCCCCTGTTGTTGCTGTGCTGTGGGACTGGACTGCACCAAAATCCACTTTGCAGCTGCATCTGCCCTGGCTTCACACCTCTGCCACATGATGAGGATTTCTCACCTCATGTTAAATTCTTATTAAATGAGCGACTCCAGCTGTGCGTGATGCATGTTTCAGTGCCAGATGTGGCTGCCAACAACTATTGGCTTTGTCTTTTTCAGTTCTAATGTCAGCACCAGGTTGATTTGTGTGTCATATCTACTATTATTATTGATTTGTTCCACACTAAATTTAATTTTCAGCTGGGTTACTAGAACTAATAAATGTTACTAAGAGAAGCATTTCTACAGCAGTTGAGATGAGGCAGTAGGAACAACTCAGACTGCAGAGGCATTTTCTTGGCACTGAGATTGTCCAGAAATTCTGCTGTGCTCTGAAGCACTAAAGGAGAAATTTCTTTCAGTGAATGACGCCTGGTCACACAGCTTGATTTTGGAGGTGGGTTGTGTTTGTGCTCTGCAGCCTGCTTGGTCAGATGATTTGGATTTGGGTTTGGGAAAGCAGCTTAAGTGCTGACTTGCACTGTGAGTCATGGATCACACGTCTGTGGGGCCGGGTGTGTTTGAGCTGCTGGAAGTGCGTGGAACAGGAGGGGCTCAGGTGGACTGGAGGAAAGGAGAATGCAGTGTGTGCAGGTGGAGGGGAGCAGCTCTTCAGTGCAGGAGCAGCCAAGGAAACCCTGCCAGGAACAGACAGAGTGAATACATATCACATAACCCAAGTAGTACCACCAAAGATAATCCTCTGGAAGGTGAGGAGAGGTTGAGATTTCTGCCTCCCCATTGAGCAGGACTGTAGAGGCCTGATAGAACTGGAGGGGAGCAATAGGAAAGATGGGGACATGGGATAAAATTGGATCACTGTGATTTGCAGAAGAGAGAGACACAGATTGTGGAGGTTGAGGGGCTTTGTGAAAGAGCAAGAAGTAAAAAACAACTTCAAAAGGAATGGTAATCTTTTGAACAGTGAACATTTGAATTTCTTGCATGGCTCTTCAGATTGTCCTGGTTTATTGTCTTGTTATATGGAGAATAGAGCAATTTCTGCTTTCTTTTCCTCACGTCTCAGAGCAGAGGACAGCTGGACTTTCCTCCATATCTGGGATTTGAAATGTGCACCTTTCATTTACTTGAAATGACTTGATGACAGCAAACCCCGGGTACCACAAGAAGGGATATGAGCATCCCACCTCAAAGCAGAGACCCATGGGACTTAGTGGCAGTTCTGCTGCTGCTTTAGATATCACCCAGACTTCATGGAATCGAGTAATAGAAGTGTTTATAAGGCAGAAATTGTCAGCTTGCTGTGAAGTTTCACTGAAACTAGAAATAATAGGGTAAAAATGTATTATTAATACTGAGATTTCTGGATACAAGTGGAAACCATCTGACAGATTTCAAGTGTGCTGTGGTTTTCAGGTAGAGATAAAGAGAAGAAAACTGCCAGGGAGGGAAGTGGGGGAGAGATATATGAATCAAGGAGGCATCACAGGTTGTGGTGTTTGCTGTGAGGCAGAATTAAAGATGTGCTCCTTGCTTCAGGCAATAATGTAGGAGATTTGTGTTGATGCATTTCAGGCTCTTGTGCCAGAGGCAGTGACCTCTTCCTCCTCCCAGCTGCCCCCTCCTGCCTGGGAAGGGACAACAGCAGCTCCCAGTAGGCTGATCCCAGGGAGAGGGATGCAGGCGAGGTGGAAGGGCAGACACAACCCACATGCTGGGAGAGGGGGACATGAGCCTAATAAAGATAACAGCAGGTCTCTATATGAAGAACAAATCTACACCATATTCGTGGTTTGACACAGATGATCTCTCTGCCTCCCCTGTGGACCCCGTGGACTGCGGGGGGGACACCCCGCCTCACCATGGGCTCACCACGGCCTGCAGAGGAATCGCAGCTCGAGAACTTGGAGCACTTCCTCCCCCTCCTTCTCCACTGACCTTAGTGCCTCCATGTTGTTTCCCTCACATGTTCTTGCACCTTCTTCCTTCTCTAACTAAAAGCAGCTGCGTGTACATTTTATTTTGATTTTTCCTTAAATATGTCATCACAGAGACGTAACCAACCTTTCTAATTGGTTCAAACATGGCCAGTGGCATGTCCATCATCTTCAGAGCCATCTGAGATTGGCTCTGCTAGAAATAGTGAAGAATTCCAGAAGCTCTTCACAGGAGCCATCTTTATGGCCCCCTCCCTACTACTAAAACTACAACAACCATGCCATAAAGTTTTTTTGCCTCCTGAGCACCCTCCATGTGGAGTCCATGCTTAGGAGGTGCCCATGGAATACATAAATGACTGACAGTTCCCAGTGCTGTGCCGAGAGGAGGGTGGAGGTTTTAATACAGGCATTGTCCCACAGCAGCAATGCCCTCCTCCTCATGGCAACCCTTTACCTTTTAAATGTCTTTAAGTCTCCACTGAAAGTTCCAAGATCCCAGTGAAAGTTTATTGCTGTGATGCTGGAATGCCAACAGCTCTCGTGAGGTTCCCTTCACCCAGTTCACATGTTCCACTCTTAGCTTCTGCTTTTGCTTCTTGCTGTAAGTTTTGATCTGATAAAATCCAGTATGAAGGGAAGACCACCCTCTTGGATGGGCGAGTTGAGCTTTCCTTGTAACATTTGAGTTGGCACCAGTGGGTGCTGAGTACCCTTAGAAACCGATTGCTGCTGGGCTGTTGCTATTGTCTTCACTGGAGCTCGTTCCTGATTTCCCCTGCAGCGAGGGAGGCCGGCCCACAGCCGGGAGAGGCAGCGGAGTGAGCACCACAGCGAGAGAGAGAAACCCTGAGAGAAAAATGCTAATTACATATTTTGACCTTGTTGCGTTAGAGATGGCATCACCCACATTAGCCACTATTCAAGAGCATTCCCCAGGGCCTGAATTGCTTCTGGACAAGGAGAGATGTCTGGGGCTTTTTTTGTGGCTGCCTGGTTAAGTTACAGAATGAAATATATACCATGTAATGCTTTTGGACAAATTCAGTGGTTCTTAGCTGCTTTTTGCCTGTCATTTGTCTTGTGTAGCTGTAAGTAGCTTCTGTAGCAGACAACAATTACAAGACCAAAATAAAATGCTGGGCAGAGGATGGGATTGAGCTGCCCAGAGAGGGGAGGGGTGGAGCACAGTGTCCCCTTTGTGGAGGAGGAGGGAAATTGGTCAGTAAATTAACAAAGAAATTTGTTCTACACAGTTGCTTTAAATGTTGGAAGGTGGCTCTGTTGTTTGTGTGCATGACTGGGGGTCAGAATTTGTGTTGCAACTTTGTCCTGCTCAGTCATCCTTTTAAAATGTTCTTACTTCTTGGTACCTCGTACAAAGCAAGATTTCTTCCAGATGAGCATCGGTAACGGAGCGAGTTAAGTCTGCTCGTGATCCAAGGGTAGGATGGGAGTGGGCAGAGCAAGTGGGAAAGAGACACTCTGTGAAGAAAGGAGAGAACAAGTTATTTTCTGTAAACCTTCTTGGATTAAATCTGTGCTGTGTTTGAGAGAGGTACAACTTGGTGCCTAGAGGGGGAACATGACGGGCATCCTCTGACTGACTCAATACACTCTGCAGCTTCCCTCTGTGGGAGAAGTGGCCGGCTGCCTACTCTGAATCTGGACAGAATTAGGTCCAGTTTGTCACAAGGTGCGTTCAGCTGCCTTCCCTCGTGTTCCTGTAAAAACAGGGCATACACTTGCTCCTGGCATATAGGTGTCTGGCTTCTTTTACTTGTGAACTGATTTTAATGGCATTTGAATGAAGGATGGGGGTCTCAGAGCTATAAGGAAGGAGGTCTCCCGCCTCCATCTTTTGAGTTTCTTGCTTTTTATGGGATTGGACAAGTTACGTGCGTAAGACGCCACAGAGTTTGCACAGAGGAGTCACGTTCTGGTCTCAAAACCACTTAATTAATCTCTTTTAGCACCTTTTACACCAAATCCATTGAAAACTGAGCTTCAGAAGTGCATAAAATTAATTTGCTTTCCCGGACTGAGCACTAACCCATGTCCCAGTGGTGGGCAGTTGGCTTTACCCCAGTCAGACACCAGCTCATTTTGCAGTAACAACTGACAAGATTCACTGTGGTGGTCAGAACTTTGACTCTGCCTCCACAAACTCAATAATCAGAACAGGTGCTAACACACAGTACGGGATGCTGGACTTCCTTTGGGATTGCCTGAGCTTTTTGGAGAAAAACCCACACATACAGTATAAACTTTAAATCAAAGTAAAACATGACTATATAGACCAGAGCTGCCTTTATCTTTTTGTGTAACTCTTCCCTGTGAGAAACCTGTTTGATTTTCATGCATTAAGTGCACTGTCCATCTCTGCATCCTACTGGTGTCATGGTCTGGCCTTCAGTAAAGCTACTGACCCCTTCTTTCCTGGGCATAGAACAAGTTGCATCACAGGGTTCACCCTCCTCTGATTTGTCATCAGTTCATCTCATTTTATAAGATTATATTTTATATTGTGTTGGCTTCAAACCTGGACAAAGCACAGACATAGTCTAAGCTATTGGCTCATTTTTATTTATTTAAGTCCCATGCTGCCAAGCTGACCCATTTTTTTCATTCTACCGACTGTTCAAATCTTGCAGATTAATTAGTCAAGGAAGGCACAGCTGATCCTGGAGCGAAATCCATACCCACACATTCTGCCTCTGTGTGCTCCAGCCCCCGTGGTTTTTTCCCCGTTCTGGGATGTAAACTGTCAGTATTACACTGCTCTGTAATAGACCTCAGTAGCCATTATCATTAGCAGTGGGTACCAGCTTACAAACCCAGTCATCAAAGAACAAAAATGCTGGCAGCTAAATGGAGAAATCCAGCCAGGAGGAAAACAACCCGGAGCATCAGCCAGACGGCTGCTACTCCCTGGACAGAAGAGGAGGACTGTGCAGGACAAGTTGGATAAATGCTGTCTGACATTTAAAAACAACTGTTCTGTTGTATTTGAGAACGTTGTTAAGAAACCCCGGCCCAATGCAAATTGCCCTTAGCACACCTCAAAGTGACCACAAACAGGCTGAACCCCCTTTCCTCTGTGTGTGTGTGTGTTTATCTAGACAGGCAGTTATGTGTTGTGTGGGGGCCATGTCCCTCATTTATTAGAGCCCTAGGATGTCTTTAGCTTGCTTGCTCAAACCTTGGCAAATGTCGTTACACCTGAGAGCTTTATTTGTGTTCACATCCTAGTGAATTTAGTTTTTTCTCTCCCCCCTCCTTTTTTTTTTCTTCGAAAATGTTATTAACTAGAGCATTAAATGCTGGCCTCCAGCAGGGCCTTCCCCATATGTTTACAACAAATGTTTCCTCCATAGAGAGAGGATGTATGTGTGTGAGAGAACATGCAGATATAATGGGGCAGCTCCCAGATCCAGTCTCCCTGGGAGGCAAAACTCAGGCACTTGAAAATGCTTATCAGCTCGAGCAATTCAGATGGAAACAGATTGTAACATCTCCGGATGCACCTTTCACCCGGGGTGAGGAGAGGGCTGCAAGCACCACGGGCAGATTTTTCTTTCCTGTGATGCCTGAAGGTTGGTCCAGCTCCTGGGGGAGCCCAGGCTGGTTTTGGTGTGGCAGGTTGGACTTCAAAGCCGGTCAGACTGACTTGTCCCTCTCCACTCTTTTTTCAACCCAAGTTCTGTGCACAAAACATGTTTCTTACTAAGACATGACTTTCTTCCCCTGTGAGCAGCTGGGAGGATGTAGAGCATCTGCCTTCGGCATTCCTGAGCATGCATCTCTGTGTGGGGCTGTGACGTTCATGGGTGCTGCGAGCCCCGAGCCACCGCATTCCCAGAAAACAGCCCTTTCCAGCAAGAGACGGGTTAGAGACTGGTGAAAGGCAATTCCCGTGTTACCAGCTGGAACTGGGCATTGCTGCATTGTTCCCTTTGTGTCAGTGCTGTTAGATTGACTGTCAGGGTAACAGCAAAGGCAGAGTTAATTGCAGCTGTTTTGAACTGGAAATACCCAGTAATATTCATCAGTCAGATCCCCCTTTCGGTTTGTAATTAATTCATGTGCTGACCCTTATTTTACACCAAAAGTGTGGTCTTCACAATTATGGACTTTGAAGGACTTAACTCTTATTTTGTGTGTGCTCATCAGCTGCTCCACCTTCATAATTTGTTTCACTGTGGCTGTCGCCCAACAGTGAAGGTTTTGTTTCTGCTTCCTGCTCAGCAATTGAAATTTAAATGGGGAGAAGCAAATAGAGTAACAAATAATATGCTTTGGTACACATTTTCATGAGGAATAATTGTTTGAACTAAAAGCTTTCAAGATTCATTAAGCACCGGGCGTTTGTGGAAAAGCTATCAGAGCATTTATGAATAATGGAACATGAGTGACTATTGCACAGTGAACTCTGCCCTTTCAGATTATGCATATATTTGTGACCCTAATTGTGTACTAATGTAACATCTCCTGAATCAGCTCCTAAATATTGCAAGGAGAGGAGAGGAAGCAAGAAAATCTGGTTTCCTTAATTATGTTGGTTCGCAAGTAGTTGTAAAAAACCATTAAACAGTTGTTAAAATGGAATGCTAAATGTTAACATTGAAAACATCTTTTTAAATTGGGAGAACCACACTTCCTCTGACTCGAGACTGGTATATTTATGTTGTCGAACTTCTGGGTGATGGAACAAAATGTACAGCCTGTGCTATAGACCATATGTAGGACACTGCAGTTGAAATTATTTGTTTGGCAAAGTTGTTGATTATGGAAAGTCCAAACCATGATACCTGCGCGGCACCTGATGAAACATCAAGGGTGTATCACCGTGTCGTTGGGAAAGCTGTAATTTGGGAAAGCTACGTTAGCCATAAGCTATGTAGGCCATTTCAATCAAGTTCAAGTAAAAATAACCCCATAGTGTAAGATACCCACTTGTGTTCACAGGTTTTATATACGTTACAGACAGACTGCCTCAATGTTCCAAACACATGGAAAACTGAGGCGAAATGTAGCACAAAGCTTCAAACATGTCTTTGGCTATATCTGGGCACTAGTGATACCTATAGATAGTTTTATTTAATCTTTCTCCAGAAATTCTTCGCTGTTACCTGTCTGTAGTTTACAGAGGCTGTCTGGTCTCTGTTCTGGAGCTGTGAGGCCTGGTTCTACCAAAAACCCCTGAATTCTGCTCGGATCAGTGCTTGAGGATGTTTTGCAGCAGACCTGGTGCTTAGGCAGGTGCATTCAGGAGGGGTTTGAGTTGTTTGAAGCTGGAAGAGGGGCAGTGGAGCAGCTGGGAGGTTTTATAAAGGTGACACCTTTGCTTGTGCCCAACCCAGACGCGATCATTATTGTGTTTATACGTAGGCAGAGGTCAAGGAATCCTCACTGGTGGTGACTGGGAGCCTTTCCCCACGAGATCGATAGCAAATACTCTGGTGACTGCAGAGGAAGAAAAAATGGTCCAGTCCTCTGGAAAGTTGTCATTTAAGGGTCATTCTGAAAGCATAACGACGCTAATTGCTTCTTCTCTTGAATTACTGTCAGATGTTAACATTTGAATATTTTCTTCATATTAATCTGTTGTTCCGCCCGTTTTCCCAAAGCAGTCCCAGCCTGCTAAACTCTTGGTTAGTTTATTTTCCAGTGATCCTTTCCTGACTATTTTAAGAGCTACCTCATTTCGTCTCAGTGTTTAATGGTTTATGAAACACATGAAATTATGTAATAACTTCAGGACTCATTTTCATAATAGCAATTTGCAGTAGCTAGATAACTGTTCGTTTTTATTTTATTGCTTTAATAGCTATTCTAGAGGGGTAGTACCAGTAGTTTGGCAGCACTGGTGGTGCATTAGCATTTGTTTCTCTGTGAAGCACATGCCCTTCTGTCTGTGGGGGCCTGGTCCTGCCCTGAGTCAGTGGCTGAGTGGCCCATGGAGGAGGCACACGTGGAAGTACAAATCTTTCTTGAACGTTTATTCTCGTGTTTTGAAATGGGCTTGGGCACAGACGAGAGCAGAGCTGTCACCTGTGCGATTGCCCGGGATTTGCTCTTTGCTTCGCAGACAGGTAATTCCCCTTTTTCTTCTTCCTTTCATCCCTTCAAAGACCCAAATTTCATTGAGCAGCTTATTGCTGCAGAACCAGCAGTGGACTCTGCAACGCTGTCCTGAGATTTACTGGCTCCTGGAAATGATGTTACACTTCCAGTCTGAACTTACCTTCAACCTAAAGTCACTGGAGCACAGTAGAGTTGGCAGCTCAACTAAATGAACCTTCTAATGCCCCGATTTTGTTTGCCAGGTAGGAGCTCGCAGCCAGTAATGAAATTACTCCTCCCATCTGCTTTGATAGGCTACAAACCCTGTTATTTCTGCAAGGCTCATAGCACGCTAAGAAAAACAACTGGTTAGCCTGACAGGATCTCATTTTATAAACGGATGTTGGTTGTCTTAAAATTAAAGACGAATGTAATTCACTCCCTTAGCTTAGCTAGAACTGGTATTAGGTTGACAGGTCGATAAGCACTCATTCATTGTATTTAGGTTCTGACATAACATTAGATTTCTTTGAGTCTCCTGGAATGACGTAGGTATTCTAAGATTTAATGAAAATAACCAGTATTTATTGCCTCCCCTCAGCCAGCTCTTTTAAACTCCTGAGTGCAGGTTGCTTACCTTAAAATGTCTAAATTTATTAAAGTGCTGTGTAACAGCTTGTGTTACTCAGTAAAATGGAAGTATTTTGTTAACTTCTGTTGTGGAATGGAAGCTATTTTTGAGCACTTTCTACATGATTACTGTCACTTTTAGTGGTTTTAAAAATGTCTGTAGTCTTTAATTTTGCTGCCTGAAGAGCGTCTTCTTGTATTGCCTTGCTTGAATGCTGCTTTCAAGTGTTCCTGCCCTGCATTTTTTGCATTAATTTACTTTTCGACTTTCCTGTCTTCTTTACAGGGGGTTTTTCATTTAAAAAATTAGTCTGCATTTTTATTGGCTATGGAATGAACTTCAGGTGGAGTGTTCGAGTCTGTGAGGCCAGGATTTCAGTTCATCTTTGGTTTCTAAGTAGTTTTTGAGCAGAGTGTCCTGTGTATTCTGGAGCAAGTTAATATGAATTTACTGACTTAGCTGGCACAGGCTGAAGAAGCACTTTAATATCAAAAGCATGCTAAGGAGGGCATACATGTCCAAGGAATGCTAGTAACTGTTCCATTTTTATTCATTTTCCGGTGAAGTGATTTAGTAATGGACCTTCACCACAAAGATAATTTAGCTGCTAAATTATATCTGAATTACATGGGCACTTCCACTCTGTACGCAGCCTGGTGGCACTTTCTGTTGAAAACAGATAAAGTTTGAATACATTTGGTAAAGGAAAGCACATTAGAGAATAGAAATTAGTTTAGTTCTGCTAAACCCACCAACCTTTTAAATATTTCATATATTTTTTATTTCCTTTTCCTTTTTTTTTTTGTTTTTTGTTGTTTTTTTGGCTGTCTGATTTCATGCAGCTTTCCCCACTCACGTCACCTGAACCAGCAGGGCTGTTGCTGGTTCATCTGTTCTTTGTGGGAGAGTTTCTTTGTGTGATCCATGGCTATGGATTAAGAGCTTTCAGTGCATTACTGACAGTGCAATGTTGCTGAACTTAGCAACAAGCTTTTTCTCTCAAGTGTTTTTAATGAAACAGAAGTTTCTTGTTGCCATCTAATAGGTTTAAATACTATTAAAAAGAAATCCCCTCCATTTCAGTTAATCAGATTTTGTTTGCTCCCCGCGATAACATAAGCTTGCTAGTTCTGACATGTTGAGGCAGATGAGACCTGAATGTTTAATTTTTAAAAGAAAGGCAGAGGGAAAAAAAATGGGGTTTGTGTGGGAAAACTTCCTTTGCAGTTCATAAAACCATGAAGGGGGAGAAAAAGGGTGCAGTAATAAATTTTCTTGCTTTTATAGCTTGTCTTAGAGCAGAATGCATGAGAAATACTTGCAAATTTACACACAGTAATGTGATTGTATTTTTACAACAGTATAGTTTTGCTTTAAAATTAATATCAGAAATTTGCTTTCTTTTTGTCCAAGACCTATAGCAAGAATAATGTTTGCCAAACACTCCTGTTTTTAACTACTTCCCTAAAGAGCAGCTTGGGAACTCTCCAAGGATTACCATACTGCTGACTTCAGAAAAAATTAGAGAGCACAGAGAGAAATTTATTTGCAACCCAGGCAGCAAGAGAAGAACAAATCCCAAGTGATTGTAGGAACTGCTGACACCGAATTGCCTGGAAACAACGTGTTTGGTGTGTTCCAGGATTGGGCTGTTGTGTGACACAGGGAGGCCCCTGGGTTGGAGCGAGGATCCAGTGTCCAGTGGGCTGGGGGGGCACAGCTGCCCCAGCCAGGCCAGGGTACCCAGGGGGCAGCTGCAGCAGAAGCTGAAATTGTCTCTGCCTTGAATGATTAATAGCTTGATTCTCACCGTTTATCGTTTCTAAAAATTGCACATAGTTGGTAGTAATTGTATAGCGAGGGCTCACCTGACACTTCAGATTTATCTGACAAGCTTTCCCATGTTTTAACATTTGCCAGTCTGTGACCTTTTCATCTGACCTTTTCTGTGTGCAGTTGATGGGGGCTATTTTATTGCTTATTTACTACGTATACATTTTTGGTGAAAATGAGTTAGGGGCTGTTGGGAGAGCACTATAACATGTCAAAAGGGAATTGCCAGCTTTGCATTCAGTGGAGAGACTGGGTAATGTTTGCTGAAGATCTAATAACCAGGTGTAGTATTAAGATGAAGAGCAATATTCAGTAACTCCCTGCTCTACAAATGAGGCTCAGATGGTAGGGAAAGAAAACAGCCCAGGAATATATAAGTCTATATTATACTGTAAATACACAAGGGAGCTCAATTAAGGTTGTTCAGGAAATCTTGCCTGACAGTTTGCTTTGAATGTGTGATTTTATAAACTTAATGCTCTTTTAGAGCAGTAGTTTCTAAACTGCTGTGTGTTTTCTAAAGTGTGTAATAGACTTGCTTCAGGGGGAACCTGCAAGCAAGAGCTGTGAGATGCATTCAGCTCACACCAGAACTGCTCTCACAAGATGCTGATCTCGCTACCAGAGGCGTCTGAGTTGTGCTGGAGGCCGGTGTGTGATGCCAGCAGGGTGTGTTTGGGTCTCTGGCTCTTGGGAGAGGACCCATCGTGTGCTCCTTATCACACCTGGTTCCTGCTGAGCAGAGAAATCCCAGCACTAAATTTGTTGGTGTTCCTTGTTCTTACAAACGCGTGTTCTGCAGGCAGTGTTGGGAGTGGAAGGTGGGTGTGAAGGGATTTGCTGTGCACACCTTCGGTGGTGGCAGCAGTGAAGTGGTGAGCATTGTCCCCCCTCTGCTGCTCCATCTGGGAGGAAGTTTAAACCTTGTGTGGGTGAAAGATGGGGGCCTGGATCATCCCTCCTCACATGCAGGCAGTGGTTTGAGGCACTGTTCCTGTCACAGCTTTGGTCAGACGTGGCTGGCAGAGCCCACAGGGGTCTGTGTGCACAGGTTGGCTCCAGCTCCCCACAGTTGGGCCTCTAGATCACAAATGGGGGCTGGTGGGGTTCCAAGGCTCTGCAGGGACAGGTTCGTTGGGCTGTGTCTGTGACACCTGTGGCTCTGGGGTTAAGAGATGGTCACCCTGCTGTGCCTGTGTAGCTTTTCTTCATCTCTTACCTGGAAGGGGAGTAAGGAGTGATACCCTACAAATCATTAAATTGAGCACAGAGTTCTGTTGTAGAAATGCTATAGAATAACAAACAAGTATTGCACCACCACACAGAGTGCTGTTGTGTCTTTTGAACTCAGGATTAGTGAAGTGTCCAGGTTTCTGACTTTTGCGCTCAGGCCCTGAGGTCTCACAGGTCTTGCCCACAAAGGAGAAGTGTGTACACGTGTGGATGCTTCCATGTTTACACATGTGTGTTTGAAGAAGTAGGTGGTGGCTTCTCTTAACTACAGTAGAGACTTTCTCCTCTCCTATTTCTGCAGAGAAAGTCCTTTGCTTGTGATCCGGTAATGTGCAATGAAATCTTCTAAATGGTTGATTTCTTTATTCTTATTTTGGTTTGTTTTTTTACACTGGCATTTTGGGAGTGGGTGCCAGTTGGCATTCTGCTTAGGGGAACAGAATCATCTGCTTTGTCAATATTTTACCCTGATGTATCTTGTTCAATGTAAGTTGAAATTAATTGCTTTTTTTTCTTTCCTCCACAAAACCAATTACAATTCTGTCATCTATTTAGGTTTAATACGACTAAATGTATCCCTTTTGCCAGATAAATATTCCACTTAGTACACAGGTATTCTACTTACCATAGGCTTGGGTGTAGGCAGAAGTTACATCAGTTTCAATTAACTGCCTCTTGCTTGTTGTTACAGAATTTTGTGTTTATGTCCTTAATTTGAGTTAAATGTGACTTACACTGATAGAGTTTAAATAATTTCATCACTTAACAAATTACTATTGCAAAATGAAGATTATAAATGTCCAGGTGAGTCGTTGGGGTTTCCTCCCCGTGAGTTTTATACTGGTTACTGTAAGAGATGTAATTAAACATTTTAAATGTGTTAGGACAGTGGAAGAGTGGGACTACCTTTGGTGAACTCGAGATGGTGGGAGAGGAGGGTCTTTCTTTGCACAAGTAAAATCCTGATCTTTCCTATCTTGGTTTTAAATACCAGGTCCTATTTGAATACTTTGGGTGTTTTGACTGGACTGACTTTACTGAGGGTGGGAAGGACAGCGTGACTATATGATTTTATTTTTTTCTCTCTCCCCCAGACTTTGTGTCTGATTATATTTTAGGAGGAATGGACTGATGAGGAAGTAAAGCTCTGCAATGGCAATTGAAATCAGGATTTTTAATGTCACTCAAGCCTGAGGATGCTCAGCTTTTCTTAATAATACGGGATATGTATAAAAATCCCTGGATTTATCACTTTCCAAGGTATCACAGCTTGTCAGAACTGCCACTAATTGTTGTCCCTTTGTGCCATTGCTGTCTGTACTGTCTCACCCCAGGACCTCTCCAGGCCCTGAGAGACCCATGGCGCACTAAGCAGGAATTGGTCGTGATTATGTAGTATTGATCCATACAACCAGCTAAAAAGGAAAATGCTGAAGGCTTTTGCAAGGACCCACATCTGTCAAACTCCGCAGGGTTCTGGGATCCCTTCTGTTTTCATTTTGTCTGAGTCTGACTTTTTGGTTTGAGTTCACCAAGTACAAGACTTGCCCCTCAGCCCTGGGTACTGTCCATGCAAGTGCTGTGTGGTTTTTACAGGACTGTGATGTGAATGTCCCAGTAATTGCTCTCACCAATATGGAAGATTCCTCCCCACACACCCCATGCTTGGAATGTCATCTCTGGAGAGTTTGCTTTTATTTTTTTAGTGTGGTTAAACAAGACACAAGTACAGTTTGCATGAAAATAGCTATATATAAATTAGTCATCTGCTCCTAAAGTGATAAAAAGTGATCTAAATACTGCTGGGAGGGAAAAAAAAAAGTGTTCTCTAATCTATATACACATTGAAGAATACTTTTGTTTGGCTCAGGAAAGCACTCAGCATGAATTCCCTCCTACCCAAGTACTCCAGGAGCTGATGTTACAGTGAACCAGTCATGTGGCAAATTAAAAAGTCTGGTGGACGGATGATATGGTTCCGAGAACTCAATAAAACTTATTACCTACAAGACTGATCTTTCTATTCCAGTGACATATGTGCTGGTAGTTCTGCAACAACAGGAATAATTAAGGGAAAAAAATACTGGTTTCGTATTTTGAGGCTTCATTTTAATGGAACAAAAGAACTAATTTCTACCACAGTATATACAGGATTAAATGGAAATCCCCCCTCCACTGCTTTCCCAAAAAGATGTAAATTTCCTAGTTGAAGTCATGCTTGTTAAGCTCAAGTGATGATGGAGGCGTGAATATATTAGGGGAAAACCTGAGAGGCTGAAGTAGACAGGAGTGATTTGACTTGCCTCATCAGGAATACGAATGTATCACTTTAATCTGGAAAAGAGCCTTGTTGCATTAATGGCAGCTGAGAAACACAGTTGGCCTTCCCCGTGAATCAGCTGATCTTAGGAAATTTCCCCATGAGATAGTTTAGAAACAGAGCAAATGCTGTCCTGCACCTCTGGTCCATGAACTGATTGGTGTTTGTGTGTGATTCTCCAGGACAGGAAACAGTAAAACTTTCCAGTCCCAACATCCTGAGTAAGTCAGACCCCTGAGTAAGAGTTGTTTTGAACACTGAGGTAAATGTGATGAGCAGCAGTGAGTAAATCACATCTGCTCTCCAAGAGCCTGCCTCCTCTGCCAGCCTGTCTTTCCCTGTGCCCCGGGGGTGCCAGTGGGAGCTGCGGAAGTGATGCTCACTCTGTGCCATTCTGAGGTGTGTTTGGAAGTTCAGCCTGGAAGGGACACTGATTTAAGCTCTGGTGCCTGCTTGGTCAGCCTGTGTGAGTGTGAGAAGGGTGTGTGGGGTGGTGACTGGAACCCCGTACTGCTTTCTGTGGTCTTTCCATGAGAGAATGCCAGAGAACTCCTTGAAGTTCAACTTTCAGGCTGTCTGCAGAGGGAACCTGCAGGGGCCAGCTGGCAGCCTTACAAGTGTTATAAGCACCCTCCTGTTCCTGGGATAGCAGGAAATCATTTTAGCTCCATCTTTTTTTAATTTGGGAGCGTGGGGAGGAGGTGGATCATGAGTGCTCTGAACCATAACTCTTACTGGACAATCATAGCATCGTTAGGGTTGGAAAAGATCTCTGAGATCACGAGGTCCAACTGTGAACCCACCACCACTGCTAAAGCACATCCCCAAGTGCCACATTCACACACTTTTTGAACACTTCCAGGGATGGTGATTCCACCACTTCCCTAAGCAACCTATTTCAGTGCCTGAATCCTATGATTGTGGATGGGAATTGCAGTATATTTTTTGATCTTAAGAAAAAAAGCTGGGGTTTGTCATATTGATAGGGTTTAGGCTTACACTGGAGCATCTATTTCTGCATAAGTCAATACAAATTAATTGTCATTATTTGGTATAGGCCTTAAAATTAATAGGTAATCCTAACTGTAGGCAAAATCACTTTTATTTTCATTTCTACTTGCAGCAGTGTTGTGTACACCAAGAGAAATTCTCATTATACACTACTTTTATTTGAGTGTTTTGATGCCAGCAGCACAACTTTGAGTCCTTGATCTTCTCTTTCTTCCTCTGAGCCAAATAACTTCAAGAAACATTCTCAGCTGATGATGACCATGCAGCAACAGTGACTCTGCAGTTCTGGGGGCTCTCAATTATACCCATAAAATCAGGAGCTTGACTGTAAGAAGTATTTTGGGACGCTCCTTTTGTTCTGTTCCCTTGGCTTTCTCCCCTCATTTGCTTATATTGTCTTTGGAAGGATGTATTTCCTTCATTTGACGAGCAGGGAGGGTTTGCATTGCTGGGTTCTTTTTATAGTCGGTTCTGCTCTTCACCAGAATTTGCAGATGGAGTAATTGCCGTGCGCGCAGCCCCAGCTCCCTTTGTTCCTGCCCTGACAGGTTGCTTTTTGGTTGACTTGACTTTGAAGTTCTGACTTCTCATTTCTTAGAAATTTGTTGTGGTTTTTTGACATTATTTCTTGTATGTTTACGAAGCTTTCCATTCGCATTCCCTTCTTGTCACTGCCTTTGCACTGGCTGGGTACGAGAGAGATTTGGGGTGTTATAAATAATAAAACAGAACGAGACAGTGCAGTTCAGCAAGGCTCTTGGGAAGCAGCTTTCTTATTAATGCTCATCTTGTCGCTGGTGACACAAGGCGGGGATGGACACGCATGGCTGAGGGGGGACGGCATTGTGGGCTTTTCATGGGTTTCGTCTCGGGCTGTGTTTGTGTCGGACAGAGCGCCTTGAGTTGTTCAGCTCTTGCACAGGATCATTGTGGAAGCAGTTCATGTCTGTTAGCTGTGAACAGATGGTAATGCATTATTTTTGGCATGGGGAAGGAAAAGGAGACCTCACGTTGCATATGAATAGACATCTCTGGGGCTTGCCCTACCAAAGTGAGGATGCAAAAGTAAAAGGGGAGCGAAGCTTACCTGGCCCTTTATGCTCTCCTGTGCCCTTCAGTCAGTCCTGGCTTTATCTGTTTCTCCTGGAAATTCTTTAACCTTACAGTGGATACAAACGCAGTAGGATAGATGAGCATATTTATTATAGCTTGTCAAAAAGATACTGTTTGCAATTTTTGGAATAGAAATGGAGATGGGTTGGTAGCTGGGACAGCAAGGTGGGTGAGAAATGTAAGGGCTAGCCTGACTATAGTAACACAATGTCGTTTGGGTTTTTATTATCAGCGTGACTGGGACTGTGTTGTGTATTGGCCACTGTTACCACAGGCAAAAAGACCATTTCTCACAGAGGTGTTGCACTCCATGCGTGGGGAAGCAGGAGATGCTGCTGTGCTGAGGTCAGTGTAATAGCTGCTAGAAAAAGCCCAAGCTCACCTGTATTTGGTGACTGACTGAGAACAGAGGTTGGGGGGAGTTGGGAGGAAAGATCAGAATTTTGTTTTAGATGTACAGACTCAGTGATGAGAACCTGAACCTTTGCAAGGAGCCAAGAACGAGGCTGATCCTTCGCCATAGGAAGCTTCTCAATTCCTCCCTCCCCACACAAGCCTCCCTTGCTCTATACCCCACTATTTTCTCTCACTGTTCAGCCTTCAGTCCAGCTCTCAGGATGTGTGGGCTGTGACACAGGTGCCTCATGACCTCCAGAATAAACTCCCCAAAGCTCCATGGTGAGGAGCAGACCCAGGGAGCTGAAGAACGGGACCAGGGAATTTGAAATTGGGGTAGTTTGGCTTTTAAGATGAATCTTAGGAGGTGAGTGCAGTCAACAGATGGAGGAAAATCTGAGGAGCTGGGAAAAACTTCAGGAGCTAACAGATCCTGGGTGAGATGTGGCACTGTAGGTTCATCATTTAAGCTCCCAACAGCATTTTCCAGATTGAGGAATTAAGGATTTGGGGTAGGAAAGTGGAAAGCTCTTTATATTCTGTGCAGAGTCCAGCCTGGGCTTTCAGGGCTGAGGGATTGCTCTCCAGCACAATGCCTGGGAGATTCTGAGATGCATGTGCTGCCTGGTTCCCTGTAGTTTCTTAGTTGTCTGTCTTTCAGTTTGTTTAAATAAAACTTGACTTGTAGCATGAGAAAATCTTTTCTTGGACGCATTTTTAATGAGCTCTTCTACAGCTGGTAGGACCCAGAGGTAGTTCAACATCTTCTGCTCAGTGCTGCGTATGCTTGTCAGAAATCAGTATTTGACAACACTTCGTGATTTTAAAAGCCACTGAAACACTGATTATGTATTTTATTTTTAATTCTGAATGTTTTACAGTGGTGGATTAGTTTGCTTTGAGTCGCTGCCACTTTTGGCTGTGACTTCTGTGGTCGCAAACGTTTTCAGGTCAGTTCAGAGTAATTAAATGTGAAGACACAATTGTACATGAGTGTCTGAGACACAATTGTGCATGAGTGCCTGTGGAGGTCAGCCTGGAGGTTTGCCTTCAGCCTTCTCCTGAGGGAGTGATTGTATCTCACGCTTTGGGCTAACGAGTGCTGCTGATACCAAGCCTGGTCAAGTTAATCACGCTGCTCTGAGCAGACGTGCAGATGAGGGTTGTACGGTGCGTAAAGGAGATTTGGCTCTTCTTGTGAAGACCACTTAAATAAAACAGCACTTAGGACATGCAGATTTGTATATTAGCCTTTGACACTAGTATGCTATTGCCTTTTAGTTAATTCTCTTGGCCTTAATGTAATGACAATCATAAGGTATTAATATGCCAAGATGGTAAAAAAAGATGCTTTTATGTTTTTACTACAGTGTGAATAAGAAAGCAAAAGTTACCAGTTTACAGCATTTTTAGTTCTTTTTATAAATGACAAAAAGTATGGACTCAAAAAAAAAATCAAAATTACGGCACTAAATTTACAGGAACAAGACCCCGGCATGTGTTTTAACCGTTGGATGAATGTACCTTGCAGTTTAGTTTGGATCCAAGTGATTTAAAAGCTGAAATATAGATTTGAATTTTGTTGATTTTTTTGTAGCAGGTATAAATTGATTTGATCTTAAAGATAAAGGAATGGGGAATGTTCACTTGTAATCATGGGAAAAATGTTTCTTGGACCAGAAAGAACTTTGGTTTCAGAATGTTTTATGAGGACTTTCTGGCAGTCAGTGGGGTGAAAACCACCAGCCTCTCTAACCAGCCATTCAAATACTTTTGCACATCAGATTGGGTATATTTTTAAAACCTGCTGTTGCTTGTGGCAGGCTTGTTTCTTCCCTCCCTTCTGAGTAACACACGGTCAAGAGGGAGAGGCTCTATGGTGGTGGTTTCCAGTGGTTCTTGTTCTCTGGGAGAAAACTGTAAATCTCTGGGGTGCTCTAGTGTAAATAAACACTGTCCCTTTCTAGCTGTGATAAACTTCTGAACCTGGGGTCCTTGTGAATTCTGTCTGAAAAATGATGATGCTTTGCCTAAATGAGCTCTCAAAATAAGCATTCTGTATTTTAACAGGTGTGGTTGCCACTGCAGTATGGTTGCTGTGCTTTGGGAGAAAAAGGTATTCTATTTTAATGAAGTACCAGAAAGGCTTTGCCTCTCTTTCCTTGAATTTAGTACATAATTGAAAACATACAGGAAGTTAAAGTACGAGGAAACAGAGCATGCTACCAGCAGCAATGGATCTGGCAAAGCTTGTGGGTTTGGTGATAAAATTTCCAATTTCACACTTATTCTCAAGTCAAAAGGAACAGGAGATAGCTTGCTGTGATTGGACCCTAAGAGCTGGAATGCCTCTGAGGGGGACAACCACAAATATCTCCGAGTTTAAGAGGGCTCTGTGACCGATTGCTAAGTGCGGGGTGGATTTACACTGACACGTACTGCTTTCAGGAAACATTTAATGTTGCAAAGCACTGTCAGTTCTATGCAGATTTTGTCCATCTGGTTTAGGTCTGTTTTTGTCCCAGGTGTGAATTTTGTACGAATTTTGCCTGATGCTTTTTGTATGGAGTTAGACACATGTGGTTCTATGGCTGTCACTGGTGCTGTCAGGGCAGAGGCGTGTGTTTGTATCTCGTCCCTTTGCTCTATGATAAATGTGATACATTGGTTTTCAGGGGGAAGTTGGTTGTTTCTAAGAATAAATTCAGCTCATTGGGTCCACTGGAAGTGTCAGGACAGGCAAGGTGCATAAATCTCTGTCTCACAGGCTCAGGGGCACAGTAGCAGAAGCTCTGCACTGTGTTTCACCATGAGCAGAGTCAAATTCTCACCTGATGTATGTTGACACAGCCTCTGTAGTCAGTGAACCGTTCCAGTGATCTCTGCACACAGATGGTTGTCATTACTTCCAGGGGCCACCATACCTAAGCTCATCAAAGAGCGGAGTGACAAAGCTGGTTCTTGATCTCTGGATCCTAAAGATCAACAGGAGTAATGACTGGACCCCCCATGACAATGGAGAGCTGTATGGCCTAGAAAAATTCCCCTATGGCCTCGTGCTTCCAGCAGCAGAACTGGACGCAATTACTTCCTTCTGTAGCAAAAAAAGACACTGTGGTGTTTCTGCTGCAAGTCTGGAAGCAGCAGCTTCGAGTTCCTGGCCTGCCTGTAGACCAGCCATGACTTGCTGTGCCTTGCAGGGTGCTTTGTTTGCGCTGCAGAGACGGCTCTCTAGGAGACCTTGTGGAAGGAGACTGGAAGGAATTGCTGCGCGTGGGATTTGCAGAAGATGTTAAGTTTTTATTGGTCAGAAGGGGCCAACTGTGTTGCAGAGGTGACTTTCTGAAGGCAGGTGGAGGAACAGATCCATGAGTAGTGACTGCCCTGGAGCTGATGCGAGTCTGCTCCTGTCGGTGCTCTCAGCTGTAGGTGCAAGGACGTGAGGCAGCGTTTGCAAAAATTGCTGCAGTGTCGCTTGGCAGGTTCACGTGCAGCCTCTGAGCACCTCTGCTCTCACTGAGCCTGGACAGACAGTTCCAGCTATTATTTTAATGCTGTGCAAATAGTTTTTGTATTTCAAAGTGGGTCTTGGATTTTAACTACAGCTCTTTCTGCAAGAGCTGATATTTCTCAGTGTTCTGACAGCATTCAAAATGTCAGGGCCCTTGGGAAATAGCAGGCCTAATGTACAGTGGTCAGTGCTAATGAAACTTCTAAATATTTCCTCTTGTGTCAGGATGTCGAAAATGTTTGCTTTTGTTTAACTTGCTTTGTGATTTCCATGCTCTGATTATTTTTTTTTCCCACCCAGGTTGCTTAATGCATGCACAAGAACACTTGTTTCTCTGTGTAACAAACATACTTTTTCTGGGGGAGAAATGCAGAACTTATAACCAAAATGCTTGCCTCTTCCTAATTATACTTGGGTTTTATTTTAACTTCTGATAATTGTCAGGTGGTCTCAAAACTCGCTTCTTGAAGAGTGAGCTTTTGAGTGCTGCTGTTTTGCTTAACCCAAACAGAAAAGCAATTCTTTGTAATCCACTGTTAGCTCTGAGTCAGTGTGTGCTTGTGGAACTGCCAGACTGACTTAAAGCTTTCTATTGCTTCTTTTTGGGGTTTTGGCAAGGAACACGTCTGGCACGCTGGGCACGCTGTCCTTCCTGTACGGGACGCTGATCTTCCTGAGAAATAGACCTTGTTCTATTCTTCCCTACAGCTGCTCCCAGCCTGACTTGCTCTTAAACTTGTGGAGACTCTTTCAGGACCTGCTCACGTTGTCCAGAGCCGGCAGCAGGGGGGGTAAAGTCATCCTGGGTAGCCACTCCGTGTCCCTCTCTTTGGGAGTGCTGCTGCTTTTCCATGCCTGGGATTCCCGTGAGGGTTTTTGAGGATGGACAGGTTTCCTTGTTAGTCCAGAAAGGTGCAAATACCAGAGACTGGCCACATTTGTGTCTTTTTGGTGACTTTGAGGATTCAAGGGTGTAAGTGTGTCACTGGTATTGCAAATCTACGTGTCAGTGCTGTGGGATGACTCCTAGCATGGGAATGCCTGCTCTGCAACAAATACGAAATAAAACACGGGCTGAAGTGTCCGAGGAGGAGCCCTGAGCACTCACACTGAATGTTGATCCATTAAGGCAGCTGCTGGGTCTGCCAGCTGGAGCAATGGGAGATGTTCTTTTCAGGTGAATCTTGGAACGTTTTCCTGAAATTGTGTTTCTTCACCCAACTTTGTTTCAAACAAGACACTCTTGGTGACAGGGAGGAAAAGCAACCCTAAGTTTTGAAGTTTTGAAGTTCAGTCTCACAAAGGATGTCACAAACAGCAACAGCATGATGGCTTCTTTAGTGCTTTTGGAATTAGTCCTCAAAACTCCTGAACCTATGATTGTGAAAGGACAATTCCCTAGGCCCTTTTATGTATGTCACTTAAATCTCCTTATATATAAGTTCAAAAGTATGGAAAACAAATACACAAATGGTATGGGGCTCTACAAAATCTTTTTAGAGAGAAGGATATATTTGAGTATGGAAGCTTAACTGCTCTTTTAAGTCCCTGAATAGCACCTAGATTATTTGTCACTGCCACCTCTTTGAATTGGAGGAGAACAATCTTCATTTTATGAGGTGGAGTGAATCTAGACTGGTACTCTTCTTTCTCTTTATCAGAAAAATATTCCACCCTTATTCCAAGCAAGATGAGCACTGCAGGCAGAGCCTCATCAGGATCCCAGTGACAGTCAGTCGTTAACAACCTTTTGCATCTGAGGATCTCTTTTATCATTGTGTGTTTGCCCAATGCTTATTTCTCTGTGCTGAGGGACAGCAAGTAGGAAACCCCTTTGGTTTGGGACTGAGTCTGCAGGCAGCATCACCCTGGCAAGGAGGTGTTTCTGTCCCCATTCCTTTCCATGTCACTGTTCTGTGTGTGACCCATTGACATTTGCACATGGCAGGAGTCAGAGACAAGACGGTGAAGGATTTAGCCTGAGGGAAAATAGACTCTGCTAAGAAAAGGAGACTTTGAACCTTGGTTATGTGCACACGGTCTCAGGGGTGAGGCTGGCTGGCTCTCGATATCATTAGTGTGACACAGAAATGATGGCGCGTGTCTCATGCCAGAGACAATGTGGATGGTCCCTGAAAGACTGGGAGATCTCTGGCATAGGGAAAAGTTTGAGCAGAAACAAAATCATCTGTGTGAAAATGAGGTGTTCAAGACAAGTAAACAGCATAATTCCTGTGGCAGTTTCTAGCTGTCACTTCCTAGAAATAGGATTATTTTTTCCATTCTGCTTCCTTCATGGGATGTGATGATATCCCAGATGTTAGACTTGCTCAGATAGAGACTCGGTGCCTTTGTAATTGTTTTCCTTCAGATAACTCAGAAAGCATCCCTGAAATGTTATTCTGTGAGGTCTCACTGGACTTGCTGAAGTCTCAGGAACCATTTTCTCAGCTCTGAGTCAGGAGTGCCAATCTCTAGCTTTTGACCTTTGGCACTTCTTTCCTAAATTCTGTGAGTTAGAGTTTATGTTAAGATTTTCTGCAAGAAAGACTCCATGACATTGCTTAGGTTCACTTAGGTGCAAAGTGACACCATATATTAGATGAAAGAATGGGGAAGAGTTGGCATGTTTGCACTGCCTGTTCTTTTGTCTTAGTGCTGCCCAGAGAAACTGAAATGTCTCTGCAAGGAACAAAATCAGGAGATGTTTTTCTTAGAGTCCTTCTGTCAGATATATGTGCGCATGTGTGTGCAATGCACCTGGGATCTAGGAACCTAATAGATTTGTTGGTGATCAGTAATTCTTGTGAGCCTACCAGAGTCATTTTTACGTTGCTGTTGCTGAGGGCTTTAAAGATAATCCAGACTCTGCTGATTTTCAGCCTTCTCTGTAAAGGAAGCTGGGAAGATGCACCCAGTGGAATCCCCAGCTGGACAGCCCCTCGTGTAACCAGTCCTGGCTGTTGCTTCCAAGGCCAGCTCTTCCTCTTCGCTCCCAGGTGCAGCAGTGCAGCTGCTTTTGGGAGCCCTTAGGCACTGCTGTATTGGGCTAATGCAAGGTTTCTCCTTCTCCATGTGTCCCTATTATATAATGTCACCATCTATCCATGTGGTGGTGAAAGGAAGCAGAGTTGTCTTAGGTTTCCATGTTTGGTGCAGAAACCTAGTTTAACATTGATTTAGACAATGTATTTTTTCCTTAAATTGTGTATTGCTAGTCAATGTCAGACATTCTACAATAACCATTAGAGCAAAACCACAGGATAAACTATTCCAACCATTTAATGAATTAACCTGTTCAAGGAATATTTTCCAGAACCTTATAGCGTATTAGGAAGGGCTTTGAAGTGATGATAGAGTGCTGCATATTTGAGAGGATGTACTTTCCTTGCATCAGGCCTGCATGCCCGATGGGATTTCTTGACATGGGCATGAGCACAGGACTGCTGCAGGGGAGCACAGCTCAGGTTACATTTGTAGAAATGCACCTGCCACAGGGGATTTGATGCATCACATCTCCACAAATGTGCTTTTCATTTTGTTTCTCACTCGGACTCTTCTTGAGTGGCATTCACCTATTTGCTTGCTCTTTTGTTCTGAAGAATAATGGGTTTTGCTTGGAATTTTCCTTTTTTTCAACCAGCCCAAGCAGGACTGGTCCTGGATTAGGGAAGACTCCACAGCAGCAGAAGAGTAGGAAAGCATTCTTCCCTGAGAGAAGAGCTGTGGTTTATATTCTCTTTCCTCCTGAATGGTTTTAGGGATTAAAGAGCTGGATCCTAAAATGACATTATCTGCTGGGAGATACTCCACAGCTCCATGGAATTTTGAGAGTGAGTTAAATCCCTGTGCTGATGCTTAGTATCTTGTTCTAGCCTTGGATGTGGCACTGCCTTGGTAGTGCAGGAGAGGCCAAACCAGAGATATCTGTAAGGGGGAAGAATTCAAGGCTTTGTTTTTTACTGTCTCACTTCTCACATATTTGATGTAAACATGAAAAATAGATTCCTTCTTGCTTTAAAGGTCCTCCTGCAAAGCTCTGTGTCTGTGAACAAGCTCGAGCGCTTTGGCTGATGTGTCAGTGAACCCCTCTGGGACTTGAGACGGAACACAAGACCCGAGAACCAGCAGGGAGAGGTGCCCAGGCTGGTGTCCGTGAGAGGTGCAGGTACCTGCCTGTACCTCAGGTGCCAGGAATTGGTGCATTAAAAGTAAAAGTAACCCAGTTGAAATCAGAGGCTGAAATGGCTGCTGTGATAGAGGAAGAATATAATAGGGGGGAAAAGCCCCTTGCCCGTTAGGGGCAAGAAGACCGCTGAAGGAGATTTAATGCACTCTAGGATGTGGGAGCAGGTCAGGTTACCGGATGTGAAATTGGCTTCTCTGGTAAACTTACCCTGGTGCGACTTGTACCATTGCTGAGCTGTGGAGGTTTCACAAATACACCTGGTAACAGCACATATAATACATGTGTTCATTATTTATAATCTGGCAATGTTCACACAGTGCTTTTGCATGAATGGTGTTGGTTGATGGTTGTTTTGGAAGCTTCTGTGATGACGATTTTAAAGTTTGTGCAGCAATAAACACAAATCCTGCAGTGCTGTGTGTTTTAAAGTCCCTATTCTCAAGCTGATCTGACGTTGAAGGACTGAATGTAGACAGCTGTGCAGGTTTCTGTGAAGCTACACTGGTTTACATCAACGAGGGTTCTGGTCTAAAATACTTGGGCATGTTCAACACAGTGCATTTGCCCAAAAATATGATGAAAAGTCTCTTTGCAGTGCCAAGAAAATTGTCCCACAAGCAGTGGAGTGCACTCAGTCCATCACTGCCAGTGCGGTCAAGGCTGAACAGCGAACGACAAGCCCCAGAACTGGGTAAATGCCTCTGTAATTTGTCTTCTGACACTGTACTGCCTGCAGCTCTGCCAAGGAAATGGAAAAATGTGGAGAGAGCCCTGAGCAACCCGTCACAACACAATGAATCCAGCTTCCAGAGCTATTGTAACTGGGATGCTGCTCTCCTCGCGCATGCCAGCAGCTACAACAAACTAAACAAAACAAAACAAAAGCAACAACCCTCCTCTTTGAAAGAAACAAGGGAGGAGGAAATCACATGATTCGATATTTTGTGAAAGTAGCATAAACATGGCAGTTTGTGCAGCAGGACTGGGAAACAAGAGGGGAGTCTAGATCCCTGCAGGCTCCTTGCTTCAGGTCCCAGTTTTCCTACGCCTCTGACCAGCAGGAACTCAAGGAAGCACAGAAGATTTTCCTTTTGGTCGCGTTCTGCAACATGCACTTTATTGTGGCAGTGCATCCCGACACAGCTTAGGTGAAGTGGAGCAGGAACTGCTCATGCAGACAGAAAACCTCCTTTGGCACCAGCAGGTGAGGTGCTGAATTCACAGGGAAGGCTCTATACTGTGTCATTGTCTTCAGCATGAAGTGAGGGGAACTCAGCAAGGGGCTGTTCTGCAGCTCAGGACCCTCAGGGTTTTGGTTCAATACAGTTCCTTGCTTTGCTTTGTGTCATGGACACGTAGGGTCGCTCCAGGGATCTCCTGAATCTCCAGGGTGCTTTGAGAGACAATGCAGCTTTCTGATCATGCCAGTATATAATGTCCAAAATCTTTTCCTGTTGTGCCATGTTTCCTCTTTATTTTTTCCTTTTTTTCAGACATGTTATTAAATACAATACTTTTTATTCATATAAAGTAGATTTTTCCTCCCGATAAATACATTCTTCAAACAGAACTTAATGGCAGAAATTTCCTGAGCAAAAATAAACCACATCTCTGGGTTGAAGCTGTGCTAGTGAGAAAACATAGCCCTTTTCATCTTCAAAGCACTGTGCAAACTTTAAATAATGGGATTTTTTTTTTTAATCAGGCCTGTGAAGTATGTATTAATGTTCCAGATGAAAGATGGGAACCAAGAAGAGAGGTTAAGTTAAAGTTGTTGGGATCAGAGCCAGCATTGGATACTCTCTGGGCCGCTTGGACCTATAGAATATGGGATTTATGCTTCTGCCAGTCCACAGTCATGGAATATCCTGAGTGAGAAGGGACTCACAAGGATCATCAGTCCAGCTCTGCACAGACACCCCAACAATCCCACCCTGTGCATCGCTGGCAGCGCTGTCCAAACGCTCCTGGAGCTCTGGCAGCCTCGGGGCCGGGACCATTCCCTGGGCAGCCTGGGCAGTGCCCAACACCCTCGGGGGGAAGAACCTTTTACTTATGTCCAACCTAAAGCTCCCCTGACACAACTTCAGGCCATTCCCTCAGGTCCTGTCCCCGGGCACCAGAGAGGAGAGATCAGTGTCTGCCCCTCCACTTCCCCTCCTGGGTAGGCAGTAGAAATTACCTAGATGAAATAAAACTTACTAAAGTTAGTGGAGATTCACTAGGAGTAAATTTGTTTAGTGCCAAGGAAAAGCGTCGTTGAGCAAAGAGTCCTCGTTTTATTACCTACCTCTGAATAATTCAAGTGAGAATCTTTCTACCGATTGGAAAGGAAGTAAAAGACAAAGTTTCCAGTGTGCTTCATGCTGCAACCCAGGACAATCTGCAATTGTGGTTTTTTTCCTTTTTTCCTTTTTCTCCTCTCTCTCTCTTTCTTTCTTCTTTTTTTTTTCCTTTTTTTTGGTTAAATTTAATTTCACTGTGGGGGAATATTTTTATTGCTTTGGTGTGAGATGCTGTTACTGTCCTTTTCTCCAGCAGAGATATGAATGTGGCCTTGGTGCTACACTAATGACCAATTTACTGATTTACAAGCACAGACCAGTGGACATGATCTGTTGTAAGTGTACAAGAGATTGTAATTGGTATTAGTACTTGGCAGAACATGGAAATCTCAACATCCCGCATTTCAGTCCCGGCAGCCACTGCTGGCAGTGTCCATCCGTTCCTCCCAGTGCCCTGTGAGTTAGCAGGAGCAGTTCAGAAAATTTTTAATGAATGTGTTAAACAGCTGAGAATGTTCTTAGAGTGGATTAAACCCGTTTGGCTTTGCCATTGGTATTAACTGTTCACAGGAAGTGTTTCTAGGACAAGGATCTTTAAGAGTGTCGAGAAGTAAAGTGTATATGGAGTTTTCAGGCTCTGGAGGAAACTCAGCAGTGCGTTTAGGAATGGATGTGTGATATTGCAGTGTGGCGAGTTTATGATGTCCTGGCAGCTGTTAGGGTGGCTCAACATGTTGTGATGATAAGGTCTGTTTATTCCAAGCATGGTAACACAAGCAGCATTGTAACTTAACAATTTAATTTATTTCCTGACTCATTCTTGCAAATGTTACAAGGCAAGTAAGAAGGAAATAGAAAATTAGGATAAGATCTGGGATGTCTGAAGTGAGAGATTTTTAGTCCAAAATGTTATGCAGATACCAGGCAAGTACATTTGAACCAAATGAAAAAAAGTTGATTTATAGAAGCAACTGTTGTTTATACACAGGTCACCAAAGGAGCACATTATGGAAATTGGCAATAAATTAAGATGAACTGAAAGCAGGAGATGGGATGAAAGAGTGAGCCTACCAGAGTAATTCAAGCACAGCCCGGTTGAAAGGTCAGGTTATTGAGCGGTAGCTACTGTTCCCATGAGATCAGGGTAGGAAAAGGCAGCCAGATGCTTCCCAGATCCTGTTTTATGGTCAGAAAGACTTCACTTACTGAGGAGCAGGATTTCCATCTGCAACTTCAAATGGATGTCAGGGGGTTCAAAATGCAACCCATGGTCTGAAACTGGCTTCAGACATTCCTCGTCTCCATAAAGCCCTGAGCACAGCTACAGCTGGGCCTGACAGTCATTGCCCTCAGAGCTGTACCATGGACATCCGCTGCGAGGAGCGAGGCAGGAGGAAGCACTGCCCCCGCGTCTCCCTGGATTCCCCAGGTTCCCAGTGAAATCGGATTTCGTTGGCACTGGAATCCTGCTGCCATTTTCGGTAGGCTGAGGCTTGTGGCAGCTCTTTGGCGGAGTGAGCTCTCGAGAAGTCAGGAGTCTCTTGGGTTCAGCTGTGCTGGTCAAACCAGGCTGCTCTCTGCCTTTGAGACCTCAGCAAAGCTTCTCATGGGTGCAAGGAAGACTGAGTGTTCTTCCTGCTCAGTCCTGGCTTGTTCTGTGTGCAGCTGATTGAGTGAGTTTGGAGAACGATAGAGGAAGGAGCACAGGTTTTCAGTCTTCAGAGCACGACCCTGTAGAAGTGGCTGGGGAGGTATTCCAAGGTGTGGGAGCTGTGGGAGAGCAGGGAGGTTCCTCCATAGCATTCCGTGTGCATCCCTTGGTTGTAAGATCGCACTTCTGTCCACTCAAGCTTTCCATCAATAAGCAATAAAGGTATTTGAGCGTTATAAACAGTGACCATGTTGTCATCTCTTCTGTTTGTTTGTTTTGGTTAAACTCAACATCTGATTTGCCATGCTGCCTTCTGCTGTGTTTTGGATTATATCTTTCAGATTTACCAGGAATGAACTAGTTGCTAATCTTCAAAGAGAGTCTTTAAAAAAAAAGAAATTGCTTTGGGAAATGCTCTTAAACATTGTTTATATGTCTCTGTTTTTCTCATCTTTTCCCCTGGACAAAAATCAATATTCCTTCCTACTGGTAAGAGGATGTAAAGCTACAGCAGGTGTTGGCTCTCCAGTACAAACAGATGAAGAAGGAAAGAGGACTGACTATTTGGGATTGATCTTTTCTCAGATTTTCAGAGGAATGAGGTATTATTCTATATCCATAGGCTGTTTGGTGCTTTGTCCTCTCATAAGAAGATTAGAAGCAGCTGAATTGCTGAATTTCTTGTGCAGGTAGATTGATTTTTTTTTTTTTTTGGCTTGCTCCTTACAATTCATGTGGAAAGGTTTGTAGAGCATCTTGCTATTTTTGGATAAAATGCTGCATGTGCTCAAATGAGAGATTCCAGTGTTGTGTAATGCACACATATTTAAACAACACCAGTTATTTTAGAGCTAAATTAGTAGTATTAAGACATTACTTTATTTAGCATTTTTCACTTCTGCGGCTGACTTTGTTGTCCTTGACATGGAATACATAACAATTCCCTCGCGAACATGCCCTTGCTGCCTAGCTCTGTGGGAGGGCCTGGAGCAAGCGGGTGATCCCTGAAAGGTTTTAATAATGTATGAATGGAATTAAATGCAGGTAAAATTTTGACCTTCTGAATGTGTGACATTAGCGACAGAGGCATCCTGGGGGAGGGGGTTTGATGTAGAGGTGCCCCGGGGGCAGGGAGGGAGCACTGTCACGGTGTGGGTGCCGTGTTCCGATGCTCCTGATCCACAGCCGTGTCACCCTGCAGCCTGGAAAGCGCCCTGGTGTGGGAATGGCAGCTCCCCTGCTCCTCTGCAGCACCCCAGAGCCTTTGGCGGGGACACGGGGCTGCCCAGAGCGGTGGGGCTGCTGGCAGACGGAGCAGCCTGGAGACCTCGGGGGTGTAGCTGCTCCCGAGGAGGCTTTTCCCTGCAGAGGGTGGATTTTCCATCCTGCAGGTTACACAGGAACCCTGGCAAGGGATGCTGTGGGGGGAACATGGAGCCTGGCTTGACTCCCGTTCTTTTCCACCTCTCCCAGTTGATTTGGAGCTGGCAGCACGTTGCCCCAGAAGGGCGGAGGTTGTGGGTGGGTGCTCACAAGCTTGTCCCACCTTGGGATTTCCTCCTGGGGACACCTGGGATCCAGAGAAGGAAGAAAACCATGGGGCAAAGCAGCCACAGAATGGGGGTTCAGATGACTGGGATGCATCCCAGTTGTCACTGGTTTAGGGCTCTGCTGTGCCCTTGGAAGGTTAGAGGGTAATTTTCATTTTTGGTTTCTTTTTTTTTTTCTTCTTCTATTTCATGGGTATAAAATATTTTATTGATTTAATAAAAGATGATCACAAAAATTTAGGCAATAAAAAGACTAAGCTGCAAACGAAAGCCTCATCCTGGCAGCCTCTTTGCTGCATGAATAAAGATTCTGCAGTGTGGCGAGTTGTACAGTAAAATCACACTAAGAAATAATAACAGGGAAAACAACTAATAAAAACGAATATACACATCCACTTATAAGAATTAATTCAAATAGAGCAGAAAACAATACGTAATTTTCAAGGTGGTGATGGGAAAGGGGTGGAAATATCACTGCAGGCTTATAATTTTGTCTTCACGTAAATCAAATTTAAGTAGTCTCCTATTGCTGACTATGGAAAAACTATTTCAAATTGTAATTTTGTTGCATGTGTTTCCTGTGAATGGTTTTATTAGTTTTTATGTAATATCAAATCTCGAAGGACAGGCCTGAAGCTGGAATAATTGTAGATTTTCTCTTGCTCTGCTATTTAAAAACTTGTTAACCATTTTGATCTCAAAGCAAGATGCTGGTCCAGAGAAAGATGGACTTTGGCTACAAGAATCACAGCAGGGATCTGTGGCTCTGCTTTGCTTCTTGTTTCACTGCAGCTAAAACGCAGAAGAGACCAGATGTTGTTCTCCATTTGAGTTTACATAAATTCAGATTAACCCCTCAGGAAAGCTCTTCAGGCTGTGTTTGGAGGCACAGCATGACTTGGGGAAGCAGGAGGTTTCTGGCTTCTGCTTTGGCTTTTGATTGGTGAGGATTTCCTGAGAGGATGTAATTCTCAACAGTGGGTTCCAAGCAGCCAGCAGCCATCATAAGTTATGTTTTCAATATAAGTGACTGGTTTTCATTTGGCCTTGGAGGACTTGTGGAGAGGACTGTGAGTGTTTGATTTCAGTCATGAGCCTGTGATTGAGTTGAGTTAGCAAAGGACTTGATGTTTTCACAGAAAACTTGCATAAGCCTGAAAGCTTCTTAGCAACTATTTATAAATTCATCTGTCTCCGAAGTAACTTTGTACCCTTGTGCACAGTGCGTCTGGCTTTAGGGGAGAGTCAGATTTAGTCTTCAGGAGACTGCCAGCAAACCAGTTCATCCTTGCCGTCCAGGGCAGGTCACTGCTGGCAGTCCTTCATTTGGATTTGGGCACTTCTGGATGTTGTAGCCTTAGACCTGTGCCTTGCCCTTGCCTACCCTGCAGCAGCCTGGCAGGGACTGAGAAGCTGCTGTGCTGCAAACGCAAGGAGGACAAACCCTGAGGGTCTCACTTGGGTGCAGGACCCAGAGGTCGTGATTCTCTGCACTCTTCCCAGGCTTTATGTCCATTTGCCAAGTTTCTCCTTGATAAAGTTATTCCAGTGTTAGCACGCCTTGACATAGTTACTTCCATGGCAGGGGGAAAAAAATATCGGTGTAAGGCAGCTCCATTACATAACAAAGGTTATCTGGAGACACAGATACTCTGAAAGTCCCCTCTGTTCTTTTCTATTTCCAGGGACAATCAGCTTATTCTCATTTTAAGAGCTTACTATCAGTTCTGACCCATTTAAAATTCACCTGCCAATTGAATTGTGTGACAGGACCTGGCTGACCCAGGAACAAAGGGAAATGTTCATATCTTATAATGAACTGCCGCGGACCGCGAGCTGAGAAGAAAAAAGGAAAAGAATAGAGCCAGCTCTATGAGAAACAAAACTTTTTTTCACAAGGCAGGGACTAGGAGCTTTCTTACTAAAATATTGTAAGTGGCTTTGCTCTATTATTATCTGTCAGCAGCTTCACATCCTCGAATCATTTATTCTTTCACAAGAAAGGAAGTTTGCAAGTGGGTGTTTCTCTGTACATAGGCACCTTCCCATTTCTAATAATTATTCTGCCAGCCCTCTCCTCCCTTCCACCCCTCTCCCAACAGAGAGCCGAGGGCAGAGGATGGTCAGGCTGTCACCTGCTCCTGCAGGACATGGGAATGTCTCTGTCCATCAGAAGGGGAATGCTGCCCAGTGGCTGCAGTGCCCAGGATCAGGACTGTTTAAATGTATGGCCATTTGGAGAAACATCTGCCTTCTAAATTTCACGGCTGCATTATTTCCATATTAATGTCGGTTGGTTTTTTGTTTGCTTTTTGGGGTGATGGTGGTTGGTTTTAGACATCTGTACTTATTAATAATTAATTTTATGTTAATTGCCACATGCATGTCCTGGGATACCTGTTAGGTGATTATCTGACCTGGGACTGGGCTGCTGTTGACTTAGCAATGGGTTTAACTTCATATTCATTATTTTGCTGATTTTTTTGCCTGTAACAGCCAAAGAACAGTGAACAACATCAAAGCCAGTATGCAGTTATTTTGCCATCCCTCCCCAGTGCAGGTGGACTGTTCCCTCTGTGTTCTTTTACCAGTTTCCTTTCCCAGAGGCAACTAATGGAAAAAAACGTGCACAGAGACAGCAAAAGGAGAAATGATACCTCTGAGAAAAGATACCAAGGTTGAAGTTCCCAATGCCAAGTACCGTAGGACAGAGTCATTAGAACAAAATCATTTCTAGCAGTAGTAATTTGAGGTTCTTTGCTTCTTTAGGCTTCTTGAGGGATTTGGGTCTTTTTATTCCCATCTTCTGCTTTTGGAAAGACAAGCAGTTGGTAATGGATGGATGAGATGAACCAGATCACACAACTTCTCCTTAAGGGCTGCTCATTGTAGCTGTCACATGGTAGGGGGTGGTGAAGAACTTTTTATGCCCTTTTTTATGTTTCTTTTCAGAATGAAGGTTTCAATGGATTCTGTTAAGTCTCGCCGTTCTTTGCCAGTTCGATGGGTTTGTACATCAATTCTGATTGGTACTGAAGTTGATCATGTTCTTGCCACTGGTTTACAAGCAGGGCCGATCACAGTTCTATCCCACTTCCAGGGGGGTTAAAAGTGCCTTTGGTTTGTGCATGTGCAGCATCTTCCTCCCAGGGTGTGAAGCAGGATGTCCTGGAAAAACCCTGCCTTCTCCCGTCTAAAAGCGAGCGGGACGTGGCCTTTAGGGAGTGGCTGGGGAGCAGGGAGGGTTTTTAATGCACAGGCATGAAGAGGGTTCTCCTGATTTTTTAAAATAAGCTCTTCTGGGATTTCAACAGTTGCTCCCAGCTGGACAGGGAAAGGCCTGATAAAGGGAGGTTGTATCCCACGTCATCTTCTGTGGAATGATCAGTGTCTGAAGTGATTGTGGCTGCACAGAGTCTCCCACTGGGCAAATTCTCGTACTCTAACAGAGGCTCCTTCCTGGTCATACAGACTTTCCAACAGTGATTTTACCTGGCAGGAGAATGAGAATTTTTAGTTGTAATCTGCACTTTATCTGGTAGGAAGGACTTCACCGTAGCAAAAGGAAAGATGGAATAAAGTGGTCAGGCTCACGCTGCCTTGCTTTTGGCTCTGGGCAGTTGAGCTGTGGCACTTGATACCTCAATCAGTAAATCCTCTTGTAGCCAAGCACTTGATAAAGTGTCGCTGTGAGATGGTAAATAAAGGGGTGTGAACACATCAGCAACTTCCCAGCAGCCATGTGAGTTAGGGACAGCAGGAGTTCCCTGCTGGCTGTCATTTATGGGGGAGATCTGCAAAGCTGCCTGAGGGTCCTGATCTCCTGTCAGGGGTCTTTCAAGAGTCTTGCTTGAGGAATATGCAGCCTAATAATAAATTTTTGTTTATTCATATATCTAACCTAACAAATAATGACTTAAGTGGCTCTGGTAGCTGAGTTATTTCACTTTTGTCATTCTCATTGCCCCACTGCTGGCTCTTGAGGGATCTGGTTTAAGGTGCTCCCCACAAAATGCAGGGCTTTTGGGATTTTGTTATGGGATTTTTTTATTACAATCTGCATGAAGATAGGACAGCTGGGAGAGGAAGAAATTTGGCTGGAACACTCCTGGCTCTTGCCAGGTGAAGTTACCTCCTGATGGAAGCGTAAAATCGAGGGCACCACTGGTCTCCTCCTGAAGAACTGGCTCTGACAGTCCTGGTTGTGAAGTGTTTGGGACTTACCAGTGAAAAATGTTCTGAAAGGATGAAAAAACTACTGTATGTTACTCAGCTTTAACAGAGACTGCAGCTTTTGGTGTTTCTCACCCCTCCCTTGTTCTCAGGTTTCAGTCTCTGAGCTTGTCACGCATCTTAAAACTCTTAGTTCTGTTGCCTAAGTCCTGATAGTTACTCTTGCTGAAGCTATTTGCTGATGTAATTTTTCAGGGCAGTAATGCAACTGCTGCTGTGCTTGGTTTATCAGCGTTTTTTCAAAACAATTTGTGCATCCAGAGCATGTCTTTAACACTGAGTTTTAAAAATGCCTCACACATCAGTGCCAAAGGCAAAAGAAGGTATATTTCTTTCTTTTTTTTCCTTCTTTTTCCTTTTTTTTTTTTTTTTTTTTTTTTTTTTTAATGCAGCTGTTGGAAATAAAGAAATTGCGATGCACAGCTCCGGGGTTGTTTATAACCGGTGTCTCTTGGCACCCAGAGCTGCCTGGCTTTCTTACATGTAAAGTTTTTCCCCAACATCGGGCTTAATTTATAGTTGATATCCAGGACAAGGAGAAGTCAAAGAAAAAGTGATGTTTCCTAGGGAATGAGAAGCCCTTGCCTGGCACTCATGAATTACAAGGCTGAACTTTTTAATGTGTCTCTCCTCCTCCTTTTGCTCGGTTTTGTTGCTGCCTCCAGTAACATTTTTCCAGACTATAGTACCATTGACTCCTGTGATAGTTTAATAGTTTCTGCTGTTTACACAGTTGTCACTTAAATAGTTGTGATTTGAATTTGCATGCAGAGTTGGTAAGTGCTCAGAGTTGACGGTGCTACCCCAAAGGTAATTTGTATTCTGGGCGCTGGAGTTGTCTTGGTAACACGTAGGTGACTGGGAACCATTTGCAGAGGGGAAGTTTAATTCTGATACTGCTCACCGGTCCCAGTCCTGGGCATCCAGTCCAGGCTGGCTGGTGTTTGGTAACAACAGAACCTTCTAACTTCACCTTGTGGCCATAGTCTTCGTAGGGTCTTACCTGTGCTGCTATTTAGAGAAGACTGGAGGGACATATGAAAATGATTCTTCTACTTGAACCTTCATTTCTGACATACTGAGCTGGAGGATGCTGTTCCTTCTGCTGGAGGCAGAATTCTTCTCTCTGAAAGTCAGTTTTTTGTTCTGATGCTACTTTTTAATTTCTGGAGGGTGCTGCTTAGCGGGGGCTACAGATCACTTGCCCTGCCAGAATCTGTGATGTAACAGACTTAAAAGATAAAAAAGATGTCGCTGTTTAACCGCTAGCGTAGTGAAGAAACCAAGCCAGATAGAATGTGGAGTAAATCTGAATTTATTATTTAATTCTAAAACTTATATAGACTTTTCAAAGGTCATCCGGATTGGGTCAATTCAAAACCTCCCCCTAGGCCGATTGGCCAGGCTTGAACCGCCCATCTTACCAGAGACAGTTTCAATAACATCCAAACTTTATTTATAAAACACAGGAAGAAGAAGAGAAAATTCCCATGGGAAAGAGTCTGTGTTACCACAAAAAGATAATTAGAAACCCCAACCTATTGCCTTCAAATTGTACGCACAAGTTAATGGTTTTAGGGTATGTTAATGCTGGGGACCCAGAAAATAACTGAAGTATTGCAAGTTTAGGACTCCATACTCTAGTGGCCAGGCATTTACAGACTCCTGTTTTGAATGGTCTAAAGTCATATTGCTGATTTTTTTATTTTTTATTGCTGAAAGGTGTCTGGTATTTCATTCTGGCTGCCCTGGAGGGAAAGCATTGGTACTTTTATCACCTACATGAACCCAGTACAGAAAAGCAAGAAAGCATAATGAAATAGTAATCTCGGAGGCATTTTCATGGTCACTATCTCCTATAAATCCATTCATGGCTCTTCTTTCGAAAATCACAATGACAAAAGACTTGATCAGGAGACAAATGTTGATACGATGTCCTGAGTTTCTGGGTTTTCTTGCAGCAAAAAATACCTCTTCTGTAGTACATTTAAATCTGGACTTAAATAATACCAGTGCATTACTGCAATACATCTTGCTGAAAGAGGCTTTTAGAGCTAATCTGAATTGGAGTAGCTACAGTGACTTCAGAGCAGACAAGCAATTTCTCACCCCAGCTGAGGGCATGGTGCACGTTGGGTATTTGGAATTACAGACTGAAATCTGAAGAGCTGTTTCTGCATCGTGCAAGAAATGCTTTCTCCACCTCTTGCTTTCCTTCCTTTTGTGAATGAACCACCGGAGAATGAAGCCAAAATCCACTTATGTATTGCTAGAAGAAAGCTATTAGGCTCTGGTAGCGGTTTATTTTAATGGAGTCTTCATTTTATATCTCTATATGGTTTCCATAGGTTTTACATAGATTAGTCACTTGGCCTTAAGGAAAAAAAAAGGGTAAGGAACACACGGGGGAAAAAGTAGCAATCATTGGGAGGATTATGTCTATGGGTGTCTTGGGCTTATGGTACTTGATCTTTCAGCAGCGTTCATGTGGGACTCTGTAAGCAGTAAAAAGTTCACGGTTCCATAAAAATTTATGTTCCCTTTATTCTCGTAAAACACAAGTAAGTATGGAATCATTTGGGTTGAAATAGACTTTTAAAGGTCATCTGGTCCTGCCATGGGCAGGGATGTCTTCAACTAGATCAGGTTGCTCAGATTCCTGTCCAACCCGACTTTGAATGTTTCCAGGGATGGGACACTCACCACCTCTCTGGGCAGCCTGTGCCAGGGTTTTGCAATGATATTAAAAATACCTTCTTTATATCCTTCTATATTCCTTACATCTTATCTAAAAATCTCCTATTTTTCAGACGTGTATCTAAGTGCACACTCCTTTGCATGCAGCCCAGGACATGTTTGGTTTCTGGGCTGTGAGTGCACATCTCCGGGTTGTGTCCGGCCTTGCATCCACCAGCACCCCCAAATCCTTGACAGGGCTTCCCACAATCCTCGAGTACCTTTGGAAATCAGATGAAAGACACAGGAGACTTCGTTACGCTTGTCAGTCATACTTTTTAAGGTTATGTTTTAAGATGCTTTTTTCGTGTGAAGTCACAGGAATTGCTGATAAGCATGACTGCTTAATAATGGAGTAAAAAGAAAAACTACTTCTGAAAGCAGAGAAATGTGTCTGCAGCTGATGCTGCGGTACCAGTGACATCGGGATTGCTTATTAAACAACACCTTCTCTGGGTTTGCTTTGGGATCGTTTCCCCACAGAGCACTAAGGGCTGGAATGCTGCACAGGACCAAAGGCAGGATGCTCCGGCCACATGGCTTTGTTGCACTTGGCTGGACGGGGCTTGGTTTCTTAAATCTGGGGAAAACTCAATTCATCAACATCTCCTTGCACAAAGGGGGAGCGTTGTTTGTGTTTAAAGGCAGCAGGCAAATTGGTTTCTCTTTGTCTTGGCCTTCCTGTTCTGTTGCCTTGCTGCTCCTCCATCTCCAGCGAGAGCCTCACAGGTCCTTTGTTGCCTCCTGCTCATTTCCATGGCAGCCGCTCCCAGCGTGGCAGGCCCAGGCCAGAGAGCACCGCGTGGATGAGCCGCGGGGAAGGAAACGGCCGAGTGTGGGAGCAGGGGAGAGCAGGAGCAAGAATGGAGCCTGTCACTAGGACTGGCTGTACGTAATTGCATGAATTCCATCAAGTGCATCCCATGGTTTCAAGCCCCTGGAAGCTGTAAATAATGTGTTTTAATTAATGGGTTGCCAGGAGCTTTAAAGGAAATCAGATTGGACCGAGGGCTGCAGAATTCGGCAGCTGTGGTGGCTGGAGCGTACGAGCCGTTTGACTAACTGCTGGTTGTTCATTTTATTTTAATTAAATGACTTGCAGAGCTGAAAGCTCCTGCCTTCCTCACCTGGGTACTGCTGGAATCCATGAGGTATGGAGCTGGGGAATTGGGCAGAACAGGTTGACAATAGCAGCGGAGAGACTTTGTCTGAAGACTGTGCAGGGCTGTTAACTTCAAAGTGATGCAAACCTCAGCGTTTCCTGTATTGTATTCCTTAGTGTGATCCTTGTGGTTTGGGTTTTATGTTTTCTGTATGTCCAGTGCGATTGGTGGTGACCAAACAGCCTCTCACTTCCATCCTGTGTTAGCCGAGCCTCAGGGCTGGCAGTGAGAAGGGAGCAGTTGCTCTTTGCAGACGTGTGAAGGCCTGCGGAGTGACGTGCGCTGTACGTGTGATTCGTGTAGCATTTGGTGACACCCTGAGCTGCAGGAATGAGCAGAATGAGCAGTGCAAGGGCCACCGAAGGGGAGTTTTTAATGCCTTTTCCTGTCAGGATCTCCCAGCACAACCAGGGTTAAGGACTGACTGTCTCTGCCTCGTTTTCTCTCAGTGTGCACTGAGGTTAATGGCACTACCCTGTGGCATGGGGATGTGGTGGAGAGGAGGTGTCAAAGACGGAGCTGTGCCAGTAGAAGTGGGAGCACAGGGGTACCTCAGATGGAGAGATAAAAGGGGATTGTCAGTCCCTGGTGGGGTCCTGCTTACCAACAATCTGCCTGCTGCTCCCCCGACCTCGGATCACAGCAACTGGAGAGTAAGGGGAAATGTGCCCGCTAAAAATGTTGACATGGTTCCACCATCTGCTTCTACTGTATTAACTTTCCTGACTAATTGCATGTGTGATGCAGTGCCACATGGTAGCTTTGTTCTTTACATCAAAAGACAAAGCTGCTTTGTGTTTCCTGTGGACCTTTGAACCACACTTGCCATTGAAGGCCCTGTCAGTGTGACACACTAGCTGTTGATGTCTTCTTGCCTTGATGATTAGAGAGCTCCGAATAAGTGATCTTGGTCATACTTGTTAATAGGTTAAAGGCTATGGTTGCATGCATCATAATTTCCATGTTGTGCCTATTCAGTTCCCATCCCCAGGGTACAAGTATTTAATATTGCAATGCACAAAAGCATTTGACAACACACGGTGATGGGTGAAGAGGTTTGTGCTTGAATGGGGGAGCTGCGTGACCGATGGCCAACTCTTAACCTGAGCACTTGCCTTAGTGAGCGCAGGAGCCCATCCGCTCGTGCTTCCTGGCAGAATATTAACAGACATTTGTTTGGCGCTGTTCCGCCGCAACAGACTTGGATCAGAGGATGAACCTGCTGTTCAGTCTGAAACGATGCTGGCTTTGGAGACGGGCTTGAAAATGCTTTTGTGTGCGATCCCTTACAATTCCCAGGGCTCCGATTCAGTGGTCTTAAAAGGCAAGATTCTTGGCAAATTAGTCATTGGATGCAATTAATGTCTTCTTTACAGAGCAGCTAACAGAGCTGTAGAAAAGGTGTCTTCACAGGTGCATGCACAGGGACATCTGTGCCACTGGTCTGTCTAAAGATCATTAACAACCAGGGGCTATTTTTTTTTTATTATCTTGGACATTCCCAATGTGTTGCTGCACAGTTAATTCACTTTGGGTTCTTTTACCACAGCTATTGGTATGATATAAAAAAGCTTTTAGTAGTGTTGTTACAGCATAAGGGGTTTCTGTGTGTATTTTTGGTTTTGTGGCATTCCAATTGTTACTTTCGATTTTACATTTCTATTTTTGGTGTCTGAAGGAGTTATATACTTCAGGACTATGAATGTAGGTCCAGAAAGAGGAACTTTCTAAAATAACTCTAGGAAAAAATTTTTACTTCAAAAGTGCCATCATTTTGTTAATAACAAAGTAAATGGAAAAAGGGAACAAAGCTGGAAACACTAGATTTAAGTCTTTAGAAAAATTTCAGTTCCTTTTATTGTTACTGACTCTTCGTTCTTCCAAGACACTGCAGTGGGTATTTCAATTGTAGTATTTTAGCCTCTCAGAAAGTAAACCATGGCACATGGGCTTTTTTCTTAGCTGTAAAGAGCAATTACCACATTTTTGGAAATACATAATGCTCATGCATGGCAATGTCCTGCACGTGTGTTCTACTGTGCTTACAAACACCGAGCTCACAGGTGTCAATGTCAGGTTGCTGTTTCTCCACACAGTTGTAAGGAACAGTATGCAGCCTGGACCCAGGCCAAGTTCTTCAAAACGGGGCTTAAACGGTGTTTGTTTCTCTTGGCTGTTTTTAAGGCCGATTTGCAGAGGAAGTGACTTTGCCTGCAGTTCTGGGGACCCCCAGTGTGCCATGGTGCTGCTCCGCTCTCAGTGGCGAAGGCGGCTGCTGAAGTCGCCGCTGCTGAAGTCACCGCTGCCTCCCTGCAGATGTTTTGTGCTCTCAGCCCATGTCAGCCGAGTGAGCTGAGCCACAAAGCTCACACAGCTGGGCCAGGGCAGACCCGACCAGAGCAGTGACAAACGTGCAGCCAGGGGCTGAGGCTTGCCAGGAATGCCTGACGCTGCCGTGAACCCCAGATCACGCAGCTGCAGTGAGAGCGTGACGCGGAGTTCATCGTACCTGGCTCTGCACAGCGTTTAGGGCCCCTGGGTTTGCCTCCTGCGTGCAAACTGGGTGTGAAATTCTGCTGGAGGAGCCATGTTTTGCTTTGGTGCACTTTAACCTCACAGTGTGTACACTAAATTCAGGCAATGAGTGCTTAAATGCTGTGTCCAAGCTGTGAAAGGCGAATTCTGCACCTGTAAACTCCGGTGTTGTAATGTTGCAATGTGACAATATGAGCCAGGTAAGAAAAAGGGGCACTTCAGGGGTATTCTTGGAGATTTTCTTACCACCATCCATGAAAAAGGAATCATAGAGCAGAGAGCAGTGACAATGCAGGGAGGCCTTAATTTTCCTTATATCTCACTTAGAGAAAGGCATTCACGTGCCTTTGTCTCTTTTCTCTATCTGTGTTCACGTGCCTTAGTCTGATTTCTCTCATTTTCTGAATAACTGGAGGCAATTTTATCCATAAAATACGGCTGTTCTCTTTCCCTGGTACCTGTCTGATAAGCTATGAGCATATGTGTAGGTGGGAACCAAAATTGCTCCATCAACTCAACCACTTCTGCTTTTCTGTCTTACTATATTTGCTCTCAGAAATAGCTCTCAGTCAGTTTTGTCCTCAGGAAACCTGGCTTTTGTCATCAGGGGGTTTTACTTAGGCCACCAGGGACTCTTGTCACCGAGAGCTTTGACTTAGGCTGAGGGTTATAAAACCTGTACTGAGAACAGACATCATAGGATGTCATAAAAACATCTGAGACCAACTTTGCACAGAGACCACTGAGACCAGTGATTATTCATGGACTTCAGTGATGTTTCATCAGGGTAGAATATGGCCCCTAGTGTTCAATTCCCAGAAATGGAAAGACAGAATAATATTAAGCGCCTCTTGAGGAATTTGTGGACGTCCTTCATTGTGAAATAACATACACGTAGTTGCCACCCCAAGAGCTTCTGTCTTGCAACAATATCTTGCTTGTTAAAAGAAGGCAAAACAAAACAAGAGAGACAGACAAAGCTGGCAATTCTGTCAGCAAAAGGCAGTGTGGATGAGCTTCAGTCAAAGAAATATTTAGAAACAAACTGGAAAGTCGGAGCATACCAAATCCTTTGAAAAGGTCATGACTGCAGCAATATGGAGCTCTGGAAACACGTTCAGCTTCCCCAGCAGAGCGATGGCTGCTCTTTTCCGCACAGAGGAAATCTTGACTTGAGCAGAAGATGCGGCGACCGCGCCCATCAAACGTGGCTGAGAGATGTGGACAGGCCCTTGGCTGTACCACAGATCTGCTGTGTGACTTCTGCCGTGTCCTTTAGTGTCTCTGAGTCCGTGTACCTGTAAGGAGGACAGGAACATGGACACAGAGACACTGACGTTGCGTTGACCTGTGCGTTGTCAAGCTCTCAGATCTCTTAAGGGGAGCAAGTTTCCTGATAGCCCTTTCGTTCAGTGCTACCTTGTAGAACCTTTGTTGTAAGAAAAATTCCCTTTACTGAAGGCAAACGTTGTGTATGCACTTGGCAGCCTTCTTGTCACTGTTGCTGCTGGATGAGGAAGAGCCTCGGGGAGATGCTGTCAGTGGCACGTTTTGACACTCGGTGCTGGGTGGTTTTTCACACCTGCTGTGCAGTCACACAACAGTGAGGTTGATGGGCAGCATCCAGAGGTGACTGCATGCTGGACAGGGCTGTCAGCCTATTTCTGAGCAAAGCTGCCCTGTATTTCACTTGCTGGTAGGAAAATCTGTCCCTTCTTCCCCCTTCCTCTGCAGAAGAACATGATTTTCCAATTTACAAGTACAGTGTGGGGGAAGTTGGTGGGTTTTCTTGTGGGTTTTTTTGTCATTTTTTAAATTCCAGGGACTTGAGCACTGAGGTGATGGAGGTTCCTGGAGAATAAAAATGAGGAGATTGTCACAAAACCTGGGTTTGTACAGCTTAAAAGATGACTGATGTCTTTTTGAGTGGATTTTTAAAAATGGAGAAAGCTGAAGGAAGCATGGAGGGAGCAGATGTTGGAGGGAGCCTTGCCTGGAGGAGTGTGGGGCACGTTCCTCTGGAGTGCGGCAGTGCTCGAGCTTTCTGCCTGGGCTGTTCCCAGCTGCGGAGCTCCCTAGGACAAAGCCCCAGAGCCCCAACTAAGCCTTCAAACTTCCGAGGAGAAGCTGTCCTGAATACCAAGCAGTGTGTTTGACAGGCCTCTAATGCCCTCGAAGGAGCACGCCAGTCCAAGTGGACATTTCTGTCCTTGATTTCTCTTCTGGGAAGAGAAACTGAAACATGGTTTGTAGGGACAAGTGCTGCATTCATTGGACCAACTTATATATTTGGTGAAAAGCAGAGCAACCTCTGAGCATACAGCCCCTTCTTAAAGACTGAAACTACAGCAGCAACCCGAGGACAGGTTGGGGAAAAATATTGTTCAGTTTTACTTTGACTTATGTGAGTAAATTTAGGAAGGAAGGCCTGTATTCGTTAGCTGAAGTCAGTTTAATTTCATACATGAGAACAGAATGTTGTTTCAGCGTTCTGCTTTTCACAGGTTTCAGTTAGGTTCTGCCATTTTCCCTACATTAAATTCAATATTAAACGTGAGAATGTATTTAAATAATTCTAAATAGGAGGCTCACACATATTGCCATTTAAAATGCACAAAAGTGGATACCTTTGATACTAATGAAAAATCACAGGTGACATATTTTTCTTCTTTTAAAGTCATTGGTTTGGTTTGATTGATCTGAGAGGCTTCAGGCTCTGCAGCTGCATGTTTTGGTTACTTGAGCAGCAGCTTCAGGCAGCCCCAGAGCCTCTGACTGGGCTTCTGTGAATGGGACGTTGTTTTCTGGGGCTGTTTCAGGGGTCTTGGGGAGAAGTTTCTTTAGAATGTGTTTCATGTGGAGTATCAAAGGGCCCGTGGTCTGTGCCTGAGCACTGGCTCTTTGAGAAGATCTGATTAATCTTGCTTTATAAAAGTAATTGCCTGCTGAGATGGCAGCGTCAAAAAAAAGTGGCCAGACTTAGAGAATGGTTAAATATTCCCTTTCATTACTTCAAGGTGTCCTTAGTGTCTGAAAATTAAAAGGACCTGACAATCCACATCCACTAGGATTCCTGACTCCGGGATCTTCCGTGTTGCCATTTCGCAGCTGCAAACCAGCACGTTCCTGGGACTGGCATGCCGAGGATTTGGCAGCGCTGGCCGTGGCAGAGGCGCTGTGAGGGGTCAGGCTCCCAGCACAAGGTGTTTGGATGCCCGAAACAGGGAATGCAGCGCTGGGAGCCCACCTGCTGGGAGCAGGAAACCACTCCGGGGCCGGTTGTCCCACACTCCCTGTGACACTTCCTCCTCTGCAAAATCAACAGCAGCAGCTGAGAGGACTCGGGCTGCAGATGTAGGCTGGGATTTTCAGATCTCCTTAGAACAACTAAGACATCCTCTGGGTAGAAAACCTGATCAAAGGAGTGGGGATCAATACAGATTCTTTTTGAAGGGCAGGGATGCTGTCAAAGTTTGTGGTTAGGGCTCAGTCTCCTGCTCCGAGTGTTTTCTGGGTTTGCGAGTATATATCAAGTTTGTAGTGAACATAACTTCAAATTAATTTTTTTTAATTGCTTTCTTCTGTTGCTGGGAATTTCTGTTTGGGAGTGGCATTTGCAATGTTCTGGTGTCTGTGTTTGTGATTCAGGAGCCGACTGAGGTTATAAACCGAAACCAACTGTTCGCTGTCAAGTTTTGTGTAGCCCAGAACTTCTCTTGAGCTGAATCATGAGCACAGCCCGTACCTTCCTCTGGGAAGCCGGAAACCTCGATGGGCCAAGCCAGCGATGGAGCTGGGGTGTGCTTTGCTCAGTGTGAGGCTGGATTGATGGGGTCCTTAGGAGGCGCAGGGTGACCCATAGCGATGCATTTTGTTCTGGGAGGAGCTGGCTCGTGTCCCACTCCCCACCGAGCTGTGGTTGGCACCTCTCGGGGCAGAGTGCTGCTGATGGGCTCTTTGAGCTCCTGAACTTGGGCAGTGCTGCTTTTCTTCTCACACGGAGCCTTGTCAGCGGCTCTGATGAGCCACTGATCAAAGTTACCATTGAAGTTTCCCAGCATGAAATGAAACCCTGTTTTGTGCATTTCAGTGTCTCTGGCCTACCCTCATCTCCCCATTATCACATCCTACATGGTTGCGCTATTTTATTGCTGCAGACGGATCACAGCAAAACTCTCGTTGTATGGCTTTTTACTTTATTTTGTTACATTTTTACAGCAGCTTGGGTGAAACTGTTTTCTGCGAGAAGACTGAATATTGGCTGCAAATGAGAGCAGATACACAGTTTGATGGGAAGTCTGGTGTTGATTCAGAAGTTAAAATAGGAGCAGGATCTGCGTAAAGGAATGAGGGTAGTGGAACAAATTAAACCAGTTTTCAATGAGTTTGGTGTCTGGGAATTTTAATCCCTAATTGCCACCTTCCCTCTGCCATAACCCCCCTTGGGATGAGATGTGGAGTTGGGGCAGCCCGGCTGACTGGCAGCACATGGAGCAGGTCAGCCCTGTGGCCACTTTCTGCCCTTATCTCCCTCTGTGGAGCTGTGATTTTGATTGTTCTCTATTCAGCTCCCAATTTTATGAAACTTGTGGGATGAGACTTATTTTCCACATCCTTCCCATCCTTTAGAATTGCTGGAAGTTGGCCAGCAGTTACTAATGGGAGAAAATGGGGAGAGGGCACAGCTTGCAGGGTCTTTGTGGGTTAACACTCAAGGATGCTCTCATCAGCCTGGTTTTCTATCTGGATACAAAACCCTTTGTCTAAAAATCCTGTGTTTAGAGCGTTATTACTATGGAGGGGTTCATTCTTTCATGGGGGAAAAAAGAAACCCTTATTTTCAAGTGTCCTTTACAGGCAAGTTGTAATACGAAAATATGCTTTTTAATGTGCTTTTACATTGCTGCTGCTGTTGAACAGCTACACAGAACTGTTGATGATAAGAGAGTAAATATGTTCATTCTGCTTTTCAGCTGTTGGTTTGGGGAAATCTGGAGTAGCTAGAAATGAAACTATTTTAGAGTTGGGTATTATTTAATATTACAGATGTGCAAAATAGGAATAAACAAGGCATGAATTGAAAATTCAGTCATGGGGGGCCTGGTGTCTTTTAAGGAGTAACTGAAAAGATGTACCTGCCTTGTGAAGCCTCTAAAACTGAGGCAAAAGTTAAGTGAGGTTAAATGAAGTGACTGAGGGCAGTGGGAGGGTGTTGGGTTTTATTAGAAAGGGGAAGAAGAATAAGTCCTGGATTTTTCCATTAGATTCAGATACCTCGTTTGGGTTAGGGTCAGGAAATTGATCTTTCAGAAGCAGGTATTTTTGGAAGGTGGAAGTCACATTTATATCATCCAGTCCCTGCTCCTGGCCAGTACAAGGCTTGTTCCTTTCAGTGTATATTTATTCCCTCCAGTCTAATTAAGCACGTCCCCAGTCACTCCTTTTTATGAAATCACTCCATAAATGTTTATGTTCTAAACCACTCACCCTGGATTCTCTGCCTTTAATTTGCTGCGGGGATGACCCCTGAATCCTTACTTGCAGTTCAGGGTAAGATATGTGAGTAATGGAACGGAAAAGGACATTTCGGAAAATGAGGGACCATGTTGGGTTTGATGCAGTTTTTGTTTAAAATTCAGCATGTAGGATATTTTTCTGTCACTGCTGGGTAAAACTGAAAGCTTCCTTCCCTCTTCCCGTGCCTTTCTTTCTGGGAGGAGAGAAGCAGGAGTGACTGAGTTTGGCTAAGGCCTCCTTTGGAGAGCTGCCCACGCCAGGGCCTGTTCCCTGTGGGAGCTGAGTGCTGTGGCCGCACGGGGCCGGGGGAGATTCTGACAGATCTGTCCACCTGCAGATGTGGGAAAGGAAAAGCAGGAACTGAAGGCAAATGAAGCGAGAGTCAGAAGAGAGGCAGCCTCTTTGTGCCACTGTGTGCGTGCGAGCAGGGGAGGAGATGAAAGGCTCTGCGCGGCTTCGGGAGCCGTCTCTCTTCTCGTTCCAGGTAGCGGTTTGCCCCCCGAGGAGCCGAGGCTCGGGGATGCTGTGACTACTCACTCTTGTTTGTTTATGTTCATTTGGAAGAGACGTGTGAGCAGAGCTGCCTGGGCTGCTTACGGCAAAGGAAATGGATCTCAGGGGGACAATTAATTTTGCTTGACTATGTCTGAGCCAGGTGAAACCGTAAAATGAACCCATGTCCTCCCCATTGTCTAAAAGGGATGTATTTATTTATTTTACATTTTAATGCACCATTGGCAATTTATGGTGTGAGCCTCAATGAATTATTGATAGAAGGAATGTGTATAACATGGGAGATTAATAAAAAGGGCTATCAGACTTCAAAAAGAAAAAGGAAGGAAAAGACAGAGAGCTGATATTTTAATTAACTGCTCCCTGCCTGCATTGTGATCCCAGAGACATGACGATTGAGTGCCAGAAGGTAAATCTGGTTGGAAATAAAGTGATTCCAGTTTTGTATTAGAGGTGAGAAATGAGACAGTGCTTCAGTATTCTTGCAGTTTGAATAATCTGGGTTGCTGTGTGCAACAGAAAGTGGAGTTATTGGAATAGAGACAGTCTGCTGAGCTCTGACCCAGTGCTGGAGAGTAATAGCAGTAAAAAATAATAGCAAATAAAAGATAGTATTTAAAATATAAACAACAAAAAGCAAAAAATTCTTCAAATAGCAGAAGTAAATATAAGAATCACAAGAAGGTTTGAGCTCCCACTCTCTTAATCCTGTTCCTTGAAGAGATTAGACAATTTAGAATCAAACAAAGGACCAAACACTTTGACAGAGCCCTCGGTGCCACCGTCTGCTGGGCACAGGGTGGCCTGCAAAGGGAGCGCCCGAGCCACTGCTCCCTGGGCTGGCCCCTCGCTCCCGACTCCTCATGTCCTGGAAGTATATCGGTGTGAGACTGATGGCAAAAGGAGAGGGTTGTTTTGAAGCCCAATAGTGGTTTTATTGCTATTTGGATCTCTAGAGAATAAGTTAAAGTACAGTTTTGCTGGTGTTAGGCCATTGAGAGAGCCAGTACAAAACAAAACACATTTCTAAAATTAGGTTTCTAATGTCTCCAGTATTACACTGGTCTTTCCTTTCTGTATGGAGCTGTGATTGTTTCATTTGTAGATGCCACAACCTTCCCCTAAGAGCAGATAGAAAGATTTTACCCAGAGAGCTTCCCAGGGAGCAGGAGAGTGCTCTCACTTCAGCTATGCACGAGTATCCTATCAATATCATAATTTCTGGCCATTAAATACATCAGATTCATTAAAATGTGCATTAAATACCCCAGAAGGGATGTGCAATAGCCAGTTTCACAAGTTTTGGATTTCTAAAATGAGGTATTCAGGAGAAAGCCTTTTCCCTATGATAACAGATGTACAATGTCTTTGGATGATCCTTAGTATGACCAGTCTCTTGTAAAACTCTTGGTTTATATGCAAATGGTTTTTTTATTCTATATTAGTTCATAATATGTTTCTGAGTGGCTGAAGAGAAAATTGAAAATTGTCCTTCTTTTTTTCATTCTCCAGAATCTGGTTCATTTAGCAACAGAAGGGGAGTAAATGTACGTTCTGTTTATGAAGTGCATCCTGAGAGATTGTGCAGCTGCTTAGTGGTGCTTTGCAGTGTTTTCCTGCTGGATGTCTGCTCAGGGAAGCTGCATGTTTTGTGTGCTAGGAAATGAGTGCTTTATTTCAGCCATGTGGGTCCCTCCAGTACCTCACACAGAAACATTCCATGTTTCCTGTGTGGGCACGTGAGTGATATTTAACATGACTCTCTTCCTGACAGCGGCTCATGTAGGAAAACAAGAAAGGAAACTAAAAGATCAAACCCCGGAGGCTTATTTGTTGTGTTTAATGCTTTGAAAATGTTTGCTGGAAGAAGTATTGATGTAGCAATATGTGTGCACATGGCTTGTGAGAGGGAATGGCTGTCAGGCCCAGCTCTCACTGTGAGGGCAGCTCAGCCATGGAAAGGGTTGCCCAGGGAAGTTGTGCTGGCTCCATCCTGGGGCTTTTTCCTACCAGACTGGATAAAACACAGAACAGCCTGGTCTGACCTCCGAGCTGAGCCTCTCTTGAGCAGGAGGCTGGACTTGGTGACCTCCTGAGGTCCTTCCGTACCTGCATTTTCCTGTGATCCTATTAGGTTGTGAGCAGCTTTGCGGGGGGCAGAGACAAATCTCCCCGCCCGCACTTCCTCTGTCAGCTGGTGGCTAACAAAGGTAGATACTAATTAGCCAGGGAGCGCTTCACTTCAAGGTGGTGACACTGAGCCCCTGCCCTTGCTCAGGACTCAGCAGAAAAGCCACTGAAGTCACCACCGCAACAGCAGTGAGTGAGCGGTGGTCACATCAACGCTGAGGCCTCAGCCTGAATGGGCCAAATATGCGTAGAATTCTGTGTTTGTGCCGCAGTGGGAAGCTGCTGATGAGAACTGCAGAGCACATGGTGCTGCACCACTGGCACAGAGGAATAGACCAATTAATTGCTTGAGCTCATGTCTTGCATCTTTTTCAAGCCCTAGATTAATGCAAGCAAAGCAAAGAGCGTGGAGCAGTTGACATTTAATGAAATGAATGTTAGTGTCTGAAGGAGCGCTTTATGATCAACTACTGTGGTGACAGATGTACTAACAAGCCATGAATAGATTGCACAGATAGAAACATTATTATTTAGATTATAGTACTCGAAAGGTGATACTTGTTTGTCTTGCATGTCTGTAAATCATGCAGCATGCTTTCAGTTCCATGAAGGCAGCAGCTTTTTATAGTAAAAGCCTTAGAAAATAATTTTGAAAAATATCATCCCTGTTTTTTGAATGTCTGGAAAAAGACATAGAAGGGTGAATCCTTCTCAAATAATGGAGGGATAAGAGTTCTAGTGAGAAGAAATACCCATCTGATACATGTGACTGTGTCATGAAGAAGCAATGTTGAATGTGAAATAAATCCTCTTAGTACAGGCGAGTCCATGTCGTCCTTGGTGGGGCTGGGTGCAGTGGAGATCTTCTGCACTGTTTATATTCATGCCAAGTACTTTCTTCTTTTCTTGCAGCAAAGAAAACTTGTGCTGAGTCAGACTTCACTTGTGACAACGGGCACTGCATCCCAGCCAGGTGGAAATGCGATGGTGAAGAAGAATGTCCCGACGGGTCAGATGAATCAGAAGCAGCATGCAGTGAGTAGCACGTGGTGTTTCTCAGACAAGTTCTCTTATCAAAGCACAGAGAAACTGAAGCTGTTATTCCCAGCACTTGCAGGATGATCTGTCAATTTATGCTTCTGTTAGAACAAAAATTACAGACACAAAAGATTCAGGTCGTTCAAATCACACAGTTTACAAACTTTCAAATGTACCAGTTTTCCAGACTACAATACAGGCAGTGCTGTCTAGTCTGGATTTCTGTCTGCTAGGGAATTGTAAACATCCTGAGCTGCTTGTCAGGCTCGTGATCAGCAGCAGTGCGAGAAGTGTCACACTCACCTGGGATCAGGTTTTTTGGAAACTCAGATTTGGTGTTTTGCATGGTAACTTACTGGGATTTATCATCTCTGCAGACAGCGCTTCTGTTATTACAGAGGAGCTTTGCAATGTTACAGCATTGCTCAATCTTCTCATTTTTTATTTTTCCTCTGAGAACAAATGAAAAAAGCAGCTGATGAAAGATGAGCTTTGTAAAATAACTAAAGCTGAGAGTAAGTGTGACAGATGTGACTGCAGGTAACTCCCTTTAAAAACCCAGTAAGTAGAAAGAACATTCTTGATTTTCACGTAGCACATTTTACCATGTCATTTTGAGGAGCCCCATTTGTGCACCATTGTTTTAGAACTGTGAAGGGTTGTCTGATATAGAGTTGAAGGGAATCCCAGGGATATTTTAATGAAAATACTAAAATGTAGACTTTTATTTGTGTGCTTACTTATATCTGCAGATTTGTTCTTGAGCAGACCAAGAAACGAGTACAGGCCATTCTATTGAATTTCCAGTCATGTACTTTGCAATTATTCCCATGAGTCAGAAGCAGTGTTGGAAGAAGTATTTTATCAGATCTCACCAGAATGGGGTACATAGAGGACTTCAAAATTAACCATACTTTTATTTTTAATCCTAGTACCAGTCCTACTTTTTCCCTAATTAAGGGAGATGAATGCACTTCTCTTGCATAAAATGAATTGAATCATTCTTGCAGCCGCACACAGGCTACGGAAAACATTACCTCAATAAATACATTAACATATTTATGTACTGTATTTTTTGGTCTTTCACCCTGCGTCCTCCTTAGTTAAAAGCTGTCTCATTAATGCTGCTTCCACTACCTGATTGTCTGGAGCGGGGCTGAATAACTAAGCAGCTTCATTTGCTGCAGTCTCTGCCTGCAAATCTCGTGTCAGAGGCCATAGCACGAGCTGCGGATAGGCCACGCAGCACTGAGGTCCCTGATGATTTCTGTTAATCATCTTCCTTTCCTTTTCTACCCATTTCACCTTTCATTTTTTCCCCCACTTATTTCATCCTCTGGGGAAATCAGCCTTAAATCTTAAGTATCACAAAAGAAACTTGACCTGAGCCTCAGATTGTTACCATACGGGACTGCTGTCCTCAGAGGAAAGTCATTTGTTCAGATTCTTGTGATTTTTCTTTTCTTCATTTTTTAATCTTCTTTTTTTCCCCCCTTCTTGGAACTTTCTAAGAGATCAAAGTCTGCATTTCTCTGGTGGTTCTTCAGTTCAGAAAAAGAGATGGCCCTTGAAACATCTTCCTGCAACACCAGAAGAAGTTTGTTCCTGTTCTCTGGCCTATGACTAACAGATGAATCAGCAATTCCTAGTGAAAGTAGCAGCACATGTATGGGTTGATTCTTAATTTGTTTTTTTAAATACAAGTGCTTTGAGGCCAGCCCAGAGACTGTGGCATATAACTGTGCCATACTTCATTGGTTTGTATCTGTACCAGGCAGATTCACTGCGCTTTGCCTCAAAATAAGATACTTAGGTTTTCTTGTGAGTTTTAGCCAAAATGAATCAATTTTTTGTGTTGTGGATGCATGGATCTGGGTCTTGACATTCACAGGGTGTTTGACAGAAGCCGGTGTCTGACTTGTGGCTGTCTCACAAGAGACACCAGTGCTTCTGTCCATACCAATTAAAAGCTTGCTTTTGAGTCTTGAAAACGGCTGCAGCTAGAAATTTGAAACTTTACTTTTCTACAATTATTCAGATCTGAAGTTCACACTTAATCAAATGAAGATCAAATAGTTTTAATCTTATGAGTGTTGATAGCTATAGGCTTTAATTTGCACAGTAGGGACATTCTTTGCAGATGTTTTGTGTCCTTGTCAGAGCGTTTGTCATCTCAAAGGCGGATCCAGTCTGAGCTGTGAGGACACAGGTTCAGCCTCGTGTCAGTCAGTGCTGCTGTGGGGTGACTTTGCAGCTCTTCCTGCCCCTGCTGGCCCAGACAGCAGCGAGTTACAATCCCAGCAGACTATTAATGAAACTGGAGTGCAGGGCTTTCCTTGTCATTTGGCCCGTTCCTGTAAAAGGCCTGGCTCTGCATCTGTGTAAATGTTTTTAAGGGCAAAGATGAGGCTGTAATGACAGAAAATGTGGTGACAGGCAAAATGTATAGATGGACGTTCCTGTACGGTCCTTCCAGTCCCATTTTCTTTCTCCCTGATGAAATCAAGGCCGGACGTTCTCCTTGTGGCCAGGGGTGACTGCAGGGCCTGTGACTGTCTCGTTTTCCTGCTCAGAAATGCAGCACGGCCCTGTGGAGGGGCCTGCCCCGCAGAGCTTCCCTAGGGAAGGGACAGGTTGGGAATAGAGATTTCTCATCTCTGTTAAGATCAAACTGCTTTATAAAATCAATGGCTTTCAGACAGGCCACATAATTGCCAGCACCTCTGCCAGGATCTGGCGTTATTCCGTAATTAATGCAGTGCTGGGACATTGTCCATAGTCCATTCCAGCCAGGGAGTTTAGGAGCATTGATAACGCTGGCTGTCGCATTTTAGGAGTACTTCCAGCTTAGAACATGATGAAAACAGGGCTGTTCCTCTCAGCATCTAGCCACCTGCTAAATGGCTTTTTACTTTCCAAATGCTTTTGTGGTGTGTTTTTAAATACAGTTTGTGCTCTCTTATTGGTAGTTAGGGAGTTGTGTCTCCATCTCTAATGCTTGGTTGAAGGTAACAGTTTGTGGGGTTTGGTTTGGTTTCTTGGTTTTTTGGTTTTTTTTTTTTTTTTTTTTTTTTTTAGAGAGCCAAAGTTGTACTTTGTTTTTTCTGTTTCCCTAATCACTGAAGTTGCACCATCCTCTCTAGGGACATTACCCATTCCCAGGTGTTCAGGACAGCGTGACCTGTGTCCTGTTGGGTAGGTGAGATGGCATCACAGCTGGCCTGATTTCTGCTGGACCTGTGATGTCTGCACCTTTTCTGCTGTTCATGCAATTACTTTTTTTTAACTGTTTAAGCCACTGAATGTGTCAGGGAGTGGTGGCTGTAAGGGTATCTCCTGAGTCCCATTGAATCCTCAGCTGATGAAATCTCGAGGACTTCTCCGTGTTGTGGGTTATGGTGCTGCTTGAAGGTTGAGTGGTTTCTAGCATGGATTGATTTTAGAGGAGATGGTTATCCAGCCTTTTGTTTTGAAATGTGTCATCATTGTGAAGAAGAGACTGCTTATATTGCTTCATTTTTCTTCAGGACAGGTCTCTGGCACCTGCAGGAGGTTTTTGGTGGCCTGCACACACTGTACATTGGAGAGCTCACCATGTCCGGCACTCTGGCCCTGTTTTCATTACTCTCACTAACAGCAGCCCAGCGTGGCTGGGTGATACCCTGGGGCTGTGGTGCAGCCACTGCTGATGTACACAGGCTCTGCTTATGTGTATGGAAAGATTCCTCACCTTTTCCTTGCCCAGTTTACTGGAGCTGAGAGAGGGGGAAGGGAAGTCATTTTCCTGGCTGAGCTAACAGAGACCTCCAGCAAAATGAGTGTTACCCACCTAATGCTGTTCCAGCACAGGTACTGAATCATTCTGCTTTTTATACAAGAAGAAAATTTTAAATTTCCTTCTGAAAGATTTAGATTATTTAATCAGTGATTTAAGAAAAAAAAAAAGAAACAACAAAAAACCCCCAAAACTCTAGAAAAAAATAAAAACAAATGCTAACAATCAGTAACAGCACTGATGGGAACACAAATTAAAGGGATAGAGCAAGTGAAAATCTAAGCTGGCAAACTCTTGCCTTAGGACATTGTATATATAATGAGATCGAGGAATGCAGAGAGCATAAACTCACCACTTATTTCTTTTTCAGATATGTGACATTCTCCTGGTTAAGAGCAGAAATGATTGTACAGAAAGGCACAGGGTGTTAGCGTGGAGGGTGTGAAGAGGAAGGAAAAGAGACTGGGAAACCTTAATTCATATTGCATTTAATAGGGGAATGATTTAATAGGGCAGGTTTAATAAGCAGCAGTTCTGGAAATAGATTTTAAAATGGAAGTGGAATATAAAATCAAACCCTGGCTGTTGGTTTGAAATACAGTACCAGTTCAGGCAGTTTTTTCTTATTTTGAAGTACATGTCACGAGTCGTTCAGGGAGATGTACCCAAACCTGACAGTTATATTTTTAATGGGTATTTCCCATGGTCCCAGGCACTCTGTGTGCTGTGCTGTGTGTGCTGATCTCTCAGTGCTGGTCAGTTCTGCCCTCATTTCCTATTAAGTTGCCCAAATGTAAAATCCTGTTGTTGGTAGCACTGATGGTGTCGTTCACCCCCAAATGCACAATCCTCTCCCAGCTCTCCGTTCAGCCCAGAGGATATTACGTCTCTATTATTCTTCTTTGATGCAGATCTCCTGCATGACTGAGTGGGTTTGGTGACATTACTGTGCTTTTGTGGAAAAGGACTTAATAAACTGTTCCTGCCCTTGGAGAATTTTTCCTGGAGAAGGGTGGAGTGTCTCTTTCAGGGCATTGCATACTCTGTGCTATTGAATTCAAGTAGTAAAAGAAAAACTAGGCCAGATCAGCCAGGCACAGCCAGATATTCAGTTTTAGGACCTGGGGCAGAAAGCTTTTTTTTCCCTTTTTTCCCCCAAGGTTAAAAGCAGATCTGTTGGTATAAATGTGATAATATGCTGGGGGGTTGCAAATGCAGTGGAACATGTAAATTAAGGACTATTCTGTTGGAATCATCTGTTAGACATCATTCAGGGAATTGAATACGGTGATGTTCATGCCAGATGTACAGGTGTGCGTTTTAACAACACTCCCAGTGCAGTAACTGGCTACAGCCAGCACAAAATCCAGCTCTGTCCCCCTGTCACTGTCCCTGCTGGGCCTTTGGGAGCACTGCGGAACTGCAGCAGCTGAGGACCCCATCTGTAAAGCAAATACAGCACAAGGTACAGGATGTGCAAACACCTCGAGAGCCACAGGATCCTCCCAGAGACAAGGCACGGAAGTGGCAGCCTCATTTTCCAGATGCCCAGACTGGTTTGTAGGACTAGTGATGAAAGCTTTGATTTGTCAATGTGATCAAATTTATTGAGACAGAATAAAATGAAAACAGCCATGATCGGCTCTCCATGAAATCATGGAATAATTTACGACTGAGGTTCATAATTTGGACCTCTGGGGGTCATCTAGTCCAATTCCTTGCTCAAAGTGGACCCCCGTCCTCATGTTTGACCACCCTCATTAATGAAAAAAATCCCTTTATGCTGATAGACTTTCCTTTATTGCAGCAGGTGTCTGTCACCCCCTATCCTGTCACTGTGCACCTCTGAGAACCTCTGCAACTCTGGCTCCGTCTTCACTGCTCCCTCCCACTCTGTGGTTGAAGGCAGCAGGGATATCTTCCTTTAGCCTCCTCTGCTGTCGGCCAAGCACATGCAGGTCCCCCAACCTCTCCTTGTTTGTAGTGTCTCATTTCAGATTGCAATGTCAGACAATTGGCAATGATGCAGTTCTGTAATCAGGATACAGCTCTTGCTTCACTCACCGCTGTCAAAGCTTTATCACATCCAAAATATAACTTAGACATTAATTAATTTCTCTGGTTTTAGGATGCCACTTAGCTTCCAGGTCTGTTTGCAGAGGGTTCCAGACTCCTGAGAACTCCATTTCCACGGGAGTGTTTAACAGTAGAGAAGGACAAGACTTTCTGAGGTCTGTCAGCAGACCAGTAGTTCCCTGGCCATGGTGCTTTACAGTCCCTTTCATTCTAAGTGTGTTTGAGTCTTCAAATTCTCACCAATGGACCTTCACCCCCGGGTGAACCATCCCATCTGAGCCCATGGCTTCCCAAGCGCCTCTGGATCCATAACTCCTGCAGCTGCCTGGAAAGCCTCCAGGTGTGTCCTGACTGAGCAACCCCAAGTCAACCCCAATATCCCAAAGGACACAAAACTGCAGGGACTAACACGAGAGGTCTTTGGCAGAGTAAGGAATCAAATCCAGTTTTTCTGGCACCCTGTTCCTTTTCTTGAAGCGTGAAATTATTCTTTTTACATCAAAGGGAATTCGGCGAACTGAAAGCCGAGCAGTTTATCCCCAGCAGTGGGATAACTTTGTCTGTGGCTCATGGGCAGTGAATTACATCTCCTTTTTGATGATTACATGGCTTTGGTGATCTCAGCATTTTACTTACCTAAAGATGTAAATGAATTTAGGATTTGTAATGATTGTACTCCAGTTCTACCAGTGCTGAAAAGTTTTAAGTAATACCTTCACAAAATGTGTTTTTCCTTTAAGGGAATGTGTTTAGAGCTGAAGTCTCAGCAGTGACCTTTGCAGGGGGCTGACCGAGTTCTGTAGGAAGACCAATGGAAAAAACATACGGGGTCCGTTCTGATGTTTGTATTGTTCCTTTCTTGAGCAGTGTTTCTTGTGAGGGAGTCACTTTTTCCTGTAGCATTGTCTGCTTGGACACTTGCAGTGTTTCCATCCCTCAGATCGATTTTGAGCTTTTTCTTGTTGATGGCTACAAAGTTTAAACACCAGCATTTAAACATTTTCCCTATCGGTCTAACGCATTCGTGCAGTTCATAGACAGGAGTGGTCATAAAAGAGTTTGATGCTGCCTTTTTATGGCTACAATTAATCTTGCAGTTATTTCAACAGGAGAGAATAGCAGGAAAATGAAAGTTGAGTGTGTGAAGCTCTTGTATGTGTAATTATTTAACAGGCTATAAATATTGAGCTACTAAAAACTTAAAAGGTTTTCAGAAATCTCAAGTAGCTTTTCATTGCTTAGTGCTTTTGTTTTTTCCATTTTCTTGGTACTTGCTTTCTGAAATTCAGATTACCTGATTTTTACATTTATGTTTTTGTTTGTTTATTGAGGGAAGGATGCAGGAATCACAGTTGTTTAACTATTATGGCTGATGTGAAAAGGAAACAATTTCTGGGAGTCAAAGGCAAAATACAATTTGAAAATTAAAATGTTTTAACTGAATGAAGTAGTGTTGCAGTGCAAGAGCACAGACAGCAAACCTTTTCTCCTTTTTAAAATGAGTGAATTATGGTGTGAGGAAAATAAGTGAATATCAAATTACTTTATCTTAATGTTATTGACATTAAAATTGCTTGTGCACTTTAGTATCATAAGGAATTGTATGTTGAAGCTGTGTTTCCTTGTTCTACCACCTTTTCTTTGATGGGTATTTTTCCTCTCTCTCTCCATTCCTACAGTTGTAGGGTCCTGTTTTCATTCAGGACAAACTCGCACTGAAATCTTTTGCAGTTTTAATAAGGGTCTCATGACACTCCGTCCTGCTTCCTTTAGGATTAGGATCATGATTAAGACTGGTTTAATATGCAGTCTCTGCATGCTTTGGTAGATAATTTCTGTAATTTAAGCCTCGCACTGGAGATTTTTAATGCCTGCAGAGCTTTCAGTGAGATTGTGCTCTGGGGTGAGGGTCACAGCCAGCACTGCCTGCACGGGCGAGGGTGGTGGGGATCCTCCCTGTGCCTCTGAGGGATGCAGTGGGAGCCTTAACCAAGGCTCCAGCCTCCTTTCCAGGGACACTGTATGCACGACTCTTTTTGAAGTGACACATTGCAGCTCACCCTTTTTGCCTTGTATTTTAACCTGTTACAACACATTTCGAATCCTTTGCATTAAAATGCAGAGAACTGAGCAGCTTTCTTAGAGCACACGTTGGGCTCATGCCAGTTATTGCACCCTGTTCCTGGCCTATGCTGCAAGGTCATCATCTTACCCTGTCACTGGAGCTCTCTGAGTTGTATGAGACTGTGAATTCTCTATTTTGGCAGAGACTGCAAACATAACCACACTTCTCTCTTTTTTTTTTTTTCTGTACAGGGATTAACTTGTAGCGTTTGAAAATCAATGATTTCATCTCCAGCCGCAGTGTGTGCATTTATGTGTGTGAAGCGATACATGTGTGTTGAGAAATGCTCATCCACACAGAAAAGAACAACAGGTCATTCAAGTACGTCACCAGGTGTATCAGCCCTGTGTGAAATGCGACTGAGAAACAGCAATTAACGTACTGCATTCCACTGGAATTTATGTTGCTGCTTCTCAGTTCCTGCCTCTAGACATGTTGCAAGTGTCAAACTTGGAGCAGAGTTGTGAGAACCAGCAGGGATATTTGTAATGAAGTCAAGGTGTAGGTGGTAAGGGAAAGTCTTTTCTTCCCAGCCACAGGTGTACACATCAGTGTTCTTGTGCAACAGCCCGAACACATTCAATTAAAATTGCCATCTAAGCTGCCTGTTCCATCCTCTAAAAAAGAAAACAGGTGGGGGTTTCTTTGTATGTATATAAAACATGAAATGTTCACTCCGAGATAAGAAACACAATTGTTTAATAGCAGCAGAGCCTTTTCAGACTTACTTTCTTTCACACATGAAAGGGTGAGGACGTACTAGAATTTATTAAACCTAGGATTGTCTACTGAATCCTTTTTTTTTTTTGCCCTGAGTTCTTCATGTCCTGTTGGTTCCTTTGAGCAGCATTTCGCTTCTCAATACCTTTATCGCCTCAGAAGAGTTGTCACATTAGCATGGAAGAAGCAGCACCTCCCCTTGGTAGGAGCCTGGGTCCTGGTGCAGCCGTGTTCTCTGTGTGGCCGTACAGGTGCAGCCAGGAACAGCGTGGGACGGCCTCCCTGCGGCTGCTGCAGGTGGCCTGACGTGGGCTGGGACACTGCACTCAGATTTTCCTTTATGGTGTGAAGTTTTGGGAAGTCCTGAATGCTGTTTGTTTTACTGAGTCCTCTGACAGAACAGAGAGGAGACACTGTCCTGGCAGATAAAAGGTGAAATATCAATGTTGCACCGTACTCAGGCAGGCTTTTAATTTTAATTTTAAAAGTACAGGCTTAAGGAAGCAGAAAAAAGTGTTTTGCAATGAATTCTGGCAGTGTCCTGGAAACTTGTATAATTTTTCTTTCTATGATTTTATCACTCATCTTGGCAGGTTTCGTTATGTTTGCTCATCGAGGGAGCTTTTGTCCCTTTATTTCCCCTCGTAATCTCTTTTACAAATGGGTCTCGTCTCAGTGCTGCTCAACTCCTTTATCCTTTGTACAGTTTTGTCCCCCTAGCGTTCTGTGGGGCTTTTTCCTCCCTGTTTTGATTAGAACTGGAATAATCTCTGTGAACAAGAGGAAGAAAGTGAGCCTGGGAGGAAGGAGGATGAAAGAGCAGCTGCTGACGCGGAGGCTCGGGGACCCCTCGGGGGGTAGCTGAGAGCCCCGCGTGTTCAGGGCTGTGGGACCAGCCGGCTCTGCTGGAGCCCGGGGGTGCAGCGAGCATTCCCTCCTCCCGGTGCCAGGGCACGGCCTCGCTCCTTGGTTAGCCGGGAACGAAAGGGAAGGAGCCACGGAACCCCGGTGCCGTTTGTGCTTGAGCATCTGCAGAGGTGGAGCTGCCTCCCCCGGGCCTGACCTCCCCTGCAGGGTTCAGTGGTGCTGATGTGCCCGTCCCGGGCTGGCACCGACAGCACAGCACCCACTCTGCTGGCAAAACACCGGGGAAAGGTGGTGCCTGTTCCATTGATAGCCTGGCAGGCCTGGTAATTCCAGTTGTGGACTCTTCCCTATGACTCTGACACTCTTGACCTTGTTTTAATGAAATTCCAGCTTTTCAGAGGAGGAACTGAAAAGTTGTTCTGCTTATCAAGTACCTGCAAGTGCAACTTCTACTGTTTTATTTTAAAAAACTCTTGATTGCTGGCATGCTTGGAAGCAGCATCTTAAACAGGTTGCTTCTGCTGAAAATGACTGGGAAGAAATCAAGATAAAAAGCTGTTGGTAGGATTTTCTAATCTCTTAGATTTCCCAGAGTACACCGAGCTTTTGTACAGTGTATGTAAAATGAAAAAAACCCACCCTGTAATAGTAGATTTAATTAAATGAATCGGTGAGGAAAAATTGAAGTGGGCTTCGGAAGAGGTAATTCAAATATCCCCACTATTGTATCTCTAGTCAGATACGATGTTTTGGTTTTTACAAAGGAAAAGCGTGTCCAAGCTTCTAGTAAGGCTTTTGATTATTTTAATCAATGGTTTCTTTCCAGCTTGCACAATATGTTTACTTCTAAGAAACAGCAATGCTGTGGAAGATCACAATAGAACAATCTATGTTTTTTCTCATAATTAAAGTTCGATTCTGTTTCCATAATTACCTGTTATCTGATGTGCAACCTGGAGAAACGGTTCCTGATTCATTATATTCAAGCCAGACAGTGAACTAAACGGCTTTTAAGGGATTAAAGAAACATTGTCACCCTTAAAATCACATTTTTAAGTTCCTTTTTGCACATAACTACTCTACTACAGGCCCATTCTAAATTTTTCTTCTATCCGATAACCACCAAGCACTTGAACCACCAACTTTAATCATGATCTGTAATTTCAGCACCAAGAGGTGCTTCAGAAAAGCAGATCCAACACGGGTTCTGTAACAGCAGTCCCAGTTTCCTTTGTAATTAAGTAATTGTGTTTGCAGTGTAATTAAGTAATTGTGTTTGCAGCAGGGCATTGCTGAAGCCGGTGGGGTTCTGCCCGGGCTGAGCAGCTGCCTGCTGGCACAGAGCTCACGGCTGTGCTGAGGTTACCGGGGGCTGGCAGAGGGGTTTGGTATCAGAACAGACTCGGGAGAAGCAAGGAGACCAATGGAACTGAGGAGCAGCAGGAGGGTGGGACAGGGATTACAGGAAGGTCAGAGGGGTCCCTCATCTGACGCCTGGCGTGGCTCGAGTGTTGTCCCTCACGCACAGGGATAATTGTGTTACCGTCGTCACTGTACACTTGGCCAAAGCAGCCTCTGAAGGTGCGTTTGAAGAAGAAGAGCATGACCAGGAAGTACGGGAGGATGCCCCGTGCAAAGGGCAGGGTGAGCAGCACTTGGGCAGCACAGGGAGCAGCAGCTCAGGTAGGAGGGCGAGGGGAAGGGTGGGAGAAGCAGGAGTCTGGTGCCAGGGGTGGAGCACACCTGGTTCTGCCCTCGGTGCTGAGGCAGCTGTGGGAAGTGAAGATCTCGGTGTGTGGTTCTCAGGGGACTTGCAGGAGACTTTGCCATAAAGTCCTGGAGCTGCAGGTCTGGCAGACAAGAACCCTGGGTTTGTTTCGGCTCTGCTGCTGCCTCGTGGTGGGGCCATGGGTGACTGAAGTGGTTAGAAGTGTCACCATCTGCAGTAGAAGTGGTGTCATTTTGTCAAGGCTGCTCACAGAGGTGCTGCTGTGTCTGACTGGGTGATTGGAGTGTCTGATTATATTCCTCTTTGATAGACACCAGCTAATAATAGGGCTATGAATTGTGATTGGATTCTTCCATTGGATTAAAAGCTCTTAACTGTGGTGCTCTTGTTGGCCTAATTTCTTGCCAGGCTTTTTTGTTAACCGAGTAAAAGTTGAGCATGTGGGACATTTTAAGTTGACCACTGCTCTTCCACAATCCCTTACTTACATTTTTCATCCCCAACTCTTTAGTAAAATATTTTCTTAAGTCGCTGTTTTTCAAGAAGTGTAGGTAAGGAATGAAGCCTAGATGTTCACAAGTACACCAGGAAAAGTCTACAGGATCTGGACTGAGACTTGTGAAAGAGATTGTCAGCGTTTAAATGCACCCTTTTGGATGCTTCAGTGTAGGCAGCAGCTTCCAAGCTGAATGCTCTAAATTAAAGGATTCTAGAAAGCAATTCCCTTTGCACACTTGCATTCTGTAGGGATAGTTGGAAGGGGGCATCTGGCCAGGCCTGTGCTTTGATAACGTGTGTACATGCATCAGTAGCTCCGTGAAGGCAGTGAGGTGCACAGGCTCTGACAAAAACTGAGCTTAAGCAACTTCTTCAAAACCATCCGTGTGAAAGTTAAAAAAAAAAGAAAAAGTGGGAGTTTTGAATCTGTGTAGCCTTTAGGCACAGATCATCTCTCCCATATGTGCTCTCAGATTTTGCCTCTTGCTGTTCTACTGGCTGCTGTAGCTGGGGTTTATTGTCCTGAAATTTAAAGGTCACTGTTGTTACTTCCAGCTGCTGTTGGACTGGGAGCATGGATTTTTGGGCTGTCGAGAAGTCAGCCCATCATTGCAGAATGACATTGTCTCAGTACCAGCCGTACTCCATTACTCAGTGTGTCTTGAGCTATTTTTTGTTATGTTTTGTGAGCTGGTAACTTGATTGAGACGGTTTAAAGAGAAGTATTTAAGCAGAAGTGTGTATCAGGGTTGTGGAGAAAATGGAGAATTTTCATTGTTCTTCTTTTTCCTTCCTTTCATTGTTATACTGTGCTGGTGTAAACATTATACCTTGTTTTATTTGAAATGCAGAATTGTCCTTTGAAATGGTACTTGGAATGAAAGCCAGAAGTAGTAACAGATCTAAACTGCTGGTGGCCTCATATCGATGGTGGCCTGAATTCTGAGCACAGTTTGAGTCCTAATGCACGAGATTTTCTGTTTATTTAATAGCAGCCATGGCATTGTGCTTGTGCATAACAGCTCCTACCCACCCCCCGACGGAGCTCTGCATTACAGTTGCTTTCCACAGACTACTGAGCAAGGAATTTCCATGTGTTTCTGTTTCCTTTATGAGAGTGGAGCCCATGATATTCTCAGCATATGGTATGAAATATTTATTACTGTTTTTAAAGGTTGGTTTTAGGAGACAGTCTGTGATGTGACTGCATTTAGTAACATAAATGAAAGTCCTTTTCTTTTGCATATATTTGAGAAGCTATGAGCAGTTAGTCATGGTGAGTTCTAAATACCAGGGAGACGACCACTGTAAAAACATTTCAAAGGGAAGTAGCTCAAAGCTATAGAATGATGTTTAGAAAGGGCCAATTTAAACTAAATAAAAATGTAATCCCAGTTATACATAATAAATGAATAAGAAATCTCTAAAATTGTGTAAAAGACTTAGAAGAGAAACATGTCTGGGATTCAGGTTCCTGCAAAAAGTGTATTCAATGGCTGTGCAAAATCAGGGAGGAACTTCAGGACTGTGGGGTCAGTTCTTAACTCTGCGTAGCCTAACAACAGCTCTGCATATTCTTCTCCGTCACTTGGATTTTTTTCATTCATTCTATGGTTCTGGTTTGGAAAAGGCAGTGTTTTTTTCCAGAGTGTAAAGCAGCTGCCACTGGAAGCTGTCGCGTAACGTATGTTCCAGAAGGAGTGAATGTGTCCCTATCTGCTCATCAAATATTTTGAGAACAAGGGCTGATGTTTCTGGCTTTCAAGATACATTTTCTCTCCTCCTGAGCCAAATGAAAAATTTTCATAGTTCAAACCCACACATGTGCTGACTTACTTCTTCTGTACTGTAATTGCTTAACCGCTTTCCCAGACTCTAGAGATCCTGAGAGATCAAAACTGGCTGGATGGGGAGAGCGGAGAGGTTTGAGAGGGGAAAGAGGAACAACAGCCTCGAGAGTGATAGCTCAGTGCATGGTTAAGGCAGCCATGGATGGCACATGCCAGTGCACACAACAACGGATGCACAAATCGTTCTTTAAGAATACAATTAACACACGTGGAGCTCCAGCACTTTGTGTGGGGTGCAGTGGCTGTCCGCTAAAACCAAATTAAGAACTGGACCTGCACAGCAGAGAGGCTGGGCTGACCAAGTCATGTTGTTCTGTTGCCTGAAAGTCGGCAAGAGCCCCTCATGTCCTCTTCTGGAACAGGCTCACAGGGTCTGTGTTTGCTTTTCTGTATGACCTGGGTCATCGGGAGTGGGCGCTGTTTCAGAAACGTGCTGGAATCTGCCTGCGGGGGTGACCGGTCGGCTGGGTTTGTGTTTTCTGTGGCCCCACAGTGTCCACCTGTATTGAAAATGTGATCAAGCAATACATTTGAACGTTGTTATGAGCATGCTTCTCCAGGCATAGTCCATCAGGATATTGGGTTATTTCAAACACGAGGAAAAGAGTATTTTATTTTGGTGATTTCACATGGCTTCTCTTGTTTTGGTTTTTGTTAGTTTTGATTTTTTTAACCTAACATAATGAAACACTTTTTAGATAATCAGACATTTTTCATTCTTCCAGTTGCTTTTTAGGGATGATGCAAGAGAATCTTTCCTTCACATTGTGAAGGTTATATTGGTTCAGCTCAGCCTCTGTATTAATTCCAGCTTGGGATCATGAGAAATGTGTGTTGCTCCGGGACTGAACTGTAATTGTGACACGGATCAAAATCTCTGCCAGGCTGTTCTTTCCCTCTCCTAAAGCAGATTAGCAGCCTGGCATCTGTTTTCTTTGGGGAAGATGGCAGAGCTGCCCAGAGAGCAGAGGAGCTGCCTCACAGCTGCCCTTTGTGCCGTCAGTGAAGTGCCTGTGCTTGCCAGTCGTGCCATGTCCCCGATGTTGGCAGGCAGGGCTGTGGCTTCGGGCTGCTCTCGCCTTTGGTGTGGGGCAGGGCTGGGCTGGTGCTTTGGGTCTTGAGGGAAAGCTCTTCAGTCTGCCAGCCCCTCTCCCCTCGAGCTCCGCGTGCCTTCACTCCTGCAGCTGGCAGGTGGGACAGACCTACATACAGACAGCTCTGCCTCATTGTCACGGAAGGTTTTGGAAAGGTTGGGCACTCTGGGTGCAGTTATTTAAAGTTCTGACATCAGAGTCCCTCAAGGCTTAGGTGGCTGTGTAGGAAATTATAGCTGACCTGCATAGGAAATGAGGTGTACTTTCAACCTGAATGTCATAAAAATTACTTTATCTAGACCAAGAGCGATCTTACCTACTATACAGGTGACGGAACTTGGTCTCAGAGATCTCTTCTGCTTCTTTTAGTTATGTTAGGTTGGAAAGAAAGCCTTCCTGCTGAAAGCATTAAAAAATCATGTACCAGCCCTTAAGAACCACATTACACTGTATTTCCGTGAGCTTTTCTCCTGCTTGCTCCGAGGGTGGGATTCCTGCAGTTAGTTCAATTCACTGAGTTAGCAAATACTTCAGGAGCACCAGAACTTGGGAATTTGATTTCTCTTCTATCCATGACTCCCATTCATTTATGTCCTGTGCTTGATTGACCTTTTGGTGCATAAGGGAGTAAGAATTTCAATTAAAAGTTTCCCCAGTTTCTTCACGCATGGATTGTCATCCAGTGCAGGCTGGGCTTTTGATGCAGCCTTTTTTTCTGTCAGAGTATTCCACCCTGCCATGTAGTTTCATTGAAGATATAAGAACTCTCCTCCAGATATCATATCTTTTTGTTATTTTCTTCGATTTGGCCACTGCATTTGGTATTTATGAGGGCAGAGAAGCAGATTATTGAGGGAGGCATTAATTGTATGTGGAAGCTTTGTTTCTGTAGGAAATTAGTGTAAAAATCCATAATATTGACAGTTGAAATGTTTACAGTCTGGGTACAAGGGGGAGTTAGATAATCAGTTCATTGAATAAGGAAAGCCAGAAGCAAGCATGGGGATTTTGTGGCCAGGTATGTGAAGGATTGTAAGGAATTCTTTAGCTGTATGAAAACCAATATAATACTGGTCAATGAGAGTGAAACTGTAAGCTGCAGTGGCAGAAAATGAGTAAATACTAAAAGTATTTCTAATTTCTGTTCAGAAGAAAGTGGAAGAACTTGCATTTGCACATTTAATGACCAGCCTGGTACTCAACAGCAGCTATTAAATGTTTGGCTTTTAAAGCAGAAATACTGACAAACTCTCAGTGAAGGACACAGCCTGACAGTTTTCTGATCTGTATTTTTATTTTTTTTAGAACTTGCAGTACTGTTTTTTAGAGATGTTGGAACACTGGTGGAAGTTTCAGTGAGTGAGTAAAAGCTGTATTCCTATGGTGGTTTAAAAGGTTAAACCAAGCACAGTACAGAACCTACTGCAGAGAAGGAGTTCCTGACTGCTACAACAATAACAATTCAGATCCAAAGCTGTGTGTGCTGAACAGGCTGTTGTTAGTTTTGGACAAAACCACAGAGAGTCCGATAATGGAACATAATACATCAAGATTGAAAAAAAAAATTAAAATTCTGTGTCAACATGTTAGGGAAAACAACAGTCGTGTCACTTCTCGGTGGTTCTTGATTGAATCGTGACCCTGTTAATAAGATACTGTGTGTGTTAATAAGCTACTGTGTGTATTTTGTGATATGTGATTTGACTTAAACATAAAGGTTAGAAAAATGTAGTTTACAACATAATTAGAGGCCATGTTAAGGAAGTTGAAGAGCAGGTGGCTGAGAGGTGGTAAAGACATGGGCAGCTGCTATAGAGTGGAAAGCTTATTAGACAAGGGGCCATGAACAATCTTACAAGGCTCACATGATTAGAGAGTTGAAAAATAAACCTTCTTAGGAGGGTATTTGGTATTTGATTTATTGAAGAGAGGGTTGAGGGTTGCCTTTATCAATTTACACCTGTCTCCTTAGAGAAGAGGTTTCATCACGCAGTTGTTTCTGTAGCTTAGCAAGAGTCAGCCGGATCCAGGAAACCGGATAAGAGACACACAGGTAAGATACAGCCCTTAACAGCAGTGGCAGGTGAAGTGGACTCACTTGTACAGAAATCCTTGCTGACTGAAGTCTGTAAATCAAAATAGGTACGTGTCTTAAAGAGACGCTGTTGCTAAACGGGGTGTTGGTGTAGAGAGTCGGCCTCTGCTCTGCAAGCATTTAGTGGTCCTGAGGCTTTTAAACGCGGGGAGTTCTCTCAGCTGCTGCACACAGTGAAGCCCACAGTTCATAGGGGAAGGCATCTGGCCCAGCGGCAGCAAGGCACAGTGACTTCTGACACTGGAAGATACTTCCAGATACTCATGGAATACTCCATCCAGATCACTGGGAAGGAATTTTTAGCGCAAAAATTGTGTTGTTCGACTAAGGGAACTCCACAGGTGGGGGAGAACCACTCTCCTTTCTTCTCCCCAGCCGCGGATCATCATTTGAAGGTCACAGAGTCACAGGTTTGTCAGGGTTGGAGATCATCCAGTCCAACACCCCTGCCAAGGCAGGGTCACCTGAAGCAGGTGACACAGGAGCATGTCCAGCTGGGTTGGGAATGTCTTTAGAGGGAGACTCCACAGCCTCCCTGGGCAGCTGTTCCAGTGCTCTGCCACCCACAGCATAAAGGAGTTCTTCAAAACATCTGCTGAGAAAGTCACAGGTATCAAGAAACCTTTTTTCCTCTTCTCTGATCCTTGGAGATGTGTCTTTCTCCAGACATGGAAACCAGGAGAAATTTCTGAGAGGTGCAAGGTCACATGGATGGCAAACATAACTGGGGAGGTTTTGCACACTGGAGTAGCCCATCACCTGATAAGCGATTGATGGCAGAGTTTCCACGGAGTTAACGAGTAGAATGGTAACGAGTAGAAGTTAACTAATACACAGTTATATAGACTGTAGTATATACACTACCTATATCTCATATATGTACTTCTTTTCATCTCTGGCGTGCACAGAAGATGCCCAGAGATAACGAGACGCCGTGTTTCAGGTGCAGGAAGGTGTTTTGGCATGTTTTGCTGCCGAGCCTGTTTGAAGTCGTTTGCAGCCTTTCAGGATCGGGAAGCGACAGTCGCCGTTCCAGCAGCCTCTGTTGTCTGAACAAGCTCTGGCTCCTTCCCTTCTGATCAAAAGCGCTTGCTGAAAGGTGCAGCTTGGATCCTTTAAAGCATCTCATTATAGGCTATATTTAGAAGTGCGAAGAATATATTATTAATTACAAGGATGCTCCAAAGCAAAGAAGCTGTTTTATCCGTGCCCTTGATGAACAGAAAAGTTCCTGTGCTGAAGGAAGGTTATGCAATTAACAGTATATTCATTAGGAGTTCATCAGATAGCAAACTACGCTTATCTTCAGGATAGTAATGGAATATCTGACAATTGCCTAGTTACTGCCTAAGTGATAAGGAAGAGCGAGAGACAGGAGCTGTCAGTTCCTGATATATACATTTTTATAAATTTCCTGATTATATAAATTTTACTGCCAGTAAAATTTATGTAATACAGTTTACGTATCTGTTATCTGCTAGTTTTATATATATATATTATTTTACATTTCAGTTTACAGGCCAAGTACTCTCTTGCTGCCTTGCTGGAAAGAACTGGAGGTGGAAGTTGGCCCCCCATATTTCTTGGTTGCTAAATGAGCACAGTATGGACGCTGTGAGCATCAGTACAGCTTTTTTGCTCTTTTTTTGTTCCCACAAAACCCTTCTTACCATTTTTGTCATTATTTTCAGTATTTGCAAAATACAATAATTTGTCTGTCTTCAAGTTCAGACTGGCATCTGATAATTGATCTTTGCTAATTGTGTGATATAATCAGGTGAATTTTTTTAAACTGTGCTTTAAAACCTGATTTTGAGTTAAGCATTAATTTGCTTCCAAAGAAGTGGAGAAGTCAAGTGCCTAAATATGCCAGAATATGTATGAAATAAGCTGCCATCTGGAATTTGTTTCTGGATTTGCTGTAATAGAAATGGAGCACTCTGGGATGCATATTTTGGGGCATTCTAGAAATTAATGTATAGGAAGAAAAATAGATAAATGTGTCCTGGTGCTGTGCTTAGCTGCTTGTATAAGAATTTGACAAGCAACCAAGGTGATTATGTCTGGTAGGCTTGGACTAAGTCAGATACTGCCAGTAAAGAGAATGAATTATTTTTAGAAAGTAATTTTTTAAACAGTTCAGGGTCACAGTGCCACCAATTTGAAGAGAGCCTAGAAAACTCTGTCACTTTTATCTCTAAACCAAAGCCAGTCAAATAACATTTGATTCAATAAAAAGTAAATTTGTCCCTTATCTAAAAGTATCTGTGCAGAAATTGTTCCAAGATGCTTTCAAACTGCTGAGTTACAAATCCACACAGGGAGGGATGATTGATTTATTGTGTGCTGCAATCTGGAGTATTTTATCACTGAATCTTTAGTGAAGAAAGTTGATGTTGTTAAAGCTGCAATGCATTTAGACCCAAAGCCTGGGAATGAAGCAGGAAGCATTATTGGATCGGTGCGGATCAGGAGAATATGATTATTACCTGTGTTTCCATGGAGATCAGCGCTTGCCGTGGTCTCTGCCAAGTCAGACCGGCAGGGCTGGGCTTTGTAACCAAGGGTGGGCTCTGGTGTGCCCGTGGGATGCCCAGGCCAGGGGAATCAGGTCATGGCATCAGGCACACGGCTGGCACCTGAGCAGGTGACAAAGGACTTGCAGAGAGTCCTGTTTGGGGGTGGGGGAGGCTGAGGCTGTTCCCCAGCTCTGCCACATCGCGGCCCCGAGGGCTCTGTTCGGCAGCTCCACACACCCATTTCTCAGCTCTGGGGCTGCGTGAGAAAGTTTCAAAGTTGTTCAAAACTCTGTTTGCCCACAAGGCTCCGGAATCCCTGATCTAGGGCAGGGAACAAGTTTTCCTTTCAGAGGTTGCATTTCTCGGGGTTAATTAGCTGACTTCCATTCATGCCCAGCTTGTGCTGCCGTAACCTCCCGACTCTCATTTCTTCCTTGACACTCTTCTTTCTTCCCAGAGCATGTCTGTGTTTGAACTTCACTGATTCCCAGCTACTGTGCCACCACTGTGTGCTGGGTCAGCTGTTACCCTCGGGTGTTTCATTCTCCCAAGGCTTGCCTGAATCAGAACTGCCTTGAAAGCGTCACGCATCACTAATCAAGGGGGAACACAGTGGATCATGATAGATTTTTAAAGGTTGCTTGTAGCCAGACTTAGTTTTTCACAGTAGGCATCCCTGGATAAAAGCAGAGGTAGAGGATCTGCATTGAGAAACAGAGCTCAGCTCTCAACCATGTCAGAGACTGGAGTTCCATTTGATTTCTGGGCTATAGAAAAGGCAAAATCCTTTTCTTTTTTCTTTTTTTTTTTCCTTTTTTTCCCCCTTTTTTTTTCTTTTTTTTCTCTTTTCTCCTCCAGTATCCCCCATTACTGTTAATGTGGAAGGGAAGGCTGAACTGCATTACAGCTGGCGATGTGTACACAGATTGACAGGGTAATTATTGATGTAGACAGTGGCGGGATGGGAGGTTTGACAGGACAATGTTGTACGTCACTCTCTTTCAAACTAGCTCTAGAAACAATAGAGTTTAAAGAAGATGTTATGTTCGGGGTAGAAAAAAGCAGAGTATTTTTTCTGACCTTCTTAAACAATGTCATGTCATTGTTGGATTTTTTTTTAAACTTTGCTTTTGATTGAGCATGGAAAATGCCTCTCACAAAAGGGAATATTTAATAGCTTTTGTATTAGAAAACTATTTCTAAAGAAAATGTTGAGTCCTGGATTTTGCTGGCAGGTCTGGGTGTTTGCTGACTACTGAAGTCAACTGTCAGTTTATTATCAAACTGTTTGAGATCAGCAGTGCACTTTGCTGCTTTACTTATGCCAAGGACAGGTTCTTCTTCAGCTGTTCTGGTTTCTTACTTTGATGTCTAGGATTTTCCCTTTGGTTTTTATTAGTACCTTCTTCCCTCTGTGCCAAGCTAAGGGCATGACCAACTGATCCTTGAGATGAGAGAAATCCACCAGTGAAGAAAAAATAAAATTTTAAATAGTACAAAGTGATTTGAAGAGATCTGATATGGAAAGTCATGTTTTCAGTAGCCAGAATAATGTTTTAGAGACACAACTCTTGAAGGCAAGTTCTGCTCTGATTTAGAGGAGGAGCAGAGAGAAAGGCAAGAAGGTCTGGTGGTTTCCCAGGTAGGGACCATGTTAGGGTTTTGAGCAGTTCTCCATTTCAAGTCCAGGGTAAATTATGGATTTTCCTCTTCCATTGAGAAGACATGAAAAGGTCCAAAGTTGGTAGAAATAGGGGGAAAAGTTGGCAGATGGCCTCAGACTTGAGTTTATCAAAATCCCCTTTTTGTTCCTCTGAACAATGAGGGCTGTGCTTCACTGTCGTTAAGCAGGGCTGTCACTACAGGGCCGTACTCATTTCTTCTCTGGATTAATCTGAGTAAACGTTTCTCGCGGCCACATGGCCGTGGTGCCAGGAGAGATGGGCACTGGCGTTCCGAGGGGGCACGTGGCTCCTGGGCTCTCCCATGGCTGCACACGGTGTAATAGCGCTTTACTCACGTGGGGCTGCACTGCACCAGCCTTGCTCTGTTGTTCACATTTCTGCCTTGCCCCGTGGAGTCGTGATCAGCTCTGCAACAGGTCACACCATGAGTGTGGTGTGGTCAGGTTTATTGTGCGTCATGTTAGGGTTGTCCAGAATCATTGGAAAATGCTAGCAGGGTTGGAATCCCAGGTTATCCCATGTCTCATTCAAGTTTATTAAAGGATTTGTGCCTTGCTGACCAAAGCAGTGCCCTGAGGCATTTAACATCAGAGCCATCAGGGCACTGCTGATCATCCAGAGCGGGCTGGGTGGAGCAGGAAGGCCCAGGCAAGCCAAGGACTGGCCTTGAGGAATTGCTGACAATATCTGTGGAACTGTTAAGTTTCCTCTGGGAAGGCAGCTTTTGTCTCAGAGTGCTTGGGCAGAAAAGCTGCTTGAGGGGATGAACCTTTGCGGTGAATTCTCCTGTGTGCAATGGCAGGTAAGGAACTGTAGTTTGTTTGGGAGCAGAGAGCCCTCACTGTATCTTGTGCATCTGTCTCATGCCTAATCACCTGCCATGGTCTCTTAGAAACTGGTTTCTCTGTGCACAACCAGACTTGACAGTGGGGGAGTGTCACTGTGTATTCTACAAACACCAGGTAGAAAGCAATGTTGTTTTACAAGCAAGTGGTTAAAAAAATGGAATTCAATGAGGCTCAGCAACCTGTGTCCTCACTGCTGGTAGATACCTGATCTTACTTTGTAAACTCTGAAATTTCAGAAGTATGATCATGAGGGACAGTTTAAAATCAGTTTTAAAACTTCCTGATTCCTACTGAAAGTATCACAGTTTTCCTGCAGTTTGAGACCAAGGAGGATCATGTAATCATCCAGCTGGACCTCCTGTTTACCATGGGCCATTGACCTAGACTTGGATTTACCCAAAACGAGCCAAGTGACTTGAGTTTAAGGACATCACTTCTCAGCAGCAGGGCCTGTTGGGCATGGAAACAGTATCTGGAGAAGCTCTGAAATGCATTAGGTGAGACGTGCTCAGATGATCGCAGCAAAAGAGCATTTTCTATGTTTACAGGAATACAAAATCAGCTGAAGTCCTGCCAGTCAGACTGAGGGAAGGAAATGCTTTTCGTAGCCAAGTTTGACGGTAGTTTTGATTTTTGAAGTGGATGAGTAAGACATAGCAATCAGGAATCGAAGATAAAATGGTGCACTGGAAGCCCAGGAGCAGCAGTCCCTTCTGTCCAGCTTGCTGTCCCGGCTGTGACAGTACTGGGTATTCCAGGTGTGCCAGGATAGCTCTGAACCTGGGTAAAGAATCCCTTCCTGCCCCATGCAGCTGGCTCACGTGGTGAGACATGGAGCTCCGCTAAAACCTGATGCCATTTGTCTTTGCAGCCTGCTGCAGAAGTCTCTTACCTCCTTGCACTGTGCCCAGGTACAGTTGATATTACCTGTTTAAAACTATTGGCACGATACCTGAGAATCATTTTCTTACTTGAGGTTGTTTGTGGTGTCTGTGCTTTTGAAACACACTTTTCCTATAAAAGTTACCTCTCTGTTATTCTGACAGTGAGTCTCTATTTCAGTAATTAGGATTAATCCTGGGATTTTGAATTCCTGATTATTTCACTCCGATGTCAGAGGTGGTAATCACCAGTGTGATAATCTGCACAAAGCGAGGTACCTGCTATCTGTCTCTTTTAGGCAAGCTGAACCCTTTGTGTGCTAAGCTTATTTCCTCCCTCCAGTTTCAAGGTAGGGGAGTTGGAGACTCATCAAAGACTCCTAATACGTGGTGTTGTAAAGGAGCCCTTCTTACAAGCACACGAGAATGGAGTTAATAAGGGCTGTGCTACGCAGTGCAATGGAGGGGAATCTGTGAAAATCCTCTTCTGTTCCCCTGGGAACTTCAGAACATAAGTCACCATCAAACAAATCACACCACTGAATCTAACTGTTTATCAGATGTATCAATTGGTAATACTGTTCCTGACATTTTACGGTACAGTTCCTTAGCAGCCTTTCCTAATCTGTCTTTTGAGATCCTTAATTTATGTTGAGTGTTTAAAAGCAGCGCCCATAAGGTAATTATCTTCTTGTGCAGAAGGAATAGATTTTTCACTATTTCTGTGCCTTTGCATGCTGCCACAGAGGGTATGGCACATCAGCCTGTACTTGCACACTCACAAATGTGGTCAGGTAGCAGCAGTTTGGGCTCCCAGGCCCTGGGAATCGGTGCTGTCAGCGTGCCCCAGTTTGACCAGAACAGACCTTCCTGTGGGAGCAGATGGATGGGGCGGCTGTTTCTGTCAGCAAAGGCGTCACTGGTGGTGGGCTGGTCTCATTCCAAGTCTGACTGCTGTAATCTTAATTCACTTAAGCCACTAATCATGGCATTTGTTTTGGCCTGGGCTGGTTTCAGCTGAAATTGTAGAGTTGCCTGTGTTTTCTCAGAGATCTCCAGTGTATGTGTAATACAGATATGATGAGCAGCCCAGGTACTGCTATAGGATGAGTTGCACTGGCTTTTGTAGAAGGTGCAAGTTCATGCCAGTCTCGCCATCCCAGCAGGCTGATTCTTGTGCTGTGTTGCTTTACGTGACAGAAGGGGAGTTCAGTGCCTGACCTCAGTGGGAGCAATTCTTTGATTAGCATTCCCCATAACGTGTTCTGTCTTTGTGTGTTGCTGATGCACAGATCCAAACTCAGGCCCCCAGCAGAAGCTGTGGGCTCAGGGGAGTCCCTGTGTGCTCGCAGGGCTCTGTGCACCAGGGCCAAAGAAATTCCGAGGACATGGGAATCATCCACCGTGGATGTTGCTGCCCCCACACAAACACTTCTGAGCGTAACTTGGCACAAGGAGGGTATCAGGGAGATCCAGTATAACAAATAGGATATAGCACACCTTATAAAATCCCACCTGGAATGTGATGTGTCTTGAAGGGTTAAGTGAAGTAAACTAAAGCAACAGGAACCTGTCCTGTTCCTCACACCCACCCTCAGCTGGGAGAAGAGGCAGGGGAAGGAAAATGTCAGTCAGACACACCTTCAGCTGCAATAATATTTAAAGTCAGAAGAAGGATTTTAAAGTGCATTTCTTATGCACCTGAAATAATGCAATGGGAAAGTCTGAGCTGTAAGTCAGTAGTGAGGGTAGACTGGGATATACATTCATATAGACACATATATATAAAGAACTATATATGCAGACTTGTGACTGAGATGTTTTTCTGAATCACAAATCTTCTCTGATTGAGAACTTTTGAATTTCCAGAAGCAATCTCTGCCTGTCAGCTCCCTTCCTCTCTGCTGGACAGTTGCTCATTTACCAGTTTGGCTTGTTTTGTCTGGAAACAAACTGGATTCTAGTCCTGTACTTGGGCAGGTGTGAACACTTGTTTTGGTGCATCTCTGAGACCATACTGCCTGCTGTGACAAAAGAAGATTTAAGGGCAGTGTTCGAAGAGGGGAGGTCCTTGTCAAAAAATATTCTTTTAAAAAAAACTAAACTGGCAACTAAATCATTGCTAGAGGAAAGAGGGAGGTAGGAATTTTAAGTTTCATAATAAAAGTAGTGGAAATATTTGCCGGATCCGTTTATTGGCATGTCAGAAAATAATTAAACCATTTTAGTATTGCGTTTTCTCTGTTATAGGGAAAAAAGTTTTGGGTTGGAGCTTTTCTTCTGAAGAACCTGGGAAAAACACAAGGGGCAGTCTGGAGAGGATGGGGAGTTACTTCAGCAGAGATAGAGGAGCTGTTCAGACCTGTAAGATGATGTATTTCCACAAAGGGCGTTCTTTTCAGTCTGCTGATGAAAAGTCTTGTGGGTTTCCCACCAGCAGAAGCTGCTTAATTGCATTTTGTGTATGCTCTTGGAGTACCTGTTTGGTGAGAACCTGACAAATGGTCTTCTGAAAGTAAATCAGTTTTGTTTTCTTGGGCTTTCTTGAATATACATGATGTCCGGAGCCTGAAAAGCACAGCAGTGGCACAAGAGGAAGCAAACAGTGGGGCGCCAGTTAGGCTCTATGGTTCTCTGAAAGACTTTGTAGCCTCCTATAAAGAGCAAGAAGAATGTGCCATTGGCGGTAATGAGTAAATGGAACCTTCTTGTCTTCTTTGCTCTTGTCTCCTTATAAATAAACCATTGTTGTCCATCCTTGGCATTTGCAGTTCATTGTGATAAATTGGTCTTGATGTGTCTGACATTTCAACCAAGTTGTTTAATGGTGCTTTTCTGAAAAGGCAGATCTCGCACTGGTCCCGAATGCATCCAGGGTAAGAGCGCTCACCATCACACACAACGCTAACCCTTTCCTTTCTGCCTGCACAAAGAGGGAAGGAGGAAGTAAAACATTTTGGTCACGTCAGCCCAAGAGGCCTGGGCTTGTGTAAGCCATGCACAGAAACAAATGTCAGTGTGGACTGCAGTTGCTGAAAGCCTGTCAGAGTGTGGACAACAACATGGACTCTGCTTGCACCTGCAGCCTCCTCGGGGAGAGGGGAGGCAAACACCCAACTTGTTGCAAATGCAGGTGTGTTTTCACCCAAGTTCTGCTTGAGTTTTGTGCAAGATCCCCTCTCTGTTACCTGCCAGTGTTTACAAGTCGTTGGCTTCCATGCAATGACTGCTTGGGTGCAGAAAGCACTGGAACGCAGAGATTTGATGAACTGTGACCAACAGCAGCTTCTGTTGCTGCATCCCTGAAAGTTCAGGCTTTGATTTACATATTTTAAATGTCTGTAATTATTCTGTCAGGCAGATGATTAACACAGAGATTGCTTTCCATAAATAGGAGCCTTCTGTTCATACTTTCCAAACCTTGCAGCTTCCCAAAGCTATTAAGCATCTGCCCACAGCAGCCAAGCAAAAGTAATGCCCATACTTAAAAGTGTGACCAGTAAGTAACCTTTTGGCTGGTTAATGATCCCACTGATGATACCATTTTATGATCTTATTTCACCTTCTTCAAAATGAGGTGTGTGGAACATGTTCTCACCTGTCTTGACCCACTTGGTTCTCAAGGAGATTTACAATGAGGATGGAAGGACTGGTCCTACTTGGCATCGAAACAAACCCTCCTTCCCATCACCATAGCCAGAGCTAGAGCAATTTTGGGGGGATGTGGACCAATAACCTGATTAACAAATGTCTCTGTGACATTTTTGGTATCCCAGTTTTCCCAGTATGCCAGTCTGATACAGACCGGTTGTGCAGTACAAAACCTGCAGCTTAGGGGGACTGGGACACGGGACTTGGCCTGAGCTGGCAGATACACTGATCCTGGTGGGGTCTTGTTGGGGAGCCTTTCCAATGTTTTCTATTACTGATTTGCTGGAAAAATAATCCAAAAGCCTGAGTAAGGATCCCTTTTTTCCTCCCCCCTGCAATCATGCAACATTCATAAATGTAATTTAGGTATGCAGCAGGCAAATTTCAACAGAAATGCTGTCATGCCTCAGGGTTAAAAAACTTCATTACGTCTGTTATTAACTGTCTTTCTGTGGCAGGACCTAATTTTTCTTGATGTATTGGTTGCCCACAGCTTCTCAAAACTGCTTCTTATAACACTTAAAGGCGCTAAGACAGAGAAATCCAGGGATTACCTGGCACTGCTCTCCAGGTGACTGATGGATGCTTTGGGGCTGTAGGATGCCCTTTCACAGCCTCTTTGTGTAGGTGGGAAGGGAGGTATAATTTTCATCCTGTCTTGCTCAGCACTTGGGAAGCTGATTGACTTTGTATAAATGCCTTTACCAGGGCAGGGTAATGTGAAAGTTTCAATTTAGAATTTAGGTTCCTCCCTGCTCAGTACACCTGCAGCCATAAACAGCATTATTAGCATTAATATCAATGGAAGAACTATTTGAAAACATGGAATTTTTTGAACAGAAAGATTGGTCTGCTTAATAAGCAAATCCTGCCAAACTGGATGATGATTCCAGAATGCTAAACAATTGTTTAAACTGTGGAACATTTTGCATTTCAGCAGCCTTGTCACAATAAATGTAGATCTGTTGCTCTTTACACTAGTATGAAGGGGAAAAAAATAGGAATTTTAGCAATGCAAACTAGTTATGAGAGAATGAGCTTCACAGCTTACTTGGTTCCAGATAAATCTGGCAGATTCTTTTTCGTAGTTGTATTCTTGCCTGTACTGGGGTTTTTGCTTCTGCAGGTCCTCATGTGTCTCCATGTCTGACATCACAGTTGCCTTCAATTTACGCAGTTACGGCTCAGTTTGTTAAATATGTGCAAGTTCCTGCTTGTCCTTGCTGCTTTTTCCTCAGCTTTGCTGACCACAGCCTGCCCAGATCGTTCCATTTAGCAACTGCCTTGCGTTACCAAGCACAGACGCACACCCCTGTACTCGGATGAGGGAATTTGTTTGGCCTGGCCTAGCGGGAGGTGGTTTGTGCAGAGCTGCTGTGCTGGGCGAGGGACAGTGACTGAACAGCTCCAGCTCGGCGTGGTGGGCAGGGAGGCAGAGCCCGGCCAGGCTGGTGCTGTGCTGGGCATCCCTCACTCGGGCCAGTGCCACCCTGCCCACAGCAACCAGCCCCGAGTTCTGAGCGGGAATCCCTGGTGGTCTGAAACAACTTTCTGAGTTCATTCTGGCTGAGTTAGGCTCAAAAGCAAGAGTGAGGGGTGGTGGTTGTTTTATTTGCGTGTTCCTGGAAGGGGTTGACTGGGGCAGGCACAGGCTGGAGGAACCCAAAGGACCTTGTTCCCAGGGCAGCCTGTGCAGGGAGATCTGGTTTAAGAGGCAGCAGATTAATTTGGAATTTCATTCCAATGTGTCTCAGGATTGAGCCATTCAAAGGAAAAGCAACTTTAACAGTGTACACAGTGGTAGCAATGTTTAGAAATATGTCTAACTTTTGGGTTTTTTCTTTGTTTTTATTCTTCCAGCCAAGCAAGTGTGTCCATCTGAAAAAATTAGCTGTGGAGACTTAAGCAATAAGTGCATCCCATCGTCCTGGAGGTGTGATGGGCAGAAGGATTGTGAAAGTGGTATTGATGAGGCTGGCTGCACTCCTGGTGAGTTACTCCATATGCAATATCTCCATTTAGGACTAGAAAAGTGCTAGAGTGACTGTTACAAATTGCATGGAAAGGGATGACTTTTCCTGCCAACAAACTTATTCACTCTGTTTTGCAGTGCTAAGTGGTGACATTTAGAAACAGAGAGAAAAGAAGGATTCTCCAGTTGGGGCTGGCTGGAGAATGAGTGAACTCGGTGAAGAATTAAGTATTCTTTATATGGAGAATTAAGTATTATTATTAGGGTTAACACCCCGATGATGTGCAAAAGACTAAAACAAGGTTCAAACCTTCCCCTGTGGTAGCTCAGCAGGTTCCTGCTGTGTCCTTGTCCCTGCAGAGTGTGGACAGGCTCAGGCTGGCTTCTGCTGGGATGGAGCGGATAGGCCTGGGCGTTGATAGCTCCTTGGTTTCACTGGACACAGAGAGGATGATTTCCTCTGTACCCATAACTGTTTTAAATTCAGTCCCTGAATGGCCATTGCCTTTTATTAGGCCTTTCTGTGCCAAATGAAAGAGCTCTTGAACAGTGTTTGCAGTCTGTGAAAACTCCTACACTGTGTGATCAAACTGCTCCTCAGGCTGCCTTTTTGACAGACCAAACATATTAGTTCTTTATGCTTCTTGTTGTCAAATACTTTCTTTTGAATGAATGCTTGACTCATTCTTGTGGTTCCCTTTGGTATTCCAGTTGATTTCTCAACTTACTTTTTACACAGACCACCAGAATTTAGGGAATATCACTCTTGCCAGTCTGTGTAGAAGTAAAATCACCTTTCTAATATCTAAGACTGTTCTTATTAAATTCTTTGTGTGCACATGATCCCAGATTGTTAAGAAGCTCGCTAAGTTCTGTGTATTCACCCATCCATCAATATTTCTAGTGTTGCATTTTATATCAGCAATGTTATTTTTATTTCCAGATTACTGGTGAAAGGGTTGAATGATTACATTCAAGCACACATTGAAGTTTCTTCATTTGAAAACTGAATTTTGGGCTCTAATTCCTGCCCAGTTCATAATCCACATTATATGTTTTCTTTGAAGTTGTGTAACTAAATACATTTTACATGAACATTTTGTGGTTCTGAGTAGAATGCTGTGGATAAATTTACTTCTTTGCAGTCAACTTTATCAAACAAAATATTATCAAAGCTTTTACTTTGTGAGCAACTTCTTCCACTGTTTAGCTCTCTTTGTAAAAGTATTTCTTTAGTCCATTTTTTCTTTTTCCTTTTATTTGTTTTCAACGTGAAACTAAGTGTTTTCTGTATAGCATGTGCATTTTTTTTCTTTGAACGGACACTTGAATTAGAGACAAATTCAGAAGATAATTGTAACTGCTATTTTCTCGATATGAATTAGTGAAATCAGAACAATTTCTACACTGGTTGCTGCCTCCCCTGAGTTAATGCTGCTGCTGCTCACACCAGTAGGAGTGGTCTCAGGGGGTCTTTTAGTTATAATAGAAATCTACTTGAAATTGCTTTGAACTTTTTTTTTTCCCCAAGCCTTAGGTAACCCCCAAAATGAATGTAAATATGTTCTGAATGCCACATAATTTCAGCATAGTGATGTTATTAATGGATTTGGAAATAGCTGAGTGTTTCTGTTCTGGATGTTTCAGCATCTCTACTTTTAGTTATCTTCCAGGTTTAGTGCAGGTTCTTAAAAAAGAAAATTTAACCCAAGGACAAATTACCACTTTTTGATGGTTGTTGGGTAACTTGTGAGAAATGAGTGACTGAGTGTTGTCCCCACACACTGGAAATCTCTGCTGAGTCTGGGTGTGGGATGGGCCATTCTCTGGCACAAGGACCACGGGAAAAGGCTCTGACAGGCAAACTTAGAGCATGCCGGTGCAAACACCAAAAGCTTTCAGTCCCAAGATCTCAACTCAGCATCTTTCAGAGGTCAAAACCCACTTTGAGAGGGAAACAAGAGGCTCTGCTGAATGGCTGTAGTGGGAGCACTCTCAGGGAGGTTGCCTGCCAAATGAAGGTCTCTTCCTCATGGCTGAGAAAAATCGTGTGAGCTGTTCCAGCTGGGAGCTTGTGGAGGATTGATAGCTATCCTCTCTCTTATCCAAATCTGATAAACCTCACTAAGCCTATCCACTGATACTCTGTTAACATTCCCATTTCTTCTGCTCAGAATCCTCCTTTCTCTGTTTCCTCTTATCTCAGCAGCACACAGTATCCTGACCAGTTCAGACCCCTTCTTCTCTTTGTTTTGTTAATTTAATCTCTGCACTCAGGTTTTTGTTCTCATTTTATAAGAAGCTTCAGCACTGCCTGTCACCCGCAGCCCCCTGGAGCAGAGCACCCTGTCACAGAGGCTGCACTTCGCACAGAGCTGACCAACTTGTCTATAAATAACACATCTTGCTGGATAAATGTTTGGAAGGGGATTTATTTGTGCTCAGAATAATTGCTGTGGTGGGAGCCTGCATGTGCAATAAACAAGTGGATGATGGCTTGAAGATGGTGTGAGTGAGGGCATCCAGAAGAAAAACCCCTAAGCTCTTTCTAAATCCATGTTAATAAAGCTATTGCTGCAACCTCGTGTGACACTTCAAAAGTATTTTAACTGTGTATACTCTTATTTTTTGATAGGAATAACTGGCTCTTAGATTTATAATTCTTCAAGAGGATTTAATATGGAGTTTATGAATGTTATTTTTGCCTGCATTTCTGTAATTTGTACCAGTAACAAGGTTGTGCTGGTATCCAGGAGCAAAGCTTGGCTGTGCTGAGGCTGTGCAAGGACCTGTCCCTGTGTCAGAATGTTCACAGCCCAAGTTAAGGGAGGATCTCCTGCAGGAGAGGACAGTAAGGATTATGGTATGGAATCGTGCAAAACTGTCACAACAGTGTCAGGGTGTTATGGTTCTTCCTGCTCCACAGTTTGCTTTCCAGCTGCTGCTCTGGACCTTATAGTTCTTGATGGATTTTTCCTCTCAGAAGGATTTCATTGCTTTTTGAATCCATGTGAAATGTATCCAGTGTAGACACTGGCAGAGCCAGCTGTGGGGAGAAGGCAGCTGTTCAGAGAGTCGGGGACACAAGTGGAGAATCTGAACAAGGAGACAAAACGGTGCCATTTTCACCCTGTGGAAGAACTTCCCGAGGAAGCAATGGAAACTGCACTTTCTTTCACCTGCAGTGGATAAAGCACCAGTGATTAGGGATCCAGATTTGTGTCTGCACAGGCTGTAGTTGCACCAGGGATTAATTGCAGGTATTAATCCTTACACGTAGGTAGTTAAGTGCCCGTCTGTCTAAATAATTGACTTCCAACAGACAGGCTTTAAGAACATTACTGACTTCCAGTGCACAAACAATTTTTGAAAATGCAAATATCTGCCTTTTTAAAATAAGACTATATAAAAAGAAAAATCTTATTTTTCAGTTTTTGGAGCAGAAGTAATTTGAGTCTTTAAAATACCAAGTGTGTTGTAGTCATAGGTCAAGTTCAGCAGTCTTGAATTTGCTGGCGTGGAGGTGCTGGCAGCCTCCTTATTTCCCTGGTGAAGGTTTTCTGCTCCCAGTGCGCCCAACCTTTGTCACAATGGATCGGAAAAGCTTAGGAATGTGTTTACTGAGACTAAAAGAGAAATTAAATATGAGAGGCTGTAATTAAAGCAACACAACTCGGGGTCAGTCTGGACTTGGCTGACTACTGCAGAACTTGTTAAATCTCTGCTAAGAGAGACAGTAACCAGTGTTTTGTCAGCTGCTCAGGAATGCTGAGAGCACTGGAGTGGCTTTAGACCAGAAGAGCTGCCGTCCTGTACCATCTGAAGTGGCCTTGAACCCCTTTACTGCACACATGTTCCTGCTGACAGGACACTGGGACGCTCAGAAGAGGACAAGGCTCTGGCCCCATCTCTTCTGGCTGTATCACTGGTGCTCACCTGAGCCATTGTTTCCACTCAGTATGGAAATTGTGTCTTGCAGATGAGGATGCACAACTTTCCCCTTTCCCAACAGATGCAGTGAAGTGATGTATTCACTGATACATTGATAGCAGAATAGGCTGTTTACCCATACCATGGTTTATTCTGCTAAGCTGTAGCACAGAGACAGTGATCATGGGGGACTTGTGCAGGCAGTGGACACACACTGACCTTGTGCAGTTGGCTGAGGCGAGAGCCAGGAATTCCTGCAGGAGTCTCATGCCAGTGACAGCTTCATTACCCAGAGCATCTTCTTTTGGACCCTGGTCTTCAGGCATTTCATTGCTGACCATGTACCTCAGAATTAATTCTAGATTTTCAGCCTTTTGATATGATGTTATGCCAGATTAAAAGTGAACAAACTGGATAAAGGTTTTTTAAATTCATAAGGGAACCCAGAGTAAGCCCAGGTGTGCTCAGCTGTAACCACGTGTCCTTGCCATGGCAGCTCACAGGCTTCACGTGTCCATGGTGTACACAGATCATTTACAGGACCCTCAGGTGATGAACTTCCCACTTTTCCTGGCAAAGCTCCAGGCTCATGTGTCACTCTCCATAAAAAGCAGCAGTGCCTCCAAGTGAGGGGTCCTTTTCTTGGAAGGTCCAAGTGCAGAAAACTTTGAGTCAACTCCTGCCAGTGCCCTGCTCAACAGCCCTCGGGCCACCTGAGAACCATTGGCCTGAGGCAGAACTTAGAGCTGGCTAAAGCTGTTCATCCCTCCAGCAGATCCACCTGGTGATGATCCAGCTGAAGGGGGGAAACTGCAAAGCTGATTTAAAGGCACCTTCCCGTACTCTGCTCCTGCTCCTACACACACATGAAGTGACCTTTCTGTTGACAGTTAAATTGTTTTATCATCTTTTATCTTTGTCCTGTAACTGTAAAGAGCATCATGTTGTCTCAGCACTGCTTTCTTCTTTGTGCAGTGAAAGCTGCCTGTGTTTTGTATCTGAGTCACCCTTCCAGCGCTCCCTGTCGGGATTTGACCATAGAGATCCAGTCCATTCCAGATCTCCACTGACCCTGCTGAGACCTTTTAACTGGTGATAATGCAGCACTGATTTTATCTTGCATTGCAGTTTGATGAATGTGTGCTTTTGTCAAAATTAGTTCTGTTCACTGCCTGCATTAAAGGCCAGGAGCACAGTGATGTGCTGTCCCTCAGTCAGCTCAGAGGGACATCAAACCCAAAGGATCAGATTTTGCCAGGTATTCTCCATGAGAAACCCACCAGTTTTAACAGGGTTAAAACCCACAGTATCACAGTCATGCCTGTAAAGGAAGCATTTATCCACTATCATTATTCATGATTATTTTAGTATGTGATGAAAAGATACATGGCTGGTCTGAAATTCCTGGCATTTTATAGAAGGTAGCTGTAGCTTCAGTGCACTTGCCATGGTGAAGAATTTACAATTATTTCCAAGAAGGAAAAAAGAATTGCTACATTTAATGAATGCAAGTCCTTCATAAATAAGATAAGGTAGCACAGCAATGATATCCTCTGGGCTTTACATGATGTTTAATTACTGGACAGCTGGAGGGATTAATGCTTGTGCATTATGCCCTGGCTCTCAGAAATTAAACATGTACAGCTGCCACTTTATCACTGCTTAAAGTATTAGAGCTCCTTCAAAAGCAGTAGTAATTTGCAGAAAAATCCCCATTGTTATTTAGGAGAAATCTCAGCCCATAATCATATTTGTCCTGAGTTCCTTCAGAACAAAATGGCAAGAAAGAAAAGAGATTGGGAGTTACTTTTAATTGCATGCTGACAGGAAAAGTGAAGGCAGTTGCATTTTTAATACATTGGATGCTCGTTGTAATTAAGCATAATTAAACAGTGTGTGAACTTAGGTTAGAGGTAAGACAGTCACTGTGTAAATGCAGAATTAAACCCTAAAGCCATGGCCCAAGCTGTGCCAGGGCTCTACCTGCAGAAGGTGAGGGCGAAATGGCTTCGCTTTCCCTGCTGCCGCCTGCTGAGCTTGGGTTTATAAAGGAAGGCGTGGGGCACATCTGCGCATGGAGCTTCCAGCACGGAGCGGGGCTTTGGGGGTGACCCTGTGCTGATCCTCCTCACACAGAAATTGTCCCTATCAGTGGTCCATGAATAATTTATTCTCTAAAGCAGCAGAGATGAAAACACCGTCTGAAAACAGAACAGTGCAGCAGTGGTACTTCTGCAGGGCTTCTCTGAAGGAGCATGAGGGAAAAACGGGAGATGCCAAGAGCAGCACGAGCACACTCCCATCCCACACAGACCCGTCCTTCACAGCCTGAAGGATCGTTGTGCACAAAGATTTGTGGATAATTAAAACTAAAGCTTAATAGTGCTGGACTGCAGGATACCTGTGCACACCCACACAAGCCTTGTCCTGCTGTTCTTTCTGCGCGTTAGCTGGAGACGTTGGCTCTGATTCTGCTTTCCTATCTCACATCGTACTGGCAGAGGAGCAAAAATTGGCCTGTAATTATGATAATCTTTTGGGTAGTCTGTCTTTCAACAGTTAGAGCTCCTAGAGTTGCAATAGTCAAGAAATTACATCACTTATTGCCAAATACAATTGTATTTCATGTCCCTGAAGTGCTTTCTTCATAAGAACACAGCTATAATTTTAAGCCTATTCATCCAAAAAGCAAGAATCTGTTTAGTTTTATTCAAGGAAATCTTCTGTAGCTGGCAGTGCCAATGATGATGCTGTGATGGCAGATCTGTGGGTAGGAGTTGCATCCTGCAGTGGCCACCAGTACATATGTGTTACACTAATTAACAGTTCTGCTTCCTGAGCATATGATCTGAAGGCTAAATCAAAATCAGTAGCCTGAGCTCAGCACAGTCCTACGCAGAAGAAGACCATGTCATGTTTGATACAAGAACGGAAGAAAAAAAGTTGGTTTATGAGTCATATTAGCAGATAAGACAACATCTGAAAGTCATCTTAATGGCTGAAATACACTCTTTTGCTATAGAGAATGATATAATGGTTGGATTAACTTTGCTTTCATTTTGCAAAGAAATTTGTTCATTAGATAAGACGTAACGAGAAAGGCTTAGCTCACAATAAACATCACTTCATTACCCTTCTTTTTTCCAGTAACTTTAAAATAATTGCTCATGTTGAACATGAGAGTCTTCATCTCAGCCCAAATCCAGGAAAGTGCTGCCTTTGATTCCCAAGTCATAGAAACTGCAAGGCAAATCCTAATGCCATGGAAATCTCATTGCTGTTAATGTGAGCGCAGTCAGCACACGACCCTTACAGGTTTAATTGCAGTGAGTGTCACTCAGTGATTAAATTTTCCATTTGAGTAGAAAATCTAATACTGTTTTTTTCAGAAATGATTGCCATTCTTGTCTGGAATTGTGGGTACATAGGTACATTGTCTACATCATGTAATGGCTGTGCCCCCTAATTATCACATAACTGAAAAGAGTCAGGGGTGGTTGTTTCCTGAGCAGTCTGTCAGTCTCTCACCCTCCCAAAATCACCACAGGGGTCTCGTGGTTATGGCCTTGGTCATTATAGCATGTGTTTATATTCATAACCTGGATGGGGCTACACCAAATTCTGCCAACTGCCTCGTTGCATCCTCAGTGCTTCTTTTTTAAGGTACTTCTCCCTTCAGACCAGTTGTCTTGCAAACCATTTTCTTTCAAAAGCATCTTTTTAATTGTTCATGAACCTCTATTCAAGCTCACTGTGGATCACTGTTCCTAGAGACATGGTTGAGTAAACTGGGGGCTTGAGAAGGCAAAGCTCTCAGCCTTGCCTGGTTTTGTCTGTGCTCCAGAAGAGTTAACAGTGCTTGTTCCAAAGGCAGGGAATGTTTAATAGTGAAGCAAACTGCAATTAGAAGCAATATCTCCTCTTACAGAGCATTGCCATCAAGCAAAGTAAATTAGTGGAAGTGGGAATTTTATGGGGCCCTGACGTTACTGCTTGCGATGTGGGCTCTGCCTTGTCCCTCACTGCTCAGCTGAGTTCAAACCTGAGAGTCAGCTCTGGTAACACAGACTCTTTCCCATGGGAGTTTTCTCTTCTTCTTCCTGTGTTTTATAAAGATAAAGTTTAGATGTTATTGAAACTGTCTCTGGTAAGATGGGCGATTCAAGCCTGGCCCATCGGCCTAGGGGGAGGTTTTGAATTGACCCAATCCGGATGACCTTTGAAAAGTCTATATAAGTTTTAGAATTAAATAATAAATTCCGATTTACGCCACATTCCATCGGCTTGGTTTCTTCACTCGGCTAGCGGCTCAACAGCGACGGTCAGCAACCTCCAGGATTGCCTGCTTAGTTACAGCAGTGACTTATAAATGATTTGGTTGATTCTGGGGAAATGGCTCAGCTTTCCCACTGGTTAAACTGGTACTGTCCTTGTGCTTAGGAAGGGGTAAGGAGAATGTGGCAGGCCGGTGACATGGCTGTGGAGCCATGGGCTGGGATTCCTTGCCTTTCCCACATTTTCTAAGAACAAACCCAGCTGAGCTGTCATTTGCCAATGTGATTGGAGTGTAGCTTTTAGCTGAGCTGGACATAAGGAACCAGAAAACAGTGAGGAAAACAGGCAGGTCATGTCTGTGTCAGCAGGTGAGCACAGAGCAGATGCTGCCCAGGGGATGGAAGGTGACATCCATGGATTAGCTTTTCTTTGCAAAGTGTCTGTGATTTAAACTCTGCAATGGCAAAATTAAATTCTGGTTGTGCAGAAAATGCTGTGCGCAGAAATCCTGTGCAGAAAATTCATAACCAGGAGGTCTGTGTGTGCAGTAATGTGGGATTTGTGTGCACTGTCCCACGGTGAAGCTCTGCTCAGTAATGCCCTGTTCTGCTTGCTGAACGTTTATCTATTCCTCAGAAATACACAATCTTGTGTGATAATATTAGAGCAGCTGTTAGTTTAATGGCTATTATCAGATGTTTCTGAGGGATTTGGCAAATTGGTGTGATTTGTAAAATTGCCATTTTAATAAGCAAGTCATATCTAAGGGAATAGGAGTGAGCTTGTCCTGTACAGGCTCCAATTTTCAAAGTCAGAAAAGAAACTCACTAGGCAGATCCCAGCATATTTTTTTTCCAGTTAAATTTTGGCTAGTACCAAACATCTCCAGTCTGATTCTGCTGATTCTATTCCAGTCAGAATATAAAAGAGTTATAATAATGTCTTTATCCTCCTGAGGTCCCCAGGGGTGTCTTGGATTGTCACAAAAGCAGGACAGTATTAACCTTTGGTATTCTGACCATCCATTATTGTCTTTCAAGCTGCTTTATTTTACCCTTAAACCCTCTACACTGGATTCACTTGTTCTTTTTTTGAGGTCATTTTCAGTCGTTTAGCCAGAGGAACCTCTGATAAACTTCCTAACCTTTTCCTGGTTTGAAGGAAAATTGAGGAGACCACAGGTATGAGTTGCAACCTTATTGCACGTACGTAAGATTAAAGACAGACAGTGCAGAGCGTGCATACTTTTGTACATAAACCGCTTCTCTCTGAAAATTGGGGGTCATAATTAATTCTATTTTCAGATAATTAAACCACTTGGAATGAATACATGATCCTCAGGAAATACATTCTAAACCAGCACATACATTTTTGAACCAACTATTATTTGTCAGCAGGGGCTTTGGCATCTGGTTGCTGGGTTATAATTAACTAATACTATGCAAATACTGCTGCGGAGAATGGGAAAATGACTGATTTGTGTTTGAGGGCAGCGTGTGACAAAGGCAGCGAGCACATGCAAATATTAATTTGCAGGAGTGCGTGAGATGGCTCCTTGGCTCCATTAGTGATTTGAACAATATCAGGAATTACTATTCCTTCTGCAGTCTCCATCTAGATGGGCTTTTCGGTATCAATCACCATAGCAACAACCACTGTTGGGAGTGAGGCTGCAATTCCGCTGCATTATTCCCTCCATGGGAGGCCTGTCATTTTTTCAGAGCAATGAGCTTCAAGGTCATCTTCATTTACCTCCATCTCTTTTGCTGTCCTTCCTGGAGGGCAGCTTTCCATGGGAAACTTGTCCTTCCGGGCACGAATCCGCGCTTTAAAGACTGGCATTTGACGGAAGATCTGTATGAAATATTCAGGTATTTGGTAAGCAATTCACTGCAGGCGAAATAAATAATTGAGACAGAATTAAGCCTGAAAATAAATACCAGTTAAGCAAAACTAACATGCTGACAGCGCTGCTAACTGGGATCTCCAACATACCTGACCCTGTCTGCACCCTGTGACCTCCTTATCCATGGCCCAGCTCAGAGATTGCTTCCTGGGGGCTGTGGGAGCTGGGCTTGCACTTGGGGCAGAAAACCTGGGCAGATGGGGCTCAGGAATTCCACCCCTCAGCCCTGCAGTGCCCAAACCCTAAACCTTAGAGCATGGGAGAGTTTCTCAAGTCCAGGAGCCTCCCCTGCCTGTGTTGAAGCAGCCATGAATCAAGAGCAGATCTCTCCCGCCCTGATGCAAATGTTGGTATGCACAAATCATCCTTTGCCTGCTTTAGAGGATCCATTATCAGATTTAAACATAAATTTTGAGACACTTTTTTGTTAAGTTGCTTTGGGGACAGGATCAGAAAAATACAGTGCAATAATTCCTCTTGTCTTCAGCATCAGTGGATAATTGCTGCTATCCACTTTACCACAAATTTTACCAAATAATTATCTTTCTTTAAGCCATTCATGTAATTTCAAGTCAAAATGGCTCTTTTGGAGGAGAAATGAATTAAATACCTGACTTACTGAAAAGCTGTAAAATATTTAATTAGAGATCAGCAATGACAGTAGTTATAGTCCATTGTATATAATTCCCAGCTCCTGTTAATGATGGATATACCATTTATTTAATTTTTTCAATTTTATCCAGAATTGAGGATCCGTGCTTGGAAGAGTTGTCCAGTGTAGAAATGTTATGTACAAGTATGTATTTTTTGAAATTGCAGTTTTTAATGAGCGCCCTGTATTGTTAGAGAATTCTACATCTTTAGAGCATTCTGCTTTTTTCTAAAAGCACTTAAAAAGCATGTGGCAGAATTACCTGAATTTTTGGTGCCATGCCTGAGCTAAGATTGTCCCTGCTGCACCAGACTCTCACTAAAGCCTCTGGTTAAATCCTGGCTCTGGGCAAAAGAGAACCTGCCAGTACTGAAACACTCCACAACTGCAATCTCTCTGATCTTCTGTTATTTTATTATTTTTAACTTCCTGTAACCCAAGGCTGCTTCTGCTCCACTCTCCTCAAGAGATGTGACAAGACTGCAGCTGCAGGCTGTGAGGCAAAATCTGTGACAGTTGTGCTCTACAGATTGGCAGATAGCACAGGGCAGGAATTAATGCAGAATACCTCTGGTGTATTTTGTCTATAGGCAAAACCACATCTACACAATCATTTATGTGGGATATTTTACTTCCTAAAGCTGTGAAGAACCTTTATACTTTACAGTGCTCCACAGTAAACTGGTGTTATAGTTATGCTTTGAAGACTGCTGGTTAAACACTTCTTGACAAACATTTCCAAGATTTCTATTGGGATCACTCATGTTTGATGTAGGTTTTGCACCTTAGAGTACAACATTTATTAATTTCTTTTGTGCCGAAGGAAGCAAATTGATTCTTTGGTCTTGAGTGAATCAGCCTACAATAGGACAGGTAGCAAATTTGGGGAATGCAAACAAATTGCTCAAGTCAAAAAAATACCCCAGTCATCATTTAATTACTATTGGCACATTTTCTACTGAAGCGCTCTGGAGGCACTGAAATGCTGCAGTGATGGGACTGCGAGGTACCCGGACAGATTTCTGAAAGGGATGTGAAGTAAACTGTCCCTGGGATTTGCTGCCCCATGCCCGTGGACTGTGGGGTTGGAGAGGGGAGTTACTACAGCCAAACTGCTGTGCTGGATCCACGGAGAGAGAGCTTGTAGTCTCTAGTGCTGGCCTCACACTGAACTTAATTTTTAAAAATAAATCAAATAATCATGACCATGCAATTTTTCTAGCTAGCAATTCTCAGGCTTCACTGAGAAAGTCCTCATGAGAGGTTACAAAAGCTGAACTGCTTCTACTTTCTGGCTGTGATTATCAGTAATTTTATATCTGTACTGGGATTTGTAGGTGCAGAGGAGGAGCTTTTGTGCCAGCTTCCATTGTCTGTATCCCACTCCTATGTTCATCAGTCACTAATTTGCCAATGCAGCAGATTTCTGAAGGGAAATACCTCCAAACAGGAGGAGGGGTGGAGGTGGGACCAGGAAAACAACAAGGGGGAAAAGAGGGGCTCATTACAGTTGGTGGAAAGAAAATTCATGCACATTTGGAGTGTGCAAATCATTACAATCTTGCCCAAACACTAGGGATCAAAGGACTATGCAAGATTTTCCCCTCTGATCTGTTTGCGAGATTCATCGAAATAATGCCAGAAAAGCAATTTCTCCTTCTCAGCCTTTATCTGTTACAGAAGCTGTACACAGCCTTAGAAATATTCCTCTTTTCCCACTACCATTTTAAAATAGATTGGTAAGATTATAACTTTCCACTTTATGGAGGAATATTCCATACACATTTCCATATTGTGGCTCCTCTGAAGACAGTGTAAGTTATACAGCTGCATACTGATCAGTAGAGTTAATATCTTATTTCTAGTCATGGGGTAAGGATAGGAAAATCTGATGAATAGACAAAAAGACCAGAATTTGGGTAAAATCAGAGCATTTTAATGGTCTCAATTCTGCCATGCAAAAGAGGAATATTTTTAGATGCTTCTCCACCAGACTGTGCTTGTATTTCAGGTGCTTATGAGAAGAATTCACCTCCTAATATTACTTGTCTGATCTCAGTTCCTTCTGCTTGGAGAGGAGAAACTGTGGCTGCTCCGAGGAACAGGTGCCTTTTGAGGGCATCTCAGTGTCTAAAATACTCTACCTAGGGCAGAAGGAGCCTGGGCAGCTCCTTTGGTGAGCTCACTCTGTTGCGTTCTGTGATTGGTGTCAAGTGGGGCAGCTGAGATTCTATTTCATTTCTCCCTGCTGGAGGGAGCCTGGGCCCTGGCCAGTGCATGGTAGTATTGCAGCAAGGAAGGCAATCCTCTTCTCTTCTGATTAGATGGATTGCAATGCTGTAACATCTGGAAAACCTGGGACGAAATGGGACAGAAGGCAGGAGAGGAGAGGTGTGTGTGTGTGTATATATATATATATGTATATATATATATGTATATGTAGTCATGCTCTAATGTAAAATGAGAGGCTGCCTAGATTACCAGACAGAGCCCAGCAAGTTTGCCAGCCAGAATGTAAATAAGCATCTGTGCAAGTGGACATGTTCTTAATTGCTAGATAAATACAGCTTTATTCCCAGGTATAAACCAGACATAATATTGCAGTAGAACCCCACTGGGTTCCTGTCACTGGCTGAAAGCTGGGATATGACAGATCCTTTATAGGGATTCTGCTGCTTTCCAGGTGCAATTGCCTTTGCAGTGATGGGTACCCTCTAAACTGTGTGGTTTAGTGTAGGGGCTCTGCAGATATGGCAGAGAATAGTTCTGCTTCTGAAGACAAAAAGATTCCCAAGTGCACTGTTAAAAAAAAAAAAAAAGCTTATTGTAATTTATATGCATATATTTATTGTACTTGGAATTTATTAAACCCATAACTTCCCTGCAGAGGACTAAAACTGCAGAAGCAGAATTCTTTTGTAAGTAACTACCTCAAAGTACTTAGGGAGAATTTCTTCCAGGGTTTTGGTTCCCCCATACTTTGATGGAATTTAAGTGACTACAAACTGCACTTTGTTGGAGTACCCGAAAGTTTAATTTGAGCAGGCATCTCTGCTTCAGCTGTCCATTAGGCTTGCAGAGGAGAGTGCTCCTCTCAGCCTCTATCTGACAAGCGCCTCATTTGTATGTTAATGTTGAGTTGCGATTTCCAGGGAAGGCAATTCAGCGTGTTCTAAAGGGCCTTACTGGCAGATTGCAGCTAAATTGATGCTCGACTCACTAAATATTTACCCTACACATCCCACTTAATATGTCCAAAACCAGGCATACTGTGAAATCCTGAAACCTGATTCTGTGCTTATGAAAGTCAGGAAGCTGGTAATGTCAGAGTGGAGCCAAGCGGAGCCCCGGCGCTGCCAGCACAGCCCCAGCCTCCCGCTGCAACCTCTCGCCCGTTCCCATTCCCATTCCGTGCTGCTGCTCCGGCCCTGGGGCTCACCTGGCTGCTGCTCAGTGCCAGGGCAGCGCTGGCCCCGCCGTTCCCACAGCCCTGCTGTTCCTCCTTCTCCAGGGCTGCCCGTGCTCCCTGGAGGATGCATCCTGAGGCACAGCTGGGGAGCGCTCACCAGCTCCTTGCCACGTTGTTACCGTTGAGAGAAATGTTTTGGGCTAGGACAGCCGTGGTAATGCCTTCGTGCCTTTGTCCTCAGACATCCCAAATGTGCTAAAGCTGGTGCAGTGGTGAGGGCTGGGTTGGAGACCTCACACCTCACCTGTTTGTTTTTATTCCCAAGCCTGTTCTCCCAACGAGTTCCAGTGCAGTAACAAGTCGTGCATCTCCATCATCTTCGTGTGTGACGGTGACAATGACTGCGGGGATGGCAGCGATGAAAGGAAGTGCTCCCCTCTGACCTGCAACCCCAACGAGTTCCAGTGCAACAACAGCGTGTGCATCCCGGAGCTGTGGGTGTGCGACAACCAGCCCGACTGCGAGGACCAGTCGGACGAGTCCATGGAGAAGTGTGGATACGACACCAAGGCCCTCAACACATGCGCGGCCCACGAGTTCCAGTGCGGGAATGGCGAATGCATCCACCTGAACTGGAAGTGTGACGGGGACGAGGACTGCAAGGACAAGTCTGATGAGCAGGACTGCCGTGAGTGTCTGCAGGGGCAGGGCCGAGGGCTCTGCGGGCCGGGGTGGAAGGGCCAGGAGGCTGCCGAGGGCGGTGTTTGAAGGCAAGGCTTTGATGTCTGAGCAGCAGCTGTGCCAGACAAGGAGCGCTTGTGTCCCACACGGCATGGCTGGGTGCCCAGCCCAGCAGGGTCAGGTGTATTCCACACTCCTTTTGTGTTTTTTCCTTGAGAATCCAGAGAGGAGGTGTAAGAGCTGTTGGATGGTACCGTGCCTCAGAAGAGATCTGTTTCACTAGAAAGACAAGGAGTGAAAAATGGGAAAAATGTTCAAAGCCCTCAGGCTGCACGATGGGGTCGCAGCCTGGAGGTTAGAAGCTGCTATGCTAAAGGGAATATATGATCAGCAGAAAAAAAATAATTCATTTTCTGCCTCTGAAGTTGGAGTATACTGAACAAGACAGTCAAGAGAAGTACCTCTGAAGAATCCAGTTTGAAATGCACTTTGAGCTGGGCTGTATAAATGCACAGAGCTAATAAATAATGGATTTCTTTTCAGCTGGCTTTATGCATTTAACATGCTGGTGTTGGTATGTGTGGTATTTTGGATGTTTCATCCATTTTTAGCCACTAAACTGTTCAAGCTGGTCACTTACCTGAAGAAGGAGAGAGACGAAAACAAGAGCAAAATGTTTTGCTAAAATATTCATAATGACAAGATTGAAATTAAATATTTACATAGCTGTTTATATTTAGCAGCTCTGACATTGGGCCACCTCTGGGGAGGAAGGCAGCAACCAGCTGCAAACCCAGGGATTTTTGCAAGGTCTAAGAAAATTTACCACTTTTTCCAGCACCATCTTTTCATACCCATGACAACACCAAGTCCAGGCTGGTGAGCTCAGAGCAGCTGTGTGGGAGAGCCTTTCAAGGAGCTGGGGATCAGACTTTCTTCCAGGCAGAGAGAAGCAGATGCAAATTCAGTGTCTTCTAACAAGAGGACGTAGTGAACCCTGGAAACCACTGTTTGCACTGTGGGAGAGCAGGGGGATGAGCCACAGGTTACCCTGGAGCTGCTGTGCCTTTAAAATAGCCAAGGACTCTCTTAAGGGAGGTGACAGCTGAATAGGAGAAGCCAAAAGTGTTTTGTTAGGAAGAGAGCAGCTTTGGCTGCTGGGTACAAGGCTGTCAACCCCTCCCAAGGAGGGGTGGATTAGGTAGGCTGTCTTTTCCTTCATCTCCAAGGTGATAAAGTTGCTGACAGAGCTCTTGGGCAGCAGGTACCCAGGCAGTACTGCCAGGGTCCGAAGGGACGTGGGGACTGTGGAGTCAGGAGACAAGGTTGGTTCCTGGCTCTGTCTCAGGAAAGCCACGCAGAAGCCCATCTGGTGGAGACGGGCACTGCTGGCTGGGGCAGCCTGGGTGGTTTGGTGCCTGTTTTCATTCTGAGACCTCCTGTGGGCAGTCCCCTACCTGCGTCCCCTCTGAATCAGAAGGCAGTGGCAAGGGCCAGGTCACAAACACAGGTGAAGAACCCGTGTTGGGTGCAGGGGACTCCAGCAAAACTGATCTCTGTCCCATGGGATGCATTCCCTGCAGTGACAGCAACCTGACAGGATGGCTGAGTTTGGCCCCCTCAGGAGAGGGAGAGGTGAGCTCCCTTCTCTTGCCAAGTGGAGAAAGAGGGGAGCAGCTCACTGATGGCACTTTCTGATGAAATGCCTCTTAAATTTCAATCCCTGTTGTTCAATTTGAAATGTTTTAAGTCTTTTACAAGTCCTGTTTATTTTTACATTCTGCTAAGTGAGAGGAGTGGGACTGTGCCCATGTACCTTCCTGAGGCAGAGGGCCCACTGTTCCCCAGCTTCTTTCCTTGGTCTGACAGGCACCAGCAATGTCCAGCTGAGCTCAAACTGCCGAGCACGGCTCCACCAGCCTCCCTGAGCTGCAGAGCAGCCTCAGCCAGCAGCACTTCCAAAGGCACCAGAGGCAGCTCCCGGGGCAGAGGACGCAGCTGGACACCGCTGCAGCACAGCACGGTGCTGACAACCAGTGGAGAAAGAGGGAAATGTGGCAGAAGTGACTTGAGACAATTCTGTCTTTGAGTAGGAAGGATTTACCACACGAGGGTCTCTTTCCAGAAAGTCTCAGTCCAGCACAATGTGCAGTTTGTCTGCCCAGGAGAAACGAGCGTGTGAGCTGGTTCTGCTGCCATTCCTGTGGATTGGGAAACAGTGGGATTCAAAGCCCCATGTTTTAGCTACCCCAGTGCTCCTCTGCACGGAGTGCCTGGTTCTGGGTGCACCCCGGTGCCACAGCGGTGTGTGAGCCCACAGTCGTTCACACTGCATGGACGGGAGTCTCTGGAACTGCGAGAGGCCTTGCAGCACTCAGTGCTCGTGTAGCTGATGTGTTGACTGGGTCAAAGCCAAAATTAATGTTGCTTCCCCATCCTAAATGCAGCTGTTGCTGGAGTACACCTGCCTGCAGTGAGACAGGGACATTTGGGAGCTCTGGAAGCTCAGCGTCACTGCCCATCTGTTGGACTGAAGAGTTTAGGGACCTTTATGATTCTTTTCCTCTCCAGAAATTCTCTGTTTGAGATCAGTATCTTGGGGCACGCAGGGAGTTACAGGTGTGTGACACTGCTCCCTCCCCTTAGCAGCAGGGATGGCACATGGGCCCCTGGGCTGGACTTGATTAAAGCTGCAGATCCCACCACTACATCTCTTGCAAATGGGAATCATATGGGGTTTGTGCAGTAGAGACAGGGATGGGAACTGAAGCTTTAAAAAAAAGTCATGAGGCCATCACCCGTCATTTGTTATAAACATTTTGGATTGGTAAATGAGTAGAGCAGAAATGAAGGGTGACAATTGGTGAACAGGTTTTGGCAGCGAGACAGCAAATAAATAGGAGGGAATGAGTCATTTCAGGAAAGCTATGTGAGAACATTGGGTGGCTGGGGTTTTTTCCATAGCATATATATTCAAATATGTATATATGTATATTTATAAAATGAATGTTAGGTTAGATTTATTAGGCTCCAAATCTGGAATGGTTATATTTTAAAATGTCCTTTGCAACCTACATTAGGGCATCCAGGAGGGAGAATAAATAATGCTTACAACTGACAGCAAGAAAACAGACCCCTTGAGACCTGACCTCACACTTTCCTGCCTCTGTCTCCCCATCTATAAAATGGGATTGATGCATTTTGCAAATGTTGGGGTTTTTTGGGGGGGGGCAGAAAGTTAAAACCCAGAAACCAGGAGAAACTAAGGCTCAGATTTGGAATCTGGAATATACCTGCTGAGTTTGAGCGATGCAGCTTTGTGCCCAGGATTTGTAAATGGGAAGTGTGTCTCTTTGAGGGCGCCTGTCAATTTAGCAGAGCTTTGGTAATTTGTTTTGTATTTGATTTGCAGAGGAGATGGCTGTAAAACTACTGAGATTTGACTGATTTAAACCTTCCAAATTAGCACAGCAATTTTCTGAACATCTTGAGCAAATAAACAGCACAGCTCTTCCCTCTTCTTGGGATATTGCTTTGCCTTGGGAATGGCCTTAATGGCAACCTGCTGTCAACACTGCCAGTGGGACTGACATGGGTTAGTGTCTCAACTTCAGGATAACATGGAATTCTCTCTCCTGAAAAATGCAGCAAAAATAGAAATGCCATACATGCGTTTTAATACATTTGTGATCAGTAAGAGCTGTTACTATATCTGCCATTCTAGATGTCTGCTAAGAGGCTCAGGGGCTGTTCCTCAAAGGTCTGAACTTCCACAGCTCTGGTGGAGTGAGAAGTGAGCCAGGAAACCCAGCCTGGTCTCCAGACTTCTGTCTCTTCTTGGAGCAAAGCTCTGTGCAGTGGAGCTGTACAGCCCCACATCTGTGTTTTGCAGTCTCTGTAGCAACTGAGCTAAGAATTGTGCTGTCATTTTTCTCTCAGCCTTGTGGTGCTTGTGCAACACTGTCTTTGCAATTCCTACAAAATTCTCGTTAATTTTAATTCATTTTAAGATTAGAAATCTTTCTGTTCTTAGCATTTAGCTATAACTGCTGTTTAGAAGAGCTTTGAAGATTACAGTTGAGGACAATTATAGATTTTATAGCAGCTGCTTTCCAAATCTGTAGCTGTTGTCATGCTGATTTACTTGATAAACTGGAGACCTGTTTCTGCTCCAGAAAAGACAAAACCCCCATTGGCTTTAATTACATGTTACACTTTTGTGAGGGGTTAATACTTATAGTCAGAAATGGAGGACCATCCTTTCCTGGCTCCACGCATGGAAGTTGCTACAGAAAAGGTGAAGCAAACTGGTTTTCAAGTTAAGGGTGAAGACAAGAAATAATTGTGGCAAAGGAATTTTCAGTGAGACAACAGGAAAAGCCTTGCAGCGGCCAAAGTTTAGCTTGGCAGAAGTCAGGGTTTCCTATGGAGGAAGGTGGCCTCTCCATGGTCAGGGCTTCCCCAGGCAGGTGGCTGTACATGCCAGGAACAGTTCAAGCAGAAGTGACTCTGCCTCCCTGCAGGAGTTCTCTGTGCCGCTTCTGGACCTGTGCTCTGTGACTCTCCCAGACCATGGCTGTGGTTTTTCCCTCCTTAATTTTTCTCCATGTGGTAGAGCAGCAGATCCCACATGCTTGGTTTGGAGCTGCTGTCCCAGATGTCCCACTGAGGTTTCCCATTCCTGTGCCTGTGTTTATTAGCTGAAACGTGGCAGCACAGCTGGTCCCATAACTGCTTATTGCTTGGGATTTTTTTCTCACTTTGCAGCTTTTTATGAATATAGCGCATATGGCTTTCCTCTCCAAGGAGCAGTGCTATTTCCAAACTTGCCCCATGTGAATACTGTGTATTTCTAATGACAGGATTTCTCCCTTCCCCCTCCAGCCCTGAAGTTGTGGCTTTTCCTGTCTCTGGTGCCTTTTGCTGGCTGAAGATGCACTAGAACTCAGTCCAGTGAAGCAGTCACAAACCTGGATCCTGCATCCTGCGGGATGCAATCACCAATGATGTGGAGTCTTTGTGCAACTGATACTTTATGGTATTGATGCTAGCTCACTTCATGTCTGCAGCTCTTCCTGGGTTATCTGGAAGTAGTAATTTTTGTATTAGAACCAGTTTGTCAAATTGTCCTGGAAGCCTGCAGACAGCTCTCACCTCCCGTGTAGTAACACCAGTGCTGGCCTCCCCTCACTAGTCAGCAGTGATTTTCTGTCAGGCTATACCAGGACACAATCACACGATGGAAAGGCTGGAATCAGGAGCTCTCCAGGGTGCGCTGCCTTAATGGGATTTTAAGAATACATCCAATGGACCCCTCAGAAGGAAGCTGCAAAACATGTCCCAGGAACAAGGAGCCTGTTTTGCCAGTGAACTGCAGCCCTTGGCCAGTGGGTTCCTGCACCCTGTGTCAGCACAGGGCTCATCCCAGCTAGGGAGGTCTCTCACTTATTGTAACTTGGGGAGGGAAATGTGACTGCTTTTAGTATGGTCAGTGCAGGTTGTTGTTATTTTCCCCCAACTTTGCTGTTCATCAGATCTGGTTTGAGTCTGTTATAATCTGACCTGGACAAATGAATTTCAGGCATGAAACCTGGGCTGATATTGTGGAGGTGTTTAGGGCTGGAAACCCCAAGAAACACCACACCACAGGGCAGTGGAGCTCTTCAGCCTCCCAGTGGGCTCTTGGCTCATGATCATTCAGTATCCTGATGATTGTGTCTCGTTGCTGCCTTCATCCCACTGTGACCATACTGGCTTTGGCAGAGTCACTACAGGTCTCTTACCTGGGCCTTAGCCCAAACATGTTTTGAAATGTATCTTAAATTTTTTTCTGAAGGAAGGAGAGCTGAGGAGCAGTTGCCTTTGCCTACCCAGTGTCACTGTACATTCCCAGCTGGAAAGCAGCCTTGCCTCACACAAACTGCAGCCCCCAGAGCTGCTCCAGTGCTGGGAGTTTTGCTGCCTGCTTGCTTTGATCTGTCTCACCTGAGAAGCTTCATTGCTGGCAGTGGGTCTGTTTTGACTGGGTGTGCTCATATGGGCTTTGATGCTGTTTTCCCAAGGAGGTAGAGGGTGATCTGGGATAGCAGAGGGGCACAAGAGAACAGTGGCTGAGGCAGCTGCTGCCTCTGTTGCTTTGGTGGAAGCGGCCAATACTCTGACATTTGCAGACAGAGTGTGCAACCCCAGCAGTGTCAGAGGGACACGACTAAAAGGTACCACACAAATGAGTGAGTTCTGTGTGGCTGATGCTTGAATGTGTTGTCTTAAAGCTCTGGTGACCTGCCAGCCAGATGAATTCCAGTGTGGCGACGGGACCTGTATCCATGGAGCAAAGCAGTGTGACAAGGTGCACGACTGTCCTGACAAGAGTGATGAGGCCGGCTGTGTCCAAGGTAGGTACAGACGGCTCTGTGCTCCCCGTGCTCCGTGGGGTGAATCTGCCAGGGCTGCGTGGCCTCTGGAAAGGGAAGAGGCCTGTGCTGTTCCTCTGGGCCATGCCAAGCTGCTTCCTGTACAGTTTTAAGCCATTCTGGCAGTGCTTGGGAGAGATGATTGTGCTGACCAGGCAGACTGCATGACTTGAAAAGTTCTTTGCATGATGCTCAGGCTCAATGTTCATTTGCTTAATCCCATCCCATTTCTGCTAATGACGCCCTCCTGAGCTTTATGTCAGCCTGTTTGTTGTCATGAGCCTCATCTAACTTAGTTGCTTTCCTCTCTTGCCCAACATGACAGAGTCAGCATGTGAAAGTCCCAGCAAGTTTCAGTGTAAGAGTGGAGAGTGCATTGACGGAGGCAAAGTGTGCGATTCACATAGAGACTGCAGGGACTGGTCTGACGAGCCTATGAAAGAATGTGGTACAGTACTTGCCTTCTACATGTTGCTCCTGTTGTAACTGCTTCCCCTCTTCTCCATCTGGTGCTCACAGCTTTGAGTGTAACCACATGTAGCTGCTAATGCTATTTCTCACTCTGCTCCTCTTTCCTTGCCTTTATTCTCTCATCACCCTTCATATGAATATAATTAGTAGCTTAGTCTGATCATCTGTAAGTTTGAACTGTGCCCTTCTCCACTCAGTTTTTATTCTTGGAGGGATGTATGAACTGAGCACGGGACTAGGAATGAGGAATTCCCCCTCTCCCCAAATACTGGTGTCCTCCACAGCACAGACCAGTTTATTTAGCCTCATTGCCTAAATTATCTTTGAATTCTAAGATGATGATAACACCATAAAAATATAGCATTGGGAACATGCTTTGAAGGTGAAAACACGTAGAGTGGCAGCAGTCCCTGAGAGATGACTTCAGCCATTTCTGGGTTGTGCATGTTGTTGCTGCTTCCCTCAGCAATGACAGCAGGTTGCTCTCTGCAGCGTCCTGCCAGCTCTGGGCTGTGGGAATGCCAGGAGAGCCGGGGCTGTTGGAGCCAGGGGAACAGAGCCCAGGCCACAGAGCTGTGCCCCTCTCCACAGGGCAGCCCTCTCTTGCCTTTCCCAACAGACATTGTGGGCACCAGCCCCAATCTGCAGCATTACTCAAACGCATTTGTTGTTTTCCCTAGTGCAGAGATGTCTCCAACAAGCATCTCCTTCCATGACATCATGGAGCTCAGTGGTTGCCCCTTAAATAACTGCTGTTCAGGAAGAACTGTCAGTCTTTCCCTGTTTTAGACAAGAAACTGTGTGTGCGTGCCTAGTGAGAAGGCTCTTAACTCATGCTTCAAGTGTGCCCTTGCTTTCTTCCACTAATCCACATCTCCCTGTTTCTCTGAGTGGGTGTTGCAGTTGTCTGTCTGTGGAGGTCTCCCAGCAAAGCTGGCAGCCCAGTTTGTCACAGGAGACTGGGCAGTGGCACAGCACAGCTGGCCTTGGTGCTCAACCCAGTGGTTGTGGTGCCATGATTGGTGCAGCCCTGGGCTGGCAGTGAGGTGTTGTGTGAGCTGGGAAGCAGAGAAGAGCCCCCAGGGGAGGTGTTTCCTGGAGGGCGCAGTGCTGTGGGCTGCTGTAACACCCACACACAGGTTATGCCCACGGGGACAGAGATGGAGGACACATTCCCCAGCTCAGTGTGTCCGTCTGGCCATGCTAAACTCTGCAGTGCCCTCTGAGAGTCCCCCAAAAAAGCACTGCAGGAGGCAGGACAACACTTGGCTACTTTAGTCAGGCAGAGAATACTCTGCTGAAGTTTGGGTGAAGAGCAGCAGCTGCCCAGGCTCCTCCTGCCTGGTTCTGCCTGGCTTCTCCTCATCTCCTCTTGAGAAGTGCAGCAAGTGAACCAGCACTTGATTTACAGCCCCTAAATCCATTCCACAAAGCACCTCTGAAACCATGGGAATCATCTGAGTGAGAGTTTGGTTGTTAATCAAAAGAGCCTTTGTAGTATTTTGCAGAGAGCAGTTGTGCTTGTTTATGACCCAATTTGCTATAGACCCGTGCAAGTGTAGGAATAGGAGATTTCTGTCCATAAATGTCATTGAACAGTGACAACACACACTGGGGCTGTGGGCACCTTCTCAGAGCCTGGTGAACTTGCTCTATTAATTATGTATTGATATCTCTGTATGTACCTGCTAGGAAGGTGAAAGCATCCCAGCGCTGAGACGGATTCCTTCTGGCATGGTATTTTCCCAGTCTTACTGACTTAATTGGGTTGTGGTTGTTTCCATTTTCTTCCAAGAGCAATGGTTTAATGGCTCTGCTGTGCTGCTCACCTGCAGTGTGCAAGGAAGCAAGAAGTAAAATATAAATGAAAAATTTGCCTTTAAATTGCATTATAGATTGGAGCAAATCAGTTTTCCTTGTTCTGGTGAGTCCACTATCCCTGAAATCCCACAGCTCCTGTTCAGCAGTCGTCCTTAAGGAGAGAACTTTCTCTTCACCTTTTGTAGGTCAATTACAACAAGAATAAATGGGTCTTTTCTGACAGGAAACCAGCTTTCCCCAACCTCTCCTTCAGTTCTCCTTACAAGGATCCATTTATTCTGTTTTTCATTTCAGCCCTTGAGAGCAGGATCAGAGAGGTGGCCTTGGATTAGAAAAGGCCCCAGGAGAGGATGGGGGCTGTTGCTTCATAAATTGCACACTGGGGCTGCTGGGGGCTGCCAGCAAAACCTGTTGTGGGGAACGTGTTTGTGGGAGGACTGCACCTCAGTGCTAATGGAGTATCTCTGACAGACTGCACTTCGGTGTTTTCTGGAATTTTTCAAACATATCATTCCTTGGAGCTAGATGGGAAAATAGTACAGTATTTCAAAATAGCTGGCCCCTGGGAGATGAGGGTCCCCCAGCATGAATTATTAAAGCTCAGAGAGACTGTTCAGAAAAGTCAACATGAACCAGCTCATGGGGAAGGAGTATCCTGGAGAGAGCCCTTAGGTCCCTTGGAAGTTTCTCACATGTGGGAGAACAGCTCAAAGCAGCAGCTCTCTGATGGGATGAGATGCAGAGACTCACATGCGCTGTATCCCCAGGGCTCCCCATTCATTCAGCCACTAGCTTTGAGTCCAAATGATCCCACAGCGTTGGTTTGGAATAATAAAGAGCAAGAAAGTGATACAGTGGAGACTATCTGTGAAGGCACTTGTGCTAGGGCCAGTACCAAAACTGATAGAAATGGGAAACTTTCTGAGGAAATCTCTTCATTTTATTCAATCTCACAACTAAAAGCCCCTGTTTGTCATAGGTGATCTGTGTATCCCCTGCAGGTGTTAATGAATGCTCGATGAACAACGGTGGCTGCTCACACATATGCAAAGACTTGAAGATCGGTTACGAGTGCGAATGCCCGCCTGGATACAAGCTTCTGGATAAAAAAACGTGTGGAGGTAATTGACATGCAAACAGCAGTCCCTTGTGTTTCACCATAGAGAGACGTGATTATATTCACTTGAGCATTGCTCCATCACAGATGGTTTGATTTCAAGTTATTGATGGGTTTCAAACACTCCTTTCAGACATAGATGAATGTGAGAATCCAGACGCTTGTAGCCAGATCTGCATTAATTACAAGGGAGACTACAAATGTGAGTGCTATGAAGGATACGAGATGGACACCCTGTCCAAGAACTGCAAAGCTGTAGGTAAGATAATGCCACAGGCACTAAAACTCTGCTTGCTCAACAGCACAACTCCGATAAGAAAACACGCTTGCAGGGCTGAGGCAGGGGAACGGAAACAAAAGGAAACACGCAAAGCAAGCAAAGACTTTTCACTGTGAGCAGCACAGAGCCGCTGCAGCGATAGCAGATGCGTCTCTAGGCAAGAACTACTGATCATGCAGATCAGAATATTTTAACAGTGTACAGAGCAAGACTGCAGTCACTACTTGGCTGTTTGAAGCTGAAACTAGAAAAGAAAGTCTCTTGACAGGTGTTATTGAAAACAGTGCAGCAAAAACATTTAGTGGTAGTAGTATTGAAAGAAAGAAAACATCCCAGTTAAAACAGGGTAGCTGAGCCACCCCTCCACCCTCCCAGCTGTAATTCACCAAAATCTGGCCCAGGATTTTGCACTGAAATAGGAAATTGAAGATGAGGACATTCCCTGGAGTTTTGCTTGTGCCTTAGCAGAACAGGCAGTCCCAGAGCCAGCATGTGCCCAGGGACCACAGAGGTGCCTGCATGTGACAGCCCTGCCTCTGGAGCAAGTTTCCACTTGCTTCCAGTGCAGTGTAAAGCTTCTATACCAACACAGCTATCAGTGACTGATAGTTCCATGGGACAGCTGCTGAAGTGACACATGTGCTGATTTTCTGTGGCAGGCAAGAGCCCGTACCTGATCTTCACCAATCGCCACGAGGTGCGTAAGATAGACCTGGTGAAAAGGGACTATTCCCGCATCATTCCCATGCTGAAGAACGTCGTGGCGCTGGATGTGGAGGTGTCAACAAACAGAATATATTGGTGTGACTTGTTCTACCGAAAAATCTACAGGTGAGGGGCAAGAGAGGATGCGTGTGTTGGTCCCTTCCCAAAGCTGCGTTCCATCTGTACCCCCTAAAGCAATCCAGAGAACAGTGCAGAGTATGGGGCACCTGAGGGCTTCTCTGCCCTGACAGGATTACCTGTTGTGGCCCAGACTTGGTAATCTTTTTTAGGAATTGATAAAGACATCAGGGGCTTGTGCAGTTATCTCTTTGATATTACAGGGTGACTTTTCATCAATGCCAGATCCTGCTGCACTCAAGCAGTTAAATGTAGGGTCTTGTTTACTGAACCACGGATATGGCAAAGCAGGGCCGAGGCTGCTGCTGTGCTGTCAGTGTTGTATGGGAAGCCTCAAAGGACCTGGCATCTGGGAGCACAAAGGAGGCAAATGGTGGGAGCAAGGAGGCAGCAACACAGACAAAAGCTGCTACCCACTGTAGTCTCTGGTAGACTGGATTTAAATTCACAGCACCTGACCACAGTACACATTCTGTAACTCTCATTCTCACTCCTCCTTCAGCTGTTTTTATGGCATCCATCACAGTTATTATGTGCCAGGGCTTGTGAGTGTGCTTAGCCAAAAAAGCATTTAATTTATGTGCTGAAAATCCCCCGTGTATATTCTGATTTGCACAGTTATTGCAGCTTCTGCAGTGGTTTGCTCTGGATTTTAGCTAATGATCAGGCATAGGCTGACTGGTGTCAGTACATGGGAGCCAGGGCAGGGTTTCTGCAGGCTCTGGTAGCTCCCATGCCCTGCAGGGATATCTGCCCAGGCTGTGCTGGGTACTGACCACCAGTAGCTGGGCAGGTACCCTGAGGGGCCTGTGAGGCTCTGAAAGTGGGGGGACGGTTCAGAAGAAAGCTGTCAGCTCCCACTAGGTCTGTCAGGGCAGGGGCTGAGTTCATACACAGAGAATTATCCAAGACACTGCTCCTGCAACTCTCCAACAGCAAATGCCCTGGGACCCTGGGACTCCCTGGGGACAAGCAGTCTGTGGTTGAGAGGCTATTGCAAGGTGAAAACTGTCGTCCAGGAGGTAATCGCTGGCAACAAATCCCATCTTTCGTAATGCTCACCTCACTTGCCCTTCCTGAACCTGTCCTGTTGAGGTGATGTCCCCTTTGGGGTATCAGATCTTTTACAGTATTTAGTTACTGGGAGAATTGAAATGCCACTGTACTTGAGCCCTTCCATTGTGGAAGCTGCAGGAGCCTCTTGGCTTTCCCTCCTGTGCAGGCGTAGGCGGGAAGTATGGAACAGCACTGTGCCACTGCCAGGGGATTAACTGGCCTGGAGCTGTGCACTTGGAGCGTGTGGTGCCCGTCACACTGGAACACTGGAATCTTGGGAGCACTGTCGGATGCCCATAGAGCCCTGATGCACCGTTCCTGTGGTGCTGGGTCAGAGACAAACCAAAACCATTGTTGTAGGGAAGATGCAGCAACATGCTGGTCATCCAGGCTGACTCTACATGGCCTTCCAGCCCTGACTGCAGACTGTAAAACTGTCAGGAATTCCCAGGTTTAGACATTTTGGTTCTAAGGCTCTAATCTGATATTGGAAAGCTCAGCTCCCATACAATTCATCTTCTCATTCCATGAGCAAAGGCAGGATGGACAGTGAACAGAGGAGGTGAAGCATCTTAGAATTTCAAATGTTTGGAGTGGGGGGCAGAAACTTCCTGCTGTTTTATAACTGTTTTAAGATGTGCTGAGTTATTCTAAGAGCCAGACAAAGCTTTTACAAACACTGAAGCAAACGCAGAATAACTCAATTTCAGTTCATTCAGCAGAATTGATATTGAGAGCAGAACCAGCCTTGTGTGGTTGTAGGAGCAACATTTCAGTTATTTATGAAACATCCATGTGGAGTCTGCTGCCTTTCAGTATCATTTTGAAAGATTTTGAGGCTGCCACTAATATTTAGTGAACGTTTTCTTTGTATCTAGTGAAATCACTTGCCAAGTTAATGCAGCTTCTTGAATTCCTTTGATGAATCATAATTAGCTACACAGCTAATTCTTGCAGTACATTTAAGCACATTTATTGCATGCTAAGTTCAACTCTGTTCAGCAGAGCCCTGGAGATGATATTTTTAATGTCCGTAAATCCCATGAATCAATGCTGTTGAAGTTAACATGCCTGAAGTCAAATGTTTTCCTGAATTGTGCAGTGATAGCAGGAAGCAGGTAGAACAATGAAATGACAGTTCCCTACTGTGGAAATGCTGCTGTACAGGAAGGGGGAATTAAGAGGCTGTAGGAGAAAGCAGAAGGTTGCAGGAGCACCGTAAGGGTTCCTGTGTCAGGCACGCTGCCCCTGGGAGCTGTGAGAGCCCTGTGACCTCCTGTCCCTGCAGCGCCTACATCGACAAAGCGAGCGACACGGCCGAGCAGGTGATCCTGATCGACAGCCAGCTCAACTCCCCCGAGGGCCTGGCCATCGACTGGGTTCATAAGAACATCTACTGGACAGACTCGGGAAACAAGACCATCTCAGTGGCCACTGCAGATGGAAGCAGGAGGAGGACACTTTTCAACAGTGACCTCAGTGAGCCCAGAGCCATCGCTGTGGATCCCACACAAAGGTAGGTGTGAATACCACAAACACCCCTTGGCCAACAGAGATGTTCCAGTCACTTTTTTGCTCCTCTGACAAACTTGGGAGTAGTTTTCATCTCACCAAGACTTCACATGCCCTTTAAGATATGCCCTGCAATGGGACTGTGGAGATGCTTCAACTAACGCTTGGCAAGGTCCCTGCTGTTAAAGACAGTTCTGAAATTCATGGCCGGGTCATGTGCTCAGTGGGCCTGGGCTGGTCCCAGCACAGAGGTTGTGCTGGGAAGTGAAGTCTGTCTGACCTGTGTTTGGGCTATTTGGATGAGTGAATGCCAGGTACCTAACAGGCACAGCAGGAGAGTTTGCAGGGGTTAGTTACTACAGTGAGATTTTGCCTTCTGGTGCAAGTTTTGTGACAGATTACCCAGTGGGAGAACTGCGTATGGTTCCACCAGGGGAATTAACTGCAGTGGCTGAGGGCTTTGCTGTAATAAGGAGAGAACCTTAGGGCACCTTCTACTGCAATCAGCCATGCAAGTTTCTGAACTAGAGTCCAGGTTAGTGTTTCCTGACCTCTGCCTTTCTCAGGTTCATGTATTGGTCTGACTGGGGAGACAAAGCCAAGATCGAGAAGGCTGGTCTGAACGGCATGGGTCGGCAGGTGCTGGTCACTGACAACATCGAGTGGCCAAACGGCATCACACTTGGTAAGTGCCCAGGGCAGAGCTGCAGCACCCACTGGGGCTGAAGGAAAGCTGGTTGCATTGTTAAGTAGGAAAACAAAATGGCTCAGAGGCACCTGCACACACAAATCCTAAGCTGGTCTGTCACTGCTGCTCACAAACATGAGTTCCTTTATTTCACTAGTACAAGCAGGAAGTTTTGCTGCAGTCAGAACTTCATACTGCAGGAGCTTTGAGTTGCTTGTCATTGTGCCTTAAGGCAAAGAGAAATTTTGAGGGAGGATGCAGAGCTGTGACAACCCTTTGGAAGTCTGGAAAGCATCAGAATCCTTGGTGTTAAGTGTCTCTGTACCTGGGCCTGTCTCAGGAGCAGTGTCAGGATCCTGCACAGGACTGATGAATGATGCTCAGTGTATCAGGGACAGGGTCTGCAGAACCATTCCCTGTCACCATTCCCTGCCTGTCCAGCTGCTCAGGGCGAGTGGAACGCATCAGAGGGCTGTGGTGGGTCTCACTGCTGCACCAGGCAGCAGAGTGGAAAGGAGGTTTCACCGAGCAGCAGGGAACACCCTGCTCCCAAGTTGGAGCTGTGTGTTCAACACCATGCAGATGTGAGGTTCTCTGCTTGGCTTTGAAAATTCTGGCTGTGGCAAGGATGTAGGAGGAAATGCTGCTGCTATTACATACTGCTGAAGAGCTACTGCTGTGAACAAATAATGTTATCATTTAGTAATTAAGAAATTAATTAATGACTTGTTTAATTATATAACTTGTTTTGTTGGCTCTCGTCCACTTGCATTCTGTTCAGTGAATCTCATCCAAAATGAATGAATTTGCTCGAGAAAGAGAAATGCAGTGCTTAGCATTCCAAATAACATTGAATCCTTTCTTCCCAGTCTTACCTGCACCCTCCCCAAAACCTGGCTGGTTGTGCTAGGACTGTCCCCACCAGCAGATTCCCCCAGCCTGCAGCATAAGAAGGGTTTCTGGGCCCAGGATTCTTCTTCACTGAAAATGTGGGAATCTCACAGCTCCTTCAGAGAGGTGTTTCATTGGAGTCTCAGTAGTTGTTCTCCAGCAAGAGGCCAAGGCCTGAACAACCCTGGGAGAGATGAAGCTTCTCACTCAGGCACTGATGGAGGGAATCTGGGAAGCCCAAACTGCTGCTGCCCTGCTGCTCCTGGTAACAAAAGAACCTCATTGTACAAGGCTGTCAGTCAGGCATTCCCCACACACACACAGCAGAATGTTCCTCGTTTTTAATCTTATTTATAGGGTCTTATCCCAGCATATCTGGGCACTGATTCAAAACCAGAACTAGTGTTAAAAAAAAAAAAGAGGCCCAATAATAAAGAGATTAGTCATGCTGCCAGCAGGAAAAACATGCTGGGCAAGAGCAAAAGAGTTGCAAGAGCTGTGTGTAATTTTGCTTCATTGTGTTTTACTTTCCAGATTTGCTGAATCAGCGTCTCTACTGGGTGGACTCCAAATTACATTCACTGTCCTGCATTGATTTCAATGGCAGCAACAGAAAAGTTCTGATCTCCTCTGCGGATGATCTGAGCCATCCTTTTGGCTTGGCAGTGTTTGAGGTAAGAGTGGAAAACGGATACAGAACAGACTGGAGCCTGCAAGAGGTCTCAGAGTTGTTCCTGATTAAAAGCTCTGCCTTTTGCACAGCCCAGAGTGCTCAGTGAGGGCGGTCGCTGCTATAGAAACCGATTAACCTGGTGTGGGTTCAGCAGGGAAATTGATTTTTAAAGCCCTTAATCAAGAGCAATGTGTTATCTCACGCTTTTACCTAATACAGCACCAGTGCATTAAATGATCGGGGAACAAAGGCTTCAACTTTGGCACTCACTGTAGGTCAGTTATAGCAGAGAAAGTTGGCTTCTGACCCAGGAAAATCCTCATCCTTAAATCCCTTACTCCTCCTATGTGAAGTGTGTGATATCGAGGCATCTAACTCTGGGCATGGGTTTCTCCAGGGCATTGCTGCTCTTTAGTGCTGTCCCCATCAGTGGCATTTGGAAGGATCTCTTATGTTATTTCCATCCTCTCTCCATCCTTCGTGGTCTGAATGGCTGGGTAGAATAACAGACAGTCCTTTTGCTTTTGCTAAGCTGCCCTGATTGTCCAGCAGTGTGGCTTTCCTTACGGAAATACACGTGGGTTTAGCAGGCAGCAGCACACACAGATGACCAAGCAACTCTGTTCAATAACTGCAGTTCCTGGGTACCTCTTTCACCAGTAATTTTGTATCTTTAATCGTAGTATGCCATGCAAAAGATAGTAATAAAAAAGAGAAACAGGTGCTCAGCTTCTAGGTGTGCTCTAGGCACTGGCCTCTTCATAGATACCTGTTTAATGCAGGTCTTATCTCGGGAAAAGAGTTAAAAATCAGCAAGGTAACTAATGTTTCTAGTATGGAGTACAGCCCTTTGCTCATCATCTACGCCAGCTTACAAAGAAAAGGCAGTTCAGAAACAGCAGGGGTGCAACTTGTCTGTACCTTACCCAATTTCTGCTCCCTCACCTCAGTCTCAGAGCTACTTAAATTACATAGCACTTCGTAAAACTGTAGGAGTGCTGGGCCTTTGAACATTGTCCAAAATAGGAAGAAAAAAGCTGCAGACAGCAGTAGCATGAACCGAAGGTGCCCCAAGGTAGGAACATGGTGCAGTGACTGTGACTGCTGGAGTTTAATCCAACTCCAGCAGGATTTGAGCAGGCCAGGTCAGCAATCTGCGCATTCCCTGCAGGACAGAGTGTTCTGGACTGACCTGGAGAATGAAGCGATCTTCAGCGCAAACAGGCTCAATGGCTTGGACATCTCCATCTTGGCAGAGAATCTCAATAACCCTCATGACATCGTGGTGTTTCACGAATTAAAGCAGCCCAAAGGTAAGAGGTGTCCTCAAGATGTCATGGCCCTGAATCAGGTTTATTTGAGCTGGCAAATGAAATGCTCCCTGATGGTTCTTGATGAGAGAGAAAGCACAGGTAATAATGGGAAATCAATGCCTAATGTTTGAAATTCCTGCATAATTAATTCAGCAGCAGCATTTATTGAAGAATCTGCAATTTGCTAATAGCTGTTTAATTAGCATCTTTGATAACAGTGAGTTACTCTTGTCACTGTGATGCTTCCCATTCATTATGTGTTTGGGAAGTTTTTATAGTACTGTGTATGGTTCCACTCCACTGTACAAACTGCAAAGATGCTTAAGCAGCCTGATAAATTGAGGTAGGGAGTGGAAGAAGGTCTTTTCAGAGGATCTGATATTTCTTAGCCAAGGGCAAGAAGTAAATAATTAGAAAAATAACCTGTCTTCTGTTCAATCCTTGAACAGCTCCAGATTCCTGTGAGCTCAGCCCCCAGCCAAATGGAGGCTGTGACTACCTGTGTCTGCCTGCACCTCAGATCTCTCCCCATTCCCCCAAGTACACGTGTGCCTGTCCTGACAATATGTGGCTGGGTCCTGACATGAAAAAATGCTACAAAGGTAAATACAATCACATCTCCATTTCACTATTCCAACAAAACTATACTTGCAGTGAATATATTTCCTGATGGTGAAAACTTGAACACCAATTTCTGTATTCCACTCCTTGCTGCCCACAGTGGCACTACGGTGTCCTTTGCTGAAAGCCTGCTTATTTTGGAAAGCTTAACCAGAAAAAGATATGGCAGGAAGGGGGGAAAAAATGGCTCAGGCCCAGCACTTAAAGTGCGAATAGTCACTGAATCATTTAAATTGATTACTCATATATTGATATATTATGTCATATATATGCAATATAAACCTATATATACATCATTACATATCTGTATATCTGTCTGTAGGTAGATACTGGATCTGGAGAGGCCACAGTTATTGCTGATAAAATCCCAAAGAGACAAGTGCCTTCATTGTAGTTTTCCCTAACATGAATGAGTTCCTGGTATAAATTCAGTATCTTCTGAGGTTCTGAAAAAAAGCACAAGTTTGTGAACTTCTTAGCTACCTTCAATATAGAGTGCCTTTTTTGTTAGTATTAATAAACCAAGCTTGACTTCAGGAAATCATTTTTGTAGCTTTAGGCAGAGAACTATCGGTAGTTTGACTACCTGGGAAATAGAATTGGAATTTGGTTTCTGCTTCTCTTCATTAAACATAACAGTCCTTCCCAGATTCATATCACCATTTGTGATTTGTTTTGTGTCGTCGCTTTAACCAAATTTCGTTGTTGCTCTTGGTTTTCAGATCTTCCAACTACTGCGGTTCCTGCAGTGGTTTCCACAACCGCAGCATCCCGTGCTGCTGGCACCACGACCATCACCGTCGTACCTGGCAGTGCCAATAACACCACTGCAATTGTCCCCAAAGCTGTACCAGAAGCTACAATCACCACCCCAACTCTTCATTTACCTTCCACCACGTCCATCCTGATAGAATCTGAGATAACCACTGGAAACAGCAATTTATCACAGCACTGTAAGAGAATGAGATTCCTTTTTGCACTGGCAGGAGACCCGACCTAGTGTCTGAGTTCCAGAGGGGTCAGGTGCAGGCACAGCCTGGTGCACAGCAGGAGACATCAGCTGCTCTCTCTGCAGGCACCTGCGTTACGATGGCTGCTGTCATTCCAGTCACTTGACACGTTAAGGAACTCGTCTCAGCTTTTATCCAAGGCACATGAACGGCCCTGAGAGTTCACATCAGCCCTTGCCTTGTGCCCAGTAGTGGCTCATCCCAGCTTCAGTGCTGCAGGCAGTAGAATGGATGATTCTTGCAGGTGCTTCACCTATTTTAATTGTTTAATTATTAATGTGATCCAGCACAAGTTCTGGGTGAAAAATTCCCCCCGTGCAGCTTTAGTGCTGCTGGACATGTGGAATCACTGCAGCCCAAGACAAGCTGCCTCTGGTTTGTGTGGCCGTGCTTGGCATGTTAATGTGGCCTCATCATGACACAGGTTTGAAGTTTTGCATTATTTATCAGGAAAGCATCCCAGTGGAGAGCACTAATAGGCTCTCCTCAATGGAACACCAGCCTACGTCTCGGAGCTAACAGACAATCCCTCCAGGTCCTGCTGCCAAGGCAAAGCAGAAAGGCTGAACTGCTGTTCAAAAAAAAAAAAAGAAATTCTAGTCCAGAGAGAAGGTTTTGCTTTGCAGGACCTCAACCAGACACGTATGTTTAAAAACAGTAAAATGCTGCTTTCCCCCAAATGTTTCCCTGTTTCCATTACATCTGGAAAACGGCAATACACCACCCCTGCCTGTAGAACAGTGGTGCCGTGCACTCTGTGCTGCGTAGGGGAAGTACAATCCAATGGCTAAAATGCATTCCATTCTCTTTGTGCAAGATTCTTTCAAACATAGTAATTACCTTTTTAATAAGCCATGGAAGCAAGGTGCTTTTATTGCCCACTTTGGAAAGAGTCTGGCTTGTTATTAATGGAACAGCCTGCCACAGGCAAGTATTTAAAAGTTGCATGAATTGGTCTATTAAAAGAAAAAGTACAGTTAGTTCCTCCTCTTGTAACTCCTGATATTCTAGCAAAAGTAAATTTTCTATACTGATTCCCTATATAAGAGCTCAGAGCAGACATTTTGAAGTATAGAACTTGAAAGGTATATTGGATTTTTTTAAATTATATTTTCCTGCAATTGCTTTTTTCTCTTGTAAGTACACTATTGAGTTTTGGGACCGTTCTTGCATGCTGGGGCAGGCTGCAACAATGAGGGATGGATGTGTTCACTACCTCCTTAGCTGTAAATAATAAAAAAGGAAAAAATTAAACAGAGAAGCTGTGCAGAAGGCTTTGAACTACATTCTTTTTCTGACAGCTCAATAAATCATTAATTGTGTCAGTACTAGAAAGTGTTCTGCTGTGGATGTTTAAGAGCGCTATTCACCATCCCCTGATCCGTGCATGGCATTTCCATTAAATGTCATGTTTTTAAAACTGGCCTCCTTTTCTGTTCTTGAAATTAGAGGCCCAGGCACAGTCACCCATTTCTGGTCAGAGCTTCTCTGACAGCCCTGTACCGAGTGTGTCCCGTCACTGGCCACGAGCTCTGGGGTGCCCCGTCCCCCTGCGAGGCAGCAGCACTGCCGGGATCTTGCTCCTCAGGAGAAGGAGCTTAGCTCAGCCCACATCTGTGTGCGCTGCTCAGCATCTCCAGAATAATTTTATTATGGAACTTTCTGTAAATTCTTTAATTGCAAACGCTTTCTGATGGGCAGAACAACATGGGTACTAACAGAAAACATTCTTTAAAACCAGTGAGTTAAATGATCAGAATACTTCTGTAATTACAGATGCAAATGATGATGAAGGCTTTGGTTCAACTGTGACAGCAGCTGTGATTGGAATTGTCATTCCTGTGGGTAAGCAGATTGGATTTAACCTTTGAAGGAGATCACACCAATGTGCAATACCAAAGTATTGTATTTATCACAGTAAATACACTTCTCCGGTTTTCAGAGGTGGAGTGGGCAAGAGTACAAGAACTGTTGAATTGGGGAAAAGTAGCCCAGCTTTGGGAAAATGTTATGAGGATGGCTGCCAACATGGGAACATCCCAGCGGATGCATGCCTGGCTAACAGCCCTTTCTCTCCCCTCTCCTCAGTGGTCATTGGCTTGCTGTGCATGGGGGGATACCTCATCTGGAGAAACTGGAAACGGAAGAACACTAAAAGCATGAATTTTGATAATCCAGTTTATAGGAAGACAACAGAAGAGGAAGATGAAGATGAAATCCACATTGGGCGAACTGCCCAAATTGGACACGTGTACCCAGCAGTAAGTACCTGAGGAGATGGCTGATGGAGAAGATTAATTCTGTGGAGAGTTCCAATACACAATTTGGATTAGTGTTGCTTATTTGCCACATAATGAGGAAAACCAGAACTTCTTTAATATCATTGATTAGGCGGAAGCCTAAACTTCTAGGCAGCCCGTGCAGTTGTCTTAGAATTTAGTGCTCTGTAGAGTCTCTGTTCAAATGAAGAATAATTGTCCTATTCAGGGTACCAATCTGACAAATGTAAAGCTCCCTCAAGAGCTACCTCAGTATGGGACAGGTGATTACTCAGCCTCTACTGGATTCCATTATATCTGTGCTTAGGCTGCTACCAAGTGTCCAGACCAGCTTAAGGATAAATTGAGTTTCTCTACAACCCAGGGCGAGTATTTTCTCCATAGTAACAGTATAAAGGAAAGTCCCATTCCTCACAAGGAGAAGCGAGTGAGGTTCTGTAAGAGGTTAAGGCAAAGGATCCTCCCTCAGAGCAGCATCCCTGGGGAGAGGAGCGCTGGCAGGTGTAACTGCACTGGATTTTCAGAAGAGCAGGACGATCCACAGTAATGAGTGAAGGCAACACAGCTCCTGTAGGCAGGCAGGTGGATGATGTCCTGTATCATCTAAAGATGGTACACAAGATCACACTGGAGACAGTGCCATCCCCTAAAAGGAGTTTTATCCAATATACAAGGGGAGGAAACTTTCCAGCACCTCTTTAATAACACTTGAGCAAGTGACCTCATTTGGGGAGGAAAAAAGTCCCTATCTAGAATAGACTTGTCACCAGTACAGTAGGGACAGCCATGAGGGTTTAAACAAGAAATACAAGTTAGCACCAGTGTATCAGCCTTTACAGAAGTGTGTTTTTTCCCTCCCCAGCGCGTGGCATTAAGCTTAGAAGATGATGGGTTGCCATGAGGATGAAGATGCTGCTCCAATCAAAACACTGAACAAGTCTGCTTTGGATCACAGAACCTGCTTCTTGTTTTTGATCGTTATTTATGTTGCAGAAGGGTAACCACAAAGTTATAATGAACTGCAAACATCCAAAGGATGTGAGAGTTTTGTATGTATAATCTTTTATACACATTTTAACTTGTTGCACTACCCATTTGTGATAGTGAATAAGCAACAGCTGAGCTACTAACTCAATGTACATAACCAGCCAGGCTGAAGGTTCAGTAGCTATTGCTTTATTTTAAGACTATATTTATAGATATTTTGTAAATATGTTGAATATGCTTTGTGGCTATCCATCAACATAAGTAAAATAAATTCTGTACAGGCAGTTTAGAAATATTTATTAACAAAATCTGGATTATAAGATCTGTTCTGTAAATATAGTAGAGGGGTGAGAGTATTTATTTTTTGTATGTTTGGCTTGCTGTGCATAGATTATCTGTGTATATATCTATCTGGACAAGATAGATATATAGGCATATAAATATATACATATATATAAAATATATACATATATTTTAAAACTACTAGCCTACATTTATGAAAATTAGGGATAATTGAATTTTTACAGGATGTTTGAGAGGTTTGCTTTGAAATCTAAAGACACTATGTAAGAAAGAGCTGTAGCGTAAGATAGCTGACCAGCGAAGCACTCCATATAAAACAGCTCCTGATTTCCATCCTGGAACCCTTAAGGGTTGCTTTTACATTTTCCAGTCTACCCATGAAGAATCCATGCAGTGCATGTCAGTCAGGAGAAACTCCTACAGCACCCAGGGTTTTTGTGATGTATTGTTGCTTTTTTACAGCTTGGTACAAAATCTGATTTGTTTTTTGTTTGTTTGTTTCTAAATGTAAACCTAAATGCTTTTTCACACAGGGAATCTTGCACCTCTCAAATCAGCTCAGAATTAACAGAAACAAAGATTTAGCCATATATTTCCACACTCCGAAGTGAGCACTCTCCCTGGTTCATCAGGAAAATAACACAATAACAAAAGTCACTTCCTTCCCTCCTTGCCCTTGTCCCCTGCTCATACTGATAAAAAATCCACTTTTGGGAGCTGCTGTGGGCGCACACAGAACTCTCTGCAGTGCAGCAATTCCCTTCCAAAGTACTGCCCATGGAACAAGCTGCCCCCTGGCAGGTCTCCCAGGCACAGAGCCCTGGGCAAGGAGGCCAGAGCAGGTTAAGAACTCCCAGCCTTCCCCGTATCTTTGGCTGGGTCATCCTGCACCTGGCAGTAAAACGCTTGTTTTTTCTCATCTCATTCTGTGGGATTTCCTGGGAATTCTGTGGGAAGTAAATATGCTTACTGCATAATGGACTAGTACCTCCCTGAACTGTACCAAATCCTAGAGAAATCTTCCTCGTGTTTTTATGTCAGTCCAAGCTTTTGTGTTTGAGTGAGTAGAAGAAGCTGAGCCTGAGTAGGTTTGGGGTTATTTTTCCTTTTGTTTTTCTTTCTTTTAGAATAAATTTACAGTATAATGTAAGCTGGAAGCTGATTCTTGACTAAGAGAAGGAAGAAAGTGTCTAAAGCCCTGGTATGCATTACAAACATAACACATGCTCTCAAATGCCTCATGGCCTGCATACACAATACAGAAATAACCAAGCATCCTTCTATTCAAAATTTTAGATTTTAAGGCAGTGACAAAATGAGTGAGATATCCCATTATTGTTTTAAGGTATGAAGCTCTCTTTCTACAAATCCATGCACTGTGTGCATGAAGAAAAAAGCTGAGAAAAGCTGTATGTGATAACACTGTAACTAACAGACGAATGTAAATATATATGAAAGTTCTACAGTTTTGATACTTTTTTAAGAACACACAAACAAACCTGTACAAACCACGTGTAAAAGGCTGCAGGTTTTTTCAAACCATTGTAAATGAATTCAATGTGCAGTGCTGATTTCAACCTTTACAGATTTATAACTACTGAGAAGTCAAACACCAAATTTGTTTTTTAAGAAATTAATTATTTTAAATAATGGTTCAGACTGGTAGGGTGATATTTAACATTGTAATCATTTCTGCTCTGTCTTGTCATACTGAAGTTCTGTTAGAGTAAGTTCTTGCTTGGTGCCTTTTGTGTTTCAGTTCTTACCTTCCGGACAAAAGGCCCAGGGAGGGGCGGGGGGGCTCTGTGTAACACTTGCTGTACTGGAAACCAAATGAACACGTTTGTAAAACAGTGCACTGTTTCTATAGAAAGATTAAATTTTTTTATCTGGGACTACTGAACTGATTACTTCATGGTGTGTTAAAGAGGCTGTATCATATTTTGGTGTGAGTTTTCCCTAACTCCTAACTGCCCAAACCCAGAGTGGGACTCGGGAGCAGTGCTGTGTAATCCAGCTGTTCGGCTGCAGTGTCACAACAGCAGTGCTGGAGAGAGTTCATATTCCACACGCGACTCCACAGAGCATTTTGTTCTGAATTGTCTTTTTCTGCCACTTTGGTTTTGGTCATCTGCAAACCACAGGGATAACAGCACCAGGTTCATTTCCCTGAGCTGAACAATTCCATCAGTGATGTAACTGAGTGAAAGCTCCCGTGGTACAGGTACACCAGTCCTTAACCAGGGTGAGAAAATGCCCCAAAAGTGAACAGTGCCCACAACAGACCTGGTGGAGTTTTTAACCTGAACTATTACATGTTGGACTATTCGACAACTAATTGCAAACTGGAGCTTTTGGTAAAACACCTACAGAAGCTGCAAACTCCTTACAGCCACACTTATGCCATCCTGAAAAAAGGACAGAAATACTGCTGCTCTTGGAATCTCTACAGCCAGGCTCAACTTCTTTTTTTTTAAACTTACAAACAGTCCCTTCCGTGGAAATAAAGCGGTAAGAAGGTTCACTGTACTGGAAGTATGACAGTAGCTTTGGCTGGAGACACAAGTGAGTTGGAACTAAACACACAGTCAGCTTGCCCTCTCTTCCCTGCCTCTTGAAAAAATGAAATCCTGGATAATACAATACAATACAGCCTGTCCCCATCACATGTTGTACAAAGCCCTTGGAAGCAGTGCATTTACTGAAATTCTCTTTCAGTCAATTCTTGGCCCCAAAGGAAGCAGCCAAGCAGGTGACACTTTTCAGGCACAAAGAGTTATTACCAAATTAATATGGACTGATGTACTGGTAAACATCAGTGGTTTAGTTTTCTGTCTAACTGAAAATAGGTTTGTTGTACTTCAAAACATTTTCCCCTTTCAGTTAAGTATTTTAGCAAAGTAATATGGTAACAAATAGAGAAAGTGAAACAACAACAAAAATTGTCTCCAGGTCTAAACAGCAAGGACAGCACAGAAGAAAACTGAAAGAGCCTCATAAGAGAGTCCCAAACCTACTTGGGCATTAAGGTATGCCTCCTAAAACAACTCCTTTTCTTTATTTATTTATGCTGTATTAGCAATAAAATTCTATTCTTTGTTTCACTTTTTACACATAGTAGCTGTACCGTCTGAGCTAATCCACACCAACACTGTTCTGCCTACTTCCATTAAGGTGCTCTATGGACTACAGGGACTCATGTAAGTCCCTCAGTGTTTATGTAACACACGTAACTCGGTCACCTTTCTGCCTTCTGCAGGAATACGTGTGCTCATTTCCTTACGCTGTTTGTTCTCCATCAAATCAGCCCTTTAACTTTGGGAAGCACTTTTAAATCTGTCTTCCTAATTTACATCCTTGCCTCAAAGCAGAGGGCTACAGCTGTGGGCTGTTGTGAGCTCTTTCACTGCTCCAGTGCAGGCATTTATAGAGTGGTGCCAATGCCAGTTGTCTCCTAAATGCAGTGTCAACTCTGGAAGGATTCAACGAGAAAAAAGCAACAGAGACAGTGAATTTAGATGAGGGATACGGCAGCCACCCTTTAGATTCAAGCTCCAGTCCATTTGCACATTAACATGCTGGGTGCTCGGTGGCCAGCTCCAAATACTATTTAACAAAACCCCCACACCACACACTCCCTCCTGCGTCCTTTGCAGGTCCTGGGCTCTCTCTCCTGTTCAAGGACAGCCTAGAAATGGCACACTGGGTGATGAAGGCACTGCTACAGTCCCAGCATTATCCTACTCTTATTTAATTGGTAATAGGGGAAATTAATCTCCCCAAGTGGAGTCAGTTTTGCCTGTGACAGTAATTGGTGAGGGATCTCTCCCTGTCCTTATCCCAATCCATGAGCCTTTTGTTGTGTTTCCTCTCCTCTCCCCTCCTGAGAATGGGAGAGACAGAAGGGCTTTGGTGGGCAGACGGCATCCAGGCAGGGTAAACCCACCACACCCCGTAAGAGAAAAACGGGGGCTTCACTTTCTGCAGAGACCAAACTGTCTCTTCCCAGATAGATTAAATGGCCTGGGCAATAGTTTGCCAGGCTCCTTACACCTCAGGGAAGGGAATGAATGCATGGCCAGCAGGGAATGAACTGAGCCTCCTTGTTTTACGTGTATGGCTTTGAACACTGACTTCCCAGCCAAGACACAAATCTCAGGGTCCAACTTTACACAGATAAAGATGAACTTGTGGCTTTTGCTATCACAGCAGCAGAGGCAGTGACACAAATGATCAGCTTCATCACAGATCACCTCCCAGAGCATCCCCAGAAGGTGGGCTATGTGCCTCAGGGTGCTGAACATGGATTTCTCATCCCAACAGTGGCAGCAACTTCCAGAAGAAGCCAACAAGCACCAGTTCAGTCTGAGTTCTTGGCACTTACAGCAGGGCAGTAATGCTAACTTGTATCTGCACCTATGCATCAGCAAGCAGAATGAGAATTAACATGCTTTGAAAAATTATATTCTTTTTTTTCAAATTACTTGCAGCATTCAAATCTCTCTATGCACCTTGGTGGGAGAACATTTCCTTACGGGAGTAGCCACAGCTGCCTGCTAAGTTCCCCACACTGTTAAGGAAACCACTGTAATTTGTCAGTGGTGATAAGGCGGTGCCTTAGCAGGGAGCTGAAGTTCTGTCAGTGAAACAAGCAAATCTCCCTGACAGTTGGATAGGCCCCTGCCTGGTTCCAAGGATGGTGTACACAGGATTACAGACGGCTGGACTGATAATTTTGTCTTCACATCAGTTCAGTTCTTCAGCCCTTGCCTCGAGGCTACAAAGTCAGGTGGAGGAGGAGAGGTTTTACCTACAGTTCTTGGCCAGGTACAACTGAAGCCAAGTAACGAAGACATTCCACACTACCCTGTTCAGAACTTTATCTGCTGAGTCTGCCAATCAAGGAATTAATTAGTTCCAAGTGCAGTAATTTATTTTCATGCATATATTCCCCCACTGGGGCTCAGCTAAAAGCACATACATTAATTTAATTCAAGCCATTACACATAAAAGATGATGGAAAGCCTTACAACCAAACATTCAAGAAAAATCCCTGAATCTACATATTTTACTAATAAGGCACAGACCTAAATAAGTTCTAAGCAAAGAAATCACCTTGAAATGATGCTTAGAAGATAAACAATACTTGGAAGGTAATATTTAGACCTACGTTTCAGTGACAGGAATTTCCTTACAAAGGCTAAATTTGACTTCTAGACTTCCTGTTATGAAAAGCTGACTCAAAATTATTGGAAATTGGCATTATTGTTAGCAATATCTAAAAGGGGTGTCACATTTAAAAGCCTGACCTCTTGAACTGACTTCTTATTACTTTGATCCTAAAGGCATCAGTGGCAGTAAAAGTCATGAAGAAGTTAATAATAAAAACTTTTTCAATCACATCAGTGGCTGGCAGCCTGTAGGGAAGCAGGTGAGGTTAACAAAATCCTTTGCTGTAGGGATCTTTTTGCAGGAAGGGCCAAATTAAAACTTTTTTGCCCTTTTGGAGTTCAGTTGACACAACCTCCATCCCAGTGTGGTGAGGTATGAACTCTCCAAACTCTACAGCTCCCCTTGATTCTTCCCTTTTTTTTTTTTTTTTTTAAGGGTGATTTAAGAATTATTGATACAGACTTCAGTCATAAAAATCTACTTTTTCTCCTGCAGAGACAAAAACAAGGGCTTGGGCTCACAATCCCCAGTGGCAGTTACAGTTGTTCCTTTGCCTTGGCGATGGCTCTGCCCAGGACATAACCACAAATGAGCAGTGATGCTTTAATCATTACAACTTATATGCACAACCACCAAATACAGAACATTTTGGTAATTACTTCAGTCATGTTATCAGTTTACAGATGCTCACAGAGCTTCAGTATTTGCTGCCCAGAGAGCTTCTGGCTTCCCTATCCCTGGAAGTGTTCAAGGCCAAGTTGGAATATCCTGGTCTAGTGGAAGGTGACCCTGCCCATGGCAGGATGCTGGAACTGGATGATGTTAAAGGTCCTTTCCAACCCAAACCATTCTTTGATTCCATGAATATGTAAGGCCCCAAAATGATTAAACTAGAGAACATATGATATTCAAAGTGTGATCACTGGCCTAGAATAGACTCCAAGTAACACAAATATACACAGATAGGGATGCACCCCAAGCCTGATTTATCACAACCAAAGACATGGGCCATCTGCAGGCCTAGATAAATTAATTGAGAAGCTGTGACAGGAGCATATGATGATGATGTGTTGTTTGTAGCACATTACTCTGGACTTTCAGCTACACTATGCCAGGAATTAGCTACAGTTACGGTTTCCCATAGCAACAGGATATATGGGACAAATTGCTCAGGAAAACCCAGTTGAATGGGAGCTGTACCTCCCATGGTGAGCTAAGCCAGGTGTTCCCTTGGTTTGCAGGAAAGTGAAACAAGGCTCCTCCATGGGCATCTGCAATACTTCTTCAATTTAGTCAAAATGTAGCCCTTTTCATAGCAGCTCGTGTTTTGCCACTCCCACACTGCTTCAGACCCTGCAGACCAGCCTGGTCAACCCAAAGGATGATGGACTAAACCCACCAAACTTGCCCCTAGATTCCCCTGTTGTCATTAATTGAGTAAGTCTTGTGCACAGAAGTCTTGTGCTTATGAAGTCCCTGTCATTCGGTCCCTGCAGAGTGACCACCCAGACCAGCTCTGCACTGATGGTGCTTTAAATGCGACTGCCCAGCAAAAGCTGCAGGGAATACCAAGTGACCGCGTGCAGATCGCCACTGCCAGACCCTGTAACGCGGTGTCACGCCAGCGATGGCTCCTCTCTTGAGAGTTCTCACCTTACAGAGCAGGTGGGTGTTTGGCAAATCCATCCCCCCGAAACTGGACAGGGCAGGGGTGGGCCAGGGGAGAGAAATGGAGTTTTCTGGGGGGAGCACAAACAGCACAACATCAAACACCTGCTCAAATCTTGGCCAAAACACAACCGCACATCAGCATTTGTATTTAGATATTAATGTGGTGTGGAATTATCTCCCTCTTCCCTCAGGGACCTGTGTGCCATCTGCGTGACCTACACAGGCAGGCTACAAAGGGTTCAATTTAATCCTAAATACTGGAGCAGCACCTTCTAATGAGCAGGTGTACAGAAGCCTTTTAAATTCAGTGAGTCACTTCAAGGCAAAAATCCTAATGAAGACAACCTAATTTGTAGTGTCAATAGCTATTAGTGCTATGAGGGCTACAAACACAGTGAGCTTTGATTTAGTATCTCCCTTTTTGAGCACACTCTATGCTCATAACAAGAACAAGGCCAAAGAGGAATAACCTTCAGGTGCTCCTGCAGATCAGGAGTCCACAGCCATACATTATTTTGATTACCGTTCCCTCATCTGAGAAAAATAAATACAGTGCTATCAGAATATTTATGTCATCAGACCCAATGAATCTCCAACAAGATGTGAAATTATATTCATGAAGTATTAACTACTGCAGTTTTGAGACTTTTGAGAGTACCTCTTGTTTTTCTGGGCTACAGGGAATCCATCTTTTCCAAATCAAGCGGTAACTCTGCTGGCTGACACTGATCTTATGCTATATGCTTTTGCCTACTTGCCCCCACCTCTGCAGCAGCAGGCCTCCAGTATCTCCCCTTCTCCACCAACATTTTTAAAGAGTAAATGCTGATCAAAGTATAGAGTTTGCTTCTAGAGAGGGTGAAATGAAATGATAAGGAGGGAACATGAAATGTGAAGGATCTGAGAGCAATGGCAATTAGAGAGAAACAAAGGGCAGCTGGGCTGGAACTGTGGGAGGGCAATGGCCCCTGCTGACACTTATTCAGAAGATTTTATAATCCTCAACAAGGAGTTTTAACCTCCAAGTACATACACACAGGTGCTGCTGACAAGAAACAGAGCAACTATAAAGAAAAAATACAGAGGATAACTTTTTAGATGTGAATTCATGTCAGCCTTTGGCACCTGATCATTAGTACCCGTGCTTAGTATAAAGCAAAAATATTTGGCAGTTTGAAAATTGTGTTCACATATAATTACTGTGCTGGCATTCACTACATTCAACAAGACCACGCAAAGAACTGCATGGTAATTTCTGATAAAAAGGCAACTCCCCCAGCCCCTTCTTTACACTGCTGTGACAACACAGGAAGACAGGGGTGATTACTTTCTTTTCTATCACTACCCTAAAATTAAGCCTTTCCCCACTTGACACTCATTTGGCTTCACACCTCTGATTTGATGAGCGCATTGAGGTAAATCTTTTTTAGTTCTTCTTTGCCCATCCCAAACACTGCTGGAGTAAAACTGAAGTAAGGCAAACAAGTCAGTGACAACCTGGCTGTAAAGAAAATATTATTTCCTTAGCAGAAGAGTCACATTATAAATTTTAGACCTCCATATTCTTAAATATTTTCTTTTTTTTTTCTTACTTCATGCAAAAAAATTCAAAGTCACAATCTTCTACTGACACTTGATTTTGAGACAGAATGCAACTCACTCCCCTAAGAAAAAATACTAGAGTGGGAATCTCTTCAAGCTCTTGAATAGTGGAAAAAACATGAAAAAAAATCTGTGTGAACCTAAATGGCTTATCAGGCTTGCACACCAAGACATTCCTGTTTCTATAACCCAAATAAAACAGACACTGAAGTAAGATACCTGCCTATGCAGGCACCTTTGAGAAACCAGACTGCAGGACAAACTACCCAGCTGGAGCTGAGTTGACTTGGGACAAGTGACTTTAGGGGAAAAAAAAAAAAAAGATAAAAAAACCACAAGAAAAGAAATTCAGCTTCAGCAGAAATAATGCAGTTTAAATGGACCATGGAATATCAGATACCCAGCAAGAAGATGACCTTTTCTCCAGTGCTGAAATAACAAAGCCATAGAACACAAATGCTGATAAACCAACTTCAACTTTACAAAATCAATTTATGTGAGAATAAAAGAACAAAAGACATGACCTTTTCTTTACTATTAAATAAACCAAATCCATTCTACTGAAGTCTTCTTTTTGAACAAAAGTTATTGCCTGACCTTTCTTATTCCACTGCAGGATGCAAAGTGACTGTGCAAACATTTAAGCTCTTCTGTTCTTCCTAAATCAGAGGTTTGTGCCACCACGGAGAGGAAACTGCACATCTTCCCTAAGCCCAGCACAGGAGCAGGTTCTGCAGGTACCATCAGAGATCTGTGACGTGGCCCTGAGACGAGGGGCAAAGCCCACAGGGGCAGGTGCTGGAGTAGCAGTGGATATCCAGGCTGGAATGTGACTGCCTATCCAAACCAGCCCTGTGGCTCCACAGGATCCTGCCACACACAAGTATCAGCTCACGACCTGCACAGTGAAGATTATTAAAAGTGATAGATGTTAATGGACCATTGTACCTAGTACATCAACACTGAGATTATATACAGAACACTGACACAATTCTGTATGTTATTCTCAAAGAATCAGAAACACAAAATACATTATCTGAAATAAACCTTTTCTGTGATGAGTTCTTGATAATTTACTGGATTCTCTACACAAACTGTTTTATAAACAGTATGAAATAAAAATATAATGTAAATTAATGATAATTACATAATCAATGTCATGATAGTCTAAACATAATTTTACCTGTAATATTTCTCTTGTGGAGGCAATGCCCAAGTAATGTTCAACAGATGGATGTTGCTGCCTGGGATAACAGAAAAATAGGTTTATTCATTGAAAATAGAAATGTGTTATTATTTCCAATCCTTTTAATCCCAAGAGCCATCTGTGGGGAAGGCCTTTTATTTGACATAGAAAAAAAACATATGCAAGTGCATTTGCCTGTGTGGAAATACATAAAAATAAATACATTAATTCCTGAAGCTGCCATCCACCACTCTGTTAAACTGCTGTCAACAAGGAACCCCTTGTGCACCATCCCCGTGGCTTGACAGGATGGACTCACAGCCACAGTAAGCCTGACTGAACAGAAATCAAGAATAACTTTTTGAGAGAGACAAATCACTTTATTATGAGAAATAACTCCCTGGCTTCCGGAAGGGGATTAGCGCATTACAGCCAGTATCATCCTTTTCATCTTGGTTGTTTCCATTCTCCTATTTTGTTACTTTTATATCACTGAAAAACTGCCAGTGACATGAACACGGAACAGAACCAATCTGACGGCTCCTAGGGGCAGGAGAGCAGTTATGCACAGCAAAACAGAATCTTGAAAAAGACGACCAATAACTCTCTGAGATCAGGGGAAAAGGACAGGAGAACATCAAGACTGAGAATTGTATCTCCTGGCTGTAAAATAATAATGCTGCAAACCCCGAATCTGAGATTATATGCCTTCGTGTAGTACAGAAAAGGCAGTTTTCTGCCAAAAACCCCAGAAAAGAGGTGGAGAGACTGAATGCTGGTATACTTAGAGGTGGAGAAGAAAGAGCATTAGTGAGCGACGCGGATCTGTGACACTGCTAATTTCAGGGCCTGCCCATCTATTGCTTCTAAGAGACCCCTGAACAAAAGCCCCGGGGTACTGTGGAAAGGCACATTTACTGATAAAGCAATCTTTTTCTGGATAAAGGAAAAAAAAAAAGGTTGCCATGGCAACCCTGAATGAATTCAGCACATCACCTGCACATGAAGTCTATCTGCAAGGGCTCTCTTGAAAGCTGAGGGTTTGCTTCTCACTTGGGATCCCTCAGAACTGTACGAGGTTTTAAAAAATAAGGATTGCACAGGAAATGGATGGAACTTCTGCATCCACCAGATCAAAGTCTGCTCGAAGGCACAATTATCTATGTAAAAGGAAAGCAATGTATTTTTCTTGACAAAAATTTTCAAATGACTGTGAAGATTGGAGAGTCTGGTGCATGCAGGGGACAAGCAAGGCTGGAAGTTTTCTGTGAGAAGACAGATATACCTGAGGTGTTTCCCTTTTTGTTAATGAAGCCTTATGTTTGGATTTCCTGACCTACTACACCAGTTTCTTTCTTTATAGAATAACAGAAAAGAAAAAGGCCTAAACATTGGAATCAAATACATTGGAAGAACAAGTGTTTTAGAGATGCTGACAAGCATGAGAAAAAAAATTAAATGCAAAACCAATTTAAAAGTACAGAGGTAAAAATGTTGGAAATCAATAAAATTCAATTTAACTTTTTGTCAAAGTGTAACAGAGAACATGAGGCCCACTTAGAGCAGCATAAGCATGCCTAGAGGTAAAATCTAAAAGTTTCTGTTATATATGCACCACCCCAGGTCTCTCACCTCTGTAAAGCTTGTGAAATTCTGCTGTGTCAGAAGGTTCTGTAGGAGCTTGGATAGAAAACAAACAAACAAACTCGGTAAAACATTGCAAATAAAAGAAAAATACAGCATTATGTTTATTGAAGATAAAGCAAGGCCAGCTGGAAGCAAAGGAAAGTTTCTTTATAGCCCTTGTCTGAAGTATCATCTCAAGCAGCTCAGCACAATTAGGATGTCCTTCCAACCAAGGAGGTAAAATATTCAACACTCCTTTGCTTATTTCCACATTTATAGAGACATAGCCCACCTCTACAGGAAGGTCATGGGCTGAAGGCTAAATAAATACCTGTGCTCACTTCCTGCCACCAGGGAAACCTTTGAAGAGTTTGGCCAGTTTGTTTAAATAAAAACTGTGTACACGGAATTACATGACTAGAATACAGCACTTGGCTAATGTCGAAATGAAGGAGCCTGAAACACGCAGTGACATAAAACACCTCTTTCTTATGTAATACCAACATTTTGGGGAACTACTTAGAGAACAATTAACAAAGGCTCATTTCAGTCTAAATGTGCAGGTTCTTCCTCAGAAGCAACCGCTGGAGACAAGCTTCCCCGTGTCAGCCCTCAAAACTATCTCTGTAAAATTCTGAAGTAAGAATTAACACACATCTATTTTTAAATAAGAGCAAATCCTATTTTTGTAAGTTGACAACACAGTTCTACCATGAAAAATAAATAAACCATTTAAATAAGTAATATTTGTTTTCTTACATTATTTGTGGATATTAACTGTAAAGAGGTGGATTCATCAGTACTGAACCCCAGATACTCTCCTCAGTTCTCATATACCACTGCACCCCAACTTCCAGCCCTGCCAAACCCAACAGATTCAGATGGGGGCTGACTTTTTACATGAGAAAGTCAATTACGTTATAAACTTGCATTGGACGCAAAAACGATCTGTAGAAAAAGCAGGGAATCAAAATCAATCAAAACCAAAAAGCTTCATTAAAACTCACACAAATACTCACAGGGGAGAGCTGATCTTGTCTGAGGGCAGGGGGATGAACATGGCAGCAGTGACAGACCCTTCCAGTCCTGTTTGCTATTAATTCCCACTGATCTTCCTCCTTTCCAGGCACTCATTTACACACTGGAGTCTACGCTGGGCTTAGGATTTGGTTCTTCCAATACAGAAGTCAATATACCGCGTTTTTGTTTACTAAGCCATCACCGGTGAGAACGGCCTTGTGAGCAAACAGAGTCTTTCAGTCAATAACCAGCCACAGCAGCACAGCCCTGTGGGGAAAACCTCACCTCGGAGTGAAAAGGTTGTTTTACTTGGCACCAGAACAACAACTGTTCCTTCTTACAGAGCTGTATTTTTAACCAAGCAGATGAAACTTATCCATATTGCAATTTCAAAATACAAACAGGGCCGTGTCTCCTAAACAGTGCATGAAAATGCACATCAGGGCTAACACAGCACCCCCCAGTTTCCTCAACAGCCACAGCACGCTGCTGACTCAGCTATATTTCCATACTCATTATCTCTCACACAATGCACAGGCAAAGGAATTAACATTCTTCAAAACCAGAACAAAATTCTCGTCCCAGCAACTAAAGCAGCAACACAGGCATAACAAGGATCTATGTGCAGAGTCAAGATCCACATCATGGAGCACATTAAATGCTACGGAATGCATTTTAAAGAAACATTTCAGGGATTTTTTAACTTACAGGGATTATATTGTCTTACTTTTCCACAGCAAAAGTCATTTCTTTCCTAGAGGAATCACGAAGAATTAAAGCCTCTGCAGACAAAAGCAAAAAGAGTTGCATAAAATTCTCTGTGTTTGGAACATGGTTTCACAAGTTGCAGATATGGAAAAATATCAGAAAACAACTTTATTTGCAATCTGTGAAAAAAATTCTGTCACCTAGTTCTCCAAAGCGTTCAACATTTCCAGTGAAAACAAAATAGCAGAAATACAACTATTTCAAGAAACAATCACAGATCTCGCAATCTTAAAACCAAGCTAAGTTATGGATCCAAAGCAGTTTGATTCATTCAAGCTATCTGCTCTTTTATTGACATGAGAAAAAAACCCAAATAAACAGAAATATTCAGGGCATGTTTATCTGATTTCTCCCGTTTTTCCAAGTCCCGCAGATACCTGCTCCCCATAGGTCAGAGGAGAAAATAATATAAATTTTGCTCTTCTTAAAAAACAAACAAGAAACCCCTAACTCAAACCCATTATAAACCAGTACCAGTATCAGTATCAGGATTCCATACGCACATTGTTACATTGCAGTCCTTCTATCATGTGTAAAATAATGCTGAAAATGTGCTTATAGAGATATTTTCTTCAGAGACAGAACAATCACTGTTTATATGTGCTTTTAAGCAGAATGAAAAGAGCTACAATGCACACATTTGTGCCCTTCACAAACACATACTTAAGCCAGTGCATTCAGGCGTAGCATGTTTTGGATTGTAAATGTGTCAAGATAACCCAAACACCACTGGCAGCAATTCTCTACCCATTGTATCGCCATCAAACATGACATTTATTTTACTTAGACCAACAAAACCGACATACACACAGAAAAAAACCCCATTTTTATCTCACCTATAATATGCATTTATCATAAAATATAGAGGACTCAAAGGCAGTTGGCACCTCCAGAAGGAATTAAAATGCAGGTTCTCAGGATAACTCTTATTCCAGTTTGCTCTTCCTTCCAACACAGTAATTTAAATAAAAATACATGAAGCACTGATATTCCTGAAAAGGCTTATAAACAATTTAGACAATTGCAGTGGAGTTATTCTCTCACAAAAAAACCCCAAACC
>VYZT01064753.1:0-17150 GCA_013400735.1 Pomatostomus ruficeps
GGAGCCTCTGATCAGGCGTCACTCGAAGTACCCACATCGAGAAGTTCCATTTTGCTGCATTTCAAAACTGCCTCAGTACCTTGGTGGATTTTTTTATTTGGAGTCCACTTCCTTGTGCTGTTCCAAAGACTTTCATGTGGTCCTTTTCTTGTGGAGGAAAATCTTCAGGTTTTTTCCAGGCAATCACTGGACCCAACCACTGCTGAGGTGTTTTCAAACGAAACATCAAATCCCCTTCATTTCGGATGTGACAGGCTCTGGTTTTTGAATGCAAAAAACCCCCAAGTTCTCTTGGGAGAGGGCAGTGGTGGATAACAACTTGTTGGGAAATGTGTTGGGAAAAGGAAGCAGCTGAAAGTGGGATGGTTCTGGGTGCAAAATGAACTGTCTGCAGTGGAGTCTGGGCCTCTGCCGTTGGGAATTCCTGAGGGAACGCATGGGAACTGTGGTTCCACACCTGACCTGGGGAAGGAAAATTCCCTCTGTTCTCCCGGGAATGCCCCCTGTCCCCTGGGACTCCTGCACTGCCAGCCCCAGGGTTTGCAGCGAGGGAGCAGCTGGGGCTGCAGGCAGAGAAGTTTCCCGAGTTCAAAGCAGCACAGGGTTGGATTTTAGGGTCAGTCAAATTAATCTGTTACCTCAGAGATAAGGAGGAAAAAAATCCCAAAACAACAAAGACCAAAGAATTTGGAACTCCAGAGCAAACTCAGCGCAGACTGGAGGTGATTCAAGCTGAAGACCAGACTTCTTGTGTTGGCTTGACCTGTCCAGCAGCAGGGCCACAGGGGCAGGGTTTGTGTGGATTTGGGATTAAAATCCCCCATCAATCCTGTGACTGAGGGGCAGGACTCAGGTGCCCAGGTCCCTTATGATCTCCTCCAGGAGCCAACACCCTGCAGAACAAGGCCTGGTTCTCTGCCCTGAACATCCTCCCTCGGCTCTGGCTCGGCCCCGAGCTGCTGCTCCTGGCTGGAGTGGTGCAGGACAAGCCCCGGCTGCTCCGGCTGCTGTGCCCTGTGCAGCCCGTCAGCAGCTCCTCCAGCCTGGCACCTGCAGAGCTTCTGCCCTGGGGCTGCACAGAGAGGCTGGGGGTCCTGGGCAGAGCCCTTGAGTGGTCCTGGGCAGAGACTTTGCCAAGCTGACCCTCAGCTCCAACACCTCTGGCTGCAGCAGAGTGAGTTTTGAAGAGCAGAAGGGACAAATAATTCACTTAATTGGTGTTTTGTAGAGCATCCAACCAGAAGTGGGAGGAGATTTTCCCCTTCCCCCTGCTGGGCAGCCTCCTGTGGCGTGGAGTCACTGGCCCTGCAGTCCCCATGGTGTTGCCAAGCAGCTCCTTCCACAGAGTGAGAGAATCCCAGAAGGGTTTGGGTTGGGAGAGACCTTAAATCCCATCCCATCCCAACCCTGCCACCCCAGGGACACCTCCCACTGTCCCAGGCACTCCCAGCCCCAATGTCCAGCCCGGCCTTGGGCACTGCCAGGGATCCAGGGGCAGCCACAGCTGCTCTGGCAATTCCAGCCCAGCCCCTCCCCACCTTTCCAGGGAACAATTCCTTCCCAATATCCCACCCAAACCCACTCTTTTTCAGTCTGAAGCCGTTCCCCACTCCACGCCCTTGGAAAGGGTTTCTCCCCAGCTTTGTCAGCTCCTTCAGGCACTGGAAGGCCTCAGTGAGGTCACCCTGAAGCTTTCTGTTCTCCAGGCTGGAAAATCCCAACCCTCTCGGCCTTTCCCCAGCATGGAGAGGGAAACAACGCCCTGCTGCTGGTGATACCTGATGGATTTTTGTCTTTTCTTTTTATCCCCTTTTTATCCATTTTTATCCCCTGTCCCTTTCCCTGCACCCTTCACAAACACTCCCTGTCCCTCAGCCCTACATGTGGAGAACCCTTGGGGGCTGAGATTGAGCTCAGCTTGGGGCTTCTCTGAGGGGAGCAGACGGAACATCCCGAGTGTCTCCAAAGCAGAGGTTCCAGCCTTGCCCGGAGCCTCCTCTCTGCAACAGGTTTGTTCAGCTGGGCTGGAGTCTCCCTTGGGGGGGTCATTAGAATGGGGGACAGTTCCCTCATTGGTTCCGTTTCTCACTGGGGATTTGAGGTCGATCTGCTCATTGCTGAGCTCCATCCAATTGGATCCGCGTTGGACCCGGGGGTGCTGCTGGGCTGTTCCCACCTGGGCCGAGTTGTGTCCCTGGGATCCCATGAACCCAAGGGAATGCCCTTTGCCCTGCGCTGCTGGGGCTGCCCCTGGTTTTTACCCTTAAGGCATCACTGGACCCCCTCCAGGATTCCTCCCCGGGGTCCCTCCCAGCTGCTCCGGTCCCCATGAGGTCCCTGTGCCCTGCAGTGGCTCTGTCCTGGGGCTGGGCTCAAACAGGAAACCTGACCCATCAGACCCCTGCAGCTCCTACAGCTCCTCTCTGCCATCCCTGGTGCCCCAAGCTCTGTGAAGGGGTCAGGAGTGCCCCAGGGCTGCCCAGGCTGTGCCCCTCCCCACATCCCCCCATATCCTGCAGTTTCAAACAACTTTGGGGTAGAAGAATCCCTCCCTAACTGGGAAAGGTCCCACAAATCAGAGAGGTTCTTGTGGTTGTGCACAGCTGAGTGGTTTCCTTCTTCTGCCACCTTTGAGATTTCGAGTAATTTGATTTTAATCCTGGCAGGGTGACTTTGCGAGCTGGATTTTGATCCAAGATTAGGCAGCAAATGCCTGGGAGATGGGAGTTTTGGGGTATGAGCAGGGCAGCGGAACAAGGAGGTGCTTTATGGGGTGTTCACTGATAAAATGGGAATTGCTGAGACACAATAGGTGCAGGTCCTTGTGAAATCCACAGGCAATGGACTGGGAAATGCAGACTCCTGGCCAGGGAAGTGCCAGATCTCCCTCTTCAGGCTGCTGCTCTTGCCTCGGGAAGGTCCCAGTTTATCTGACAAGTGTCATTCACCCCAAACAACAATGCCTGGAGGAAGGAGAGAAACATTTCTTTTGATAAAAAGCCTTCACTGAGTGAAGTTGTCCCGGGACTTTGGAAGTCTGTCCTGGAGAAAGTTTGCCGGACAAAGTGCAGAAAAGAAAAAAAAAAAAGGGAGATAAATGCATTTTATCACCCAGGAATTATGTAATGAACAGGTGCATTGCTACCTTTGGCTCTCTGCACCCTGCCCTCCTCCTTTCCCTGGCATTTACACTTTCCCACAGTTTTGCAATCCCAAAAAGCGGCTGGGTTTGCGGAGCAGCTGGAGCTCCACGTGTTTCCCTGCCTTTCTGTGCCCAGAATTCACCCAGAACACCCAGCCCGGAATGCCAGGGAGGCCGAGGTGCTCTGCAATCCCCTGCAGGCTGCAAACCCCGGAGCTGTGCCGTTCCCTGGGACGCTGCGTGGGCACGGTGACTCTTCTCTCTCACTCTGGGCCTTTGGGAAATGCTCTTTTCTGGCAGCAGCTGGGGATGTTTGGGGTTGGGACAGTCCCCGAGAGCCGTGACAGCTCTGTCACCCCACAGCTGGAATTGCGCTCGGGCAAGAACTGCCCCAGCCCTGAAGGATATTTTATTTCACAGGGAACATCCCAGCCAGGGGTGACACTCTGGTTCACGCCTCACAACGTGTCCTGCTGGTTTATGGGAATAAAAATATTATAATAATAAAATTATATGAATAAAAATACAGAAACCCAGAATGTCTTGAGGTGACACCCAGCAAGGTAGACAAAGCAGGGGTGGAATTCCCTGCCTGAGCACACACTCTGCTGGGACAGGCTGGTGTCCAGTGCCCTCAGCCCCAGGGTGCGTGGAGCCTGCAGAGTGGGACACCGGGGCCAGGGCACGTGACTGGATTTTCTCTTTTTGACCCCAAAGCAGCCATCGGGAGGAGGGAAATTGCCCCAGGCCATCTGAGATGGTGCTGCAGGCCAGGCCACAGAAACCTGCCCCGAGGGAAGCCTTGTCCTGCTCGCACCAACTGCGGGGTCTGGGGAGGCTGCACAGTCCCACAGGGGCACAGAGCACCCCTGGACCCCACTGGAACAGTCCCATAACTGAGCTGTCACACCCCCAGACCCCAGGGAGAGGGCCCTGTCCCCATAACCGAGCTGTGTCACCCCAAAGCCCAATGGGAGGGTCCTGTCCCCACAACTGAGCTGTCACACCCCCAGACCCCAGAGAGAGGGCCCTGTCCCCATAACTGAGCTGTGTCACCCCCAGACCCCATTGAGAGGGTCCTGTCCCCATAACTGAGCTGTGTCACCCCCAGAGCCCAGGGGGAGTCCTGCTGCTGTGCCCAAGGTGTGCCAGCTGCCGGGAGCACACCAGGAGTGCTGGGGCCCCGTGGGAGACCACCAAGGGCAGGGCACGGGCGCTGCTGCAGGGCCGCGGTGCCGTTCTGGCACGCTGGGCTCTGACTCACTGCTCACTCGATGTATTTCGGATTTCGAGGGAGGTGGGAGGGGCTGTGCTCTCTGCAGACCCCTGATGATGTTTTCTCCTCCAAAGGCACCGACCTGGCGCTCTCCTGGATTCCAGCAGAGGTTTCTGCATCTCTCTGACCATTCCCCCCGAGGCTGCACCTCCGCAGTGACAGCGCGGAGCAGTGGAGGAGGGAAAGATTCACTGCCTTTTGATATCACTGGGGGATCTGGCTGATGCCTTAAGATTCAGCTTTTATATTTTTCAGCCCCTGCACTGCTTTAGTGTGGAACTCTCAAACTCCACATGGGCTGGGAGCTCCTGTTCTCCCATCCTGCTCAGACACAACAAATCCTCTCCAGGCTGCACTCAAGGACACCTCGTTGTCCCAGGCCCCCAAAGATGGAAATGGAGCCTCTAAAAGGGGGGACAGACTTGGGCTCAATTCCATCATCCCCTGCAATTGTCATTGGAGAATGAACCCTGATCTGGGAATGGATCCAAACTGATCCAAGTGGAGCAAACTCGTGCCCCGGGGTCCAGCTTGGGTGTGGCCTCTCCCGGAGAGGCTCTGAGTGCCCGAGGTGTCCCTATTGAAGGCCCTGCAATAAATCCCCATTTTATTCTCTTAATCCTGTCTGGCCTCTGTTCCAGGGAGTCTCTGATCAGGCATCATGGCTCCAGACTTGTTTGCCTTTTCCTGAGCTGTGTCAGTTCCGTGTGCCCAGCTTGGGAGCTGCCCCGCTCTGGCTCACAGGCCGTGTCCATCCTGATCGGGATAAATCAGTGAATTATGCAGCGGCAACCTTGGTAATGATCCTAGAAATGTTTTCTTGTCTCCTGCAGCCTCAGAGCTTTCAGCAGCACCCAGCTGGAGGAGGGAGTTCAAGGAGATCTTGGATCAGCCAGGACTTGGGCTTTGACAAAGACCCTGCAGAACCAATGAGTTCCTGGGAGAAACCCAGGGATTCCCCTGTGCTGTTGCCATCGTTGGTCTCGTTCGGGGCACTGGGATGGGAGCCTGGGCCGGTTTCATTCCTGGAAGCTCCCTGCGTTCCTGTGGCAGTTTGGAGGAGCAGCACAGGAGGTGCAGTCCCGGGGGTTGTGCCAAAGGGGCGGGAGCTGCGCTCCCACAAATGGCTCAATCAGGGTGCCCTTGGCAAGGACAGGACTCTGGGAATGCTCTGATCAGGAGCTCTCATTAGCAGCTGACTTTGATGGGTGGGAGAATCCCTGTGTCAGTCTGGGACTCGAGTTCCCTGCACACGGGAGAGTTAAGAAACTCCAGGCAGGATAAGGGACAAATCCAATGTTTTCCTGTCAGGCAGGAGGGGAAGGAGGCAGCAGGATCCTCCGCAGCTCCCAGTGTGGGGAATGAAATGGCAAAGCCTCCCTTTGGAACCCAGGCAGGGAGAGAAGCCCCAGACCAAGCTGTGCCGGACACAGAATCAGGAATCCCACCTGAAGCCTTTCCCCAGCCTGCTGCAGGTGTAGGTGTGTGCTGGAAAGGTGATTTAAAAAATAAATAATAAAAGGACTATTGGCTGTAATGCCCTAAAAGAAAATAACAGAATAAAAGATAAGAAAATTGAGATAGATTGGATTGGATAAGGTAGATCTCGATTGGATAACGGGAAGGAATTGTTCCCTGGGAGGGTGGGGAGGGGCTGGGCTGGAATTGCCAGAGCAGCTGTGGCTGCCCCTGGATCCCTGGCAGTGCCCAAGGCCGGGCTGGACATTGGGCCTGGGAGCACCTGGGACAGTGGGAGGTGTCCCTGCCATGGCAGGGGTGACACTGGATGGGATTTAAGGTCCCTCCCAACCCAAACCCTTCTGGGATTCTCTGATTCTATGAAAAGACAAACAGAAATATCTGCTACAGGACCTGAGCCTGGGGTCCTGCGGGAGAAAAGCCGTTTGTGATGCCACAGGAACGCCGTGAGTGCAATCCCCCTGCCAGCGATGAGCTGAGCTCATGCAGGAACCCGCACAGCTCCTCACATGGTTCGAGTTTCAGCCCTGATGCTCCTCCAGTTCACTCTGACAGCCTGGAAGTCCTGCCCTGGCAAATGCTGAATTTCCACCCAGCACTGCAGGGCTCCGATCCGCCTGGGGAGGAGAAGAAACAGCTCGGTGGGGCAGAGCTGTGAGCAGTGGTTTAGGATTTACAAATCTTTGCTGAGTGAGGGTGGCTGGGTGTGGGGAGCCTCAGATGAATTCTCTTTATTTCCCTGCATTTCCTGTAACAGACAGTTCTGACTTGGACTGACGCATTTTAGAGCAGCTTCATCAGAAACAGCCCAAGGGACGGCCGGAGCTGGAGGATTTCATTATTGTGCAATTCAAGGATGAAAGCAAAACCATTCTTGTGATCTGAACTTCAGCATCGTGCGTATCGTGTACTATGGGGAAGTTGTCAATCAGAAATTCCTTTCAGTCTGGACCTTTTGCTGCCAAACATTTTTCTGTGTTCAGAGCTTTCTGTTTTTCTCACAATCCCTTTGAATGGACCTGGTGGTCCCGATTTTGGAAGTTAAGGGTGGGGAAACTGAGAAATGTGATTAAAAGTTGAAGTGGTGGCACACTCCAGACATGATTTGGCAAATGTCAGCATCGTTGTCCAGAGAAGAATATTCAGGTTGGATTTATCCCACTGCCAGAAAAATAGGATGGAGTGAGAAATAAAGAGAGGAGGAGGAGATGGAGAAGGCAGGAGTGCAGAGAGGTGAATGGTTTGGGAACTGTGAGAGTGGAAACCACTGCTCTGCTCTGGGCTGGGCTGGGCTGGGCTGGGCAGCCTCAGCTCGAATGTTGTGAGCAGATTTGGGCACCACAATATCAGAAAGATGTTAAACTGTTCCAGAGCATCCAAGGGAAGGCAACAGAGATGGTGACGGGCCTTGAGGGGAGGCTGCGTGAGGAGCAGCTGAGGCCACGGGGTCTGTTCAGCCTGGGGGAGACTGAGGGGAGACCCTTGGCAGCTACAATTCCCTCAGGAGGGGAAGAGGAGGGGCAGCTCTGATCTCTGCTCCCTGGGACAGGGACAGGACCCAGGAATGGCCGGAGCTGGGCCAGGGCAGGGCCAGGCTGGAGAGCAGGGAAAGGTTCTTCCCCCAGAGGGTGCTGGGCACTGCCCAGGCTCCCCAGGGAATGGTCCCGGCCCCGAGGCTGCCAGAGCTCCAGGAGTGTTTGAACAGCGCTGCCAGGGGTGCCCAGGGTGGGGTTGTTGGGGGGTCTGGGCAGGGCCGGGGTTGGATTGGATGATCCTTGTGGGTCCCTCCAGCCCAGGCAGCCCCGTGGTGCTGTGATGGTGACAGTGACTGCCCAGGGAATGTCCCCTGCCCGCGGAATGTCCCCTGCCCTGGGGCACAGCCTGTCAGTGCAGCTCTGGGACACAGAGATCCCTCTCCATGGCACCGCTGCCCATTGCCTTTGGGGCCTCGCTGTGGCCCTGGCCAGGCTCAGCAATGCCGTGCTGGCCCAGCCAGAGCTCCGGGCTGTGTTTAGCTCCAAGCCACGCTCTGGGGACAGCACCTGGAGCAGAAGGTCAGTGTGGTTCTGGAGCAGAAGGGGCAGCGTGGCCCTGCCCCAGACCCAGGGACAGCACAGGGATGAGCAGAGGTTGGGAATGCACCGTGGTACCTGTGAGGATGCGCTGAGCTCACGAGGCTGCCGAGGTTTAATGGAGCTGTAAAATGAGTCCAGGCTTGACGGCCTCTGCTGCCAGGCAAGCTCCTGTGGATGGGGAGAGCATGGTGGAGATCTCCTGCCTCTTGCCCCAACCTGTGGGGACCTAAATATAGACAGCCCCGACAGGCCTGGGCCGCTCCCCCGCTGCAGCTGCGCTCGGCAGCTCCACCCGGCAGCACCAGCGAGGGCAGCGGGCAGGGCAGGGGCAGCGCTGGGAACTGCTCACAGGATCACAGAACCACCCGGCAGCACCAGCGAGGGCAGCGGGCAGGGCAGGGGCAGCGCTGGGAACTGCTCACAGGATCACAGAACCACCCGGCAGCACCAGCGAGGGCAGCGGGCAGGGCAGGGGCAGCGCTGGGAACTGCTCACAGGATCACAGGATCAGCAAGGCTGGAAAAGCCTCTGCGATCAGAGCCCATCCATTCCCCCAGCACTGACATGGCCACCACTGACTCGTGTCCCCACGTGCCACATCCACACGGCTTTAAAATCCCTCCACGGATGGGGATTGCACCACTGCCTTCACCCTTGCAGTGAATAATTTTTCCCCAATATCCAATCCAGACCTTCCCTGCTTTTTGCATTTGGAGTTACACACTTTGGATTTACCTCTCCTGGACCCACCTTTGCTCCTCAGCACAACTGCCCGGGAGCAGGATCAGTGACGCTGCAGGGGAGGGCAGGAACCGCCCTGGAGCAGGGATGGGAGCCCTTTGCAGGGAGCAGTGGGGTGGTTCCCCCCCTGTTTCAAGGGCAGATTTAAAATGTAGTGCAGGGAATAGAAAGTTCTTCAGCACAGACCCAAGGCAAAATAATTCCCTGCTTGGACTGATTCTTCAGATCACTGTGAGCCACGACAATCAGGGAATCACAGGAATATAAATTACAGTTGGAAGGGACCCACAAATATCATCGAAGCTCAACTCTCGCTTCCCTTCCACCACCATGTAGGAAAACTAAAAACAGCTCCAAAGATCCCCAAACCATCACTGAGGGTGGACACCTGTGCCATAGAGCTTTGGTCCCTTCAGCTGGCCCAGAGGAGTCTCAGATCAGGAACAGGTTCCCCTTGAGTGCTGTGACTGCAAACCCCAGCTCAGCTCACTCCAGCCTTGCTGATCTTCCCAAATTTCCCAAGGAACTCTGGGTTAAAATTTTTCCTCTCCCAGTCACCTGCACAGCCAAACCTTCCCTTCGGCAGTGCCATCAGCGCTGAGGAGCCCCGGACCAGCAGGACCAGCAGGATTTATCCCGTTCCAGTCCCTGGACAAAGCGCAGTGCCCGGGGATGAGGATGGCTGTGGATGTGCTCCATGGCAAATGCAAGGAATGCACCTTTTCCACGGTGGATTTAGCTCAGTTCCACTCCTGGGGTTTGCTGAGGACACACAGGAACACTCTGCACAGCTCTGGCTGGGCTGGGATGATTTGATCCCGCTCCTGCAATCCCCAGGCTCCCTCCAGTCCCTCTTTCCCTGCGGTGAAGATGCTGCCTGCCCTGGGCTGGAAGTGCCGGGTGTGAGGCACAGATCAATCCCTTCATGTCCTGCTCCCTCAGGGAGGAAAAGGGATGAGATGTGTGTGGTGTGGGGATCCCAGGCTTTGAGAAGTGTTGTCTTGAACATTGTTCATTTTCTTTTTTTCTTTTTTTTTCTTTTTAATGGTAAAAAGGGTGAGATGTTGTCCTGAGTTTTGCAGTTTCTCAGTGTTTCTCTTTGCTGTGATACTTTCTCACACATTCTTCTGTAAACATGGCCATGGTTTCTTAACAACTATCTATGTTTTGCTAACTGTCTGTGTTGTTATCATTCCATTATACTGGGTGGAGAAATATGATAGACAGATGCTTTGACCAATGGAATTGAGAGGTGGTGATTTCTACCTCCAATCCATGGTGATTTGTAAAAACATATAAATAAAGGCAGAGGGTTCTGCCCTCTCTCTCTTTTTGCCCTCTCCATTTGCTGTCTCTGGGTGGTCTTTTATTTGGCTCTCCTTTGGGCTCCTCGGCCTAGTCGGCCTGACCCAGTGCTACAGAGAAGTAAGAGATGGGATCCTGGGGAGAGAGGAGTTGGGGAAAGTAAAGTCATTTCTGCATTTGATTGTCCCAGGGTTCCTGCTGCAGACGAGGTGCACTGTGTGGAGGAAGGAGGTTTTGGGAACAGCAGCACCCTCAGTCCAAGTGATGCCTGATGGGTTTTTGTCTCTTCTTTTTATCCCCTTTTTATCCATTTTTATCCCCTTCCCCTCTCCCTGTCCCCTTCACAAACACTCCCTGTCCCTCAGCCCTACATGTGGAGAACCCTTGGGGGCTGAGATTGAGCTCAGCTTGGGGCTTCTCTGAGGGGAGCAGACGGAACATCCCGAGTGTCTCCAAAGCAGAGGCTCCAGCCTTGCCCGGAGCCTCCTCTCTGCAACAGGTTTGTTCAGCTGGGCTGGAGTCTCCCTTGGGGGGGTCATTAGAATGGGGGACAGTTCCCTCATTGGTTCAGTTTCTCACGGGGGATTTGAGGTCGATCTGCTCATTGCTGAGCTCCATCCAATTGGATCCGCGTTGGACCCGGGGGTGCTGCTGGGCTGTTCCCACCTGGGCCGAGTTGTGTCCCTGGGATCCCATTAACCCAAGGGAATGCCCTTTGCCCTGCGCTGCTGGGGCTGCTGCTGGTTTTCACCAGCCCTTAAGGCATCACAAGGATCCCCTCTTCCAGACAGGGAGTTTTCCATCGAGAGTTCCCTGGCAGAGCTGGGATCTCTCCCTCTGCTCTGGTGCCCTGTGGGATGCAGCCCCAGGCCCACAGCCCCCTCCCACTGCAGCCCTGAAGGCACCAGGGAGCCAGGGTCTCTCCACTGCTGGAAAAGTATGGGCTTAACCCAATTCTGAGCTTCCACCCATACTTTACTCACCCTTACTGCAGCAAAATTTGGTTTCCCCTGCACTAAAAAAAAAGTAGAAACACCCCCCTGTGATATCCCCCTCCCAGTACAGCCAACCTGAAAGTCAGAGGTTGGTTGGTGACAAATCAGAGGGTTAGACATGAAGGGTTTGGCGTGAGAGTGGTGCTTTTGAGCCTTTGTGTGACACTTCAGCTCTTCTCTGGACTGTTGCAGTGTTCAGGAGATGGCGAGAGAACCCCCAGGGATTTGGAAAGGCTGGGTCTCCCAAACCCTTGGACTTTCCCCAGTCAGGGAACAACAGAGAGCAGGTTCTGCATGGGAATTACCCTGAGATTTGTCCCCTCCAGGCTCAGAACAAGCTGTTCTGGGGCCACTTTCCTGTCCAAACCCCTGCAGGGAAGGTGCCAGGTGTGCCCAGGAAGGACACACGTGCCTGGAAACGCAGCGGGATCAGCACCCGGGCAGGGATCTGGGTGGGGGCTGTTCCTGGAAAGAGGTGGCAGAGGACAAAGCACAGCTGGTGTGGGGCTGCCCTTGGAGAAGCACTGTCACATTTCAGTTCCTGGGGGTGCTGGTGGTTCAAACGCTCCTCAGCCCAAATCTGAACTGCAATAACACACCCAGAGTCACCCCTGGGTGCTCACAGCCTGAGGTGTGAGCTGCTGCTGCTGCTGCTCGGGCAAAGTTCTGCAGCTGTAAAATTCACATTTTCACTGCCCCCAGGAACGTTCCAGCAGGACAAGATAACTGAAGCTGCACTGGGATATCCCTGGGAGATCCTGACCCAGGAGGGAGCGCTGCCAGCACTCCTGGCTGTCCTCAGCCTCACCTGACCAGTGTTTTACACCTTCTCCTGGTGGAATTGAACTTCTGCTCTCAGAAATCCTGCTCCTGGATTCTCTCCTCGCACAGCTGCTGCCGTGTGCTGGGATATCCAAAATGCAGGGCTGTGGAGCCATCCCGGTGTGCAGAGGGGCATGGCCGAGCCTGGTTACGGCTCCAGGAGGGGACATCTTTTGGGAAGGTCCCCAAACCCATCAGGTCTCACTGGGTTCCCTGCCAGGGCTGTTGCATCACTCAGTTAAGAATGAATTTCAGGGGAAATGTGACACAGGGCAGGAAGGCCTCCAGTTATTGAGCCATCCTCCCATCCTCCTCCCGTGACTCAGCAGCTCTCTGGGATTTATGCAAATGCGCATTCCTGAGCGCTTACCTGTCTGATCCCGATTCTGCCCCAATTTGTCAATAAATACCTTCCTCTAATCTTTGCCCCACGGTTTCTTCTGGTGCCTCGTAATAAATATTTTCATTTGTGCTCCATTCAGAAATGTTGAAACTCTCACCACACAATGACGAAATCTCGTGGGACTTTCAATACAACTGCAAAATGACAAACCCCGTTTTATGGCTCCCTCCCAGCAGCAGGTGAGTGATTTATTGGCCTCCTTCCTGAAATCCAAAGCTCTGCATCACTTTTTGTCACCAGGACTGCAGGAGAGAGGAGATCAGAGAGCCCGGTGAGAGCCGCTCGTCCATTGTGCAGTCCCAGAAAATGCGGGGGCTGCAGCACCAAATTCACCCAAAAGCCACCCAAGAGGCTTCTGCTCCAATGGGACTGAGGGTGGGAGAGGGAGGGAAGTTCTTGGTGCACAGATCTGCTGCAGAGGGAGGACTGGGACCTGGGGAAACCAAGATGCAGCAGCAAAGCATCCCTGGAAGTGTCCAAGGCCAGGCTGGAGCACCCTGGAGTAGATGGAGGTGTCCCTGCCCATGGCAGGGGTGGAATGAGCTGAGCCTTAAGGTCCTTCCAGCCCAGACCATCCTGGGACTCTCTGCAGGCTGATTTATGGGTATTAGCACCTCCTTCCAGACTATCGGGTCCATTCGTTCATTTATCACTAAATAAATACCTCGGTATCAGCGGGTATCGAGCGGCTGGGCTCCTGCTGGTATCACAGTGCCCTACTTTGCCTCGCCCGGCCACGAGGGAGCTGGGCAGGCTGGGCTCGGGCTGGGCTCGGGCTGGGCTGGGAACCGGGCTTGCCCCGTCCTTATCTCGTTATCAGATCGCTGCAGCTTTGAAGGGGCACGGGGCTGCTGTGGCAGCGCCTCACCTGGAGATAACCGGGCCTGAAAGGGCTGAGCAGGATGGAGAGCAAACACCGGGCAGCAGAGCCGGGATGGGACAATTTCTGTCCACGCCAGAGTGCTTCCACTGAAATGCTCTTTATCTACCCTCAGTGAGCACCAGAAATGCGTTTTAAACCCTGCCAGGGAGGAGATTGGGTGTCACCGTGTCATGGGATGGCTTTCTCAGGTCAGCAGTGCTGCTGGGGGTGTCTGAGCCCCCCTTTTCCTCCTCCCCCTCCTCCTCCTCCTCCTCCCAGCTCAGAGCTGTTTTCTCTGGGACACTGTTTCTCCCATGGGACTGGGAGCTGCCATGCTGCTGGGGCAAACTTTGCCCTGGTGACTGTGGGAGCCCAGGACAGGCCAGGCCTGTGTGTCCCCATTGGGTCTGCACCTGGAGCAGCAGAGATTGACACTCCAGAGGATTTCCAGATGTTTCTCCCTGAGAATGCCAGCTGGGTGATGCCAGCCTTGAGGAGCCCAAAGCTCCATCTCTGTGGGGCACGCTGTGCCTGGTGCTCCCGAGCGGACACCCGGAGGTGCCAGGGCTGCGGTGCTGAACACAGAATGCCTGAACCCCCAAACCCCCGAACCCCAGAAACACAGAGTCCCAAAATCCCAGAACCACAGAATCAGAAACACAGAATCCCAGAATCCCAGAATCCCAGAATCAGCTGGGCTGGAAGAGACCTTTGAGATCATCAAGTCCAACCTGTGACCCAACACCCCCTTGTCACCCAGACCATGGCACTGAGTGCCACATCCAAACTTTGCTTAAACACCAGCAGGGACGGGGACTCCTAATTTCCCTGGGCAACCCCTGCCAAGGCCTGACCCTCTTTCCATGGGGAAATTCCTGCTGATTCCACCCTGAGCCTCCCCTGGCCCAGCCTGAGGCCGTTCCCTGTGCTCCTGTCCCTGTGCCCTGGGAGCAGAGCCCGACCCCCCCGGCTGCCCCCTCCTGTCAGGGAGTTGTGCAGAGCCAGAAGGGCCCCCGGAGCCTCCTTTGCTCCAGGCTGAGCCCCTTTCCCAGCTCCCTCAGGATTCTCCAGCCCCTCCCCAGCCCCGTTCCCTGCCCTGGACACGCTCCAGCATCCCAACCCGACACCTTGGCTGCAGAAATTCCAAGGCCAGTGAACATTCTTTCCTGCCAGATGAACTTTCTGGCTGTGTCCCTGTCCTGCAGGTGCTGGAGCTGGGCTGGGTTTGGAGCCGGGCTGGGTTTGGAGCTGGGCTGGGTTTGGAGCCGGGCTGATTCCTTCAGGAGTTCACAGGAAACACCAGCAAAGGCCAGAACCGAGGGCAGAGTTACCCCAAGGAGGCAGAGCATAGGAAAAGAAGTTTGAAGCTGAATTTATAAATCAAAGCACCGCTCTGCAAGGCGTGGCTGAGCCCCTGCATGACCAGTGTCTTGGTGCAAGGACTGGGGGGAATTCAGGATTACGGAATTACGCAGCAGGAGTTGTCTCTGCAGCCAGAGGGGCTGCACCAGCAGCTTTTCCACAGGAGCAGGGAACACCCATCCCCGGGAGCTGTCCAGGGCCTGCCAGCCCAGAGATTGGGGTCAGAGACTTTGGCCACCCTCACAGACAAGCTGGCACACAGGGACATTCCTTTGCTTTCTATGCAAATACAATAACGCTTTTTATTGTTTTACATTCCTGCAGCTCTGCTCCATCACTGCAAACTGACAGTTTCAAGGGAACACCTCCTTCTGCCTTTAAATCTTTCAGCCATAAAGCCAACACAGCCTCACTTGCCACCCTGCCGAGGGTGTGGAAAGCTGGGACCTGGGAGCAGAGGACTCCAGTCAGCACCAGGCTCTCAGCAACCCCTCCTGGAACGCTGGGGAGCAGCAGGGACCCCCAGCACGGTCCTTGGACCCCCTTGAAGCTGCTCTCATGGTGGGAGTTCCACTGAGGGCAGGGAGGGCAGGATTGGGCCCTGAGGGAATTCATCTCACTGCTCCTGGGCCATGTAGGGACACAAAAAAGTCCCCTGGAGATTGATCCTCCTCCCCAGCATTCATTATTTTCCCACCGTTTTCCTAAGTCTCAAGAAAACTGCGTGCAGTGACCATGGAAGGTGCACCGTGGGTCTGGAAATAATTCATTATCTGGAAATTAATTGATTCCCACACCCACCAAGACAGTGCCGTCTCTTCTCCAGCTCAGGCCCAGCTGCAGTTAAACAGAGCAATTAAATTGTGCAGGAATGGGAGAAAACCCTTCTGCAGATTTAATATTCCTGAAATCAGTGGGATTTGGAGCTGACCTCTTCAAGGAGCTGCAGGAAGAAGTTGGTTTGAGGAGAAAAAAATGCAGGATGGAGCACAGGGACAGGTTTGATTGGCAGTGGAGATCAAGAACCTGATTCTGAGAATAAACACCCAGTGTATAAAATAATTAATAATAATAATAATGAAAAAAAATAGATAAAAAATAATAAAATAATAAATATCCAGATACCTGTTTGGAGATGTCCCAAATATTTCCCGTCTCCCATCCACCAGCATGGGGACAGCAGGCCCAGGACTCAGCAGCAGAGGATTTGGTCACCGGGATGTGGGACTGGAACTGCTTTGGTTGGGTCTGGGAATGCCTCGGGAATGGTTTGTGCGCGGGCTGCACCTCCAGCCGTGGGCTGGGAGCTCTGAGGGGCTTCTGGGCTCGTCCCTGAGGATGTCCTGGCACGTGGCCGGGCTGGGACCGAGCCTGGGCGTGTCTGAACCCCTGAGGGCACCAGGAGCTGTGGCCCAGCCGGTGCCTGGCGTGGGGAGCCACAGGAACCCAACCTGGACACTGCCCACGGCATGTGCTGGCACTGGGGACCCACAAACGCCACTTCACGGGAGACCTCGGGCTCCCGCAATGCCCCAGGCCAGGAAATTTGATATTCCAGTGTCCAATTTTACATTTCAGGATCCAATTTTACATTTCAGTGTCCAATTTTACATTTCAGGACCCAATTTTACATTCTGGTATCCAATTTTACATTGCAGGATCCAAACTGACATTCCAATGTCTGATTTGACATTTCAGGATCCAATTTTACATTTCAGGACCCAATTTTACATTTCAGGATCCAATTTTGCCTTCCAATGTCCAATTTGACATTTCAGGATCCAATTTTACATTCCAGGATCCAATTTGACATTCCAGTGTCCAATTTAACATTTCAGTGTCCAATTTGACATTTCAGGATCCAATTTTACATTTCACTGTCCGATTTTACATTTCAGTGTCCCCTGTCTTGTTGGCCGCATTCTTGCCGTGGCTTGGAGCGAGACATCAACGGCAAAACACCAAACGGTGAGGTCAAATCTGGTTATTAGCGCCACAAGCGAACAAAACAATCTGGAATGGATGAGGTTCGATTAATTGGCGCGTGCAAACCGTGTCACTCGTGAGACACACAACAACAGCTCGGACAGGCTCGGAGGTTCCATCGCTGCTGTCACCAGAGCGTCACCTGTCCCTGGCACAGCCGCGGGTTTTAACGAGGCCCAGGAGCAGATTTGAGCCACAGCCAAGGGCAGGAGCAGCTCTGTTGCTCCAGGAGCTCCTTGCTCCCTGTCACACCTCTGGTGCGAGGTTCTCTCACCTCCACCAAGCTGATACTCCTCGTTTGTTACCTGCACTCGGAATTCATTTGCTGCCCGCGCTTCTGCAAAGTCCCAGTTTATTTTCCTGCTCCTCTGACACGCCTGACATTTCTCCTGCTCCCCCGTTTTCTGCTCGTGCCACTTTAGCCTAATTTGAGTCAACGCGCAGCCCACGCTGCTGGCACAGGCGAGGCCGCTCCGTTTTTCAGCGTCTGTCCTACACATTTAATTTACATTTAACCCACCCTGCGCGACGGTTTGGAGTGGAAAGGTCATAGTCATTACCTGCAGAAAGCCAATGTACAGGTGGTGTTTATGCCTCAGGCCAGAGTCCTGTCGGTGTCCCAGAGAAAACAGCTCCGAGCTGGGAGGAGGAGGAGGATGAGGATGGGGAGGAGGAGAAGGAAGATGAGGAGGATGAGGACGA
>VYZT01064754.1:333-25589 GCA_013400735.1 Pomatostomus ruficeps
TTTTTTTAAGAAAACCAGTAGTGTTTATTTATTTCTTGTGTATAAGAACTGAAAAATTTGCAGGTCTTCTGAATGACTGCAAGAGTAACAGTAAAGTTAAAATTTTCTACAGAAAGTAGCTCTCTGTCCTCTTAAAATTTCAAAGTGGTTTCAGGACTCATACTTCCATCTTTCATATCCCTTTCATTTCAGAGGCCATTGTATCCTTATAACTGACATTTCATACTCCTTTGTGGGAAAAAATAAGTATACTTTTTAAAGTCAGATTTTCCTGAAGAAATACGTGACCATAATCTATTGTAATGTGTTTTCTAATAAAGATTTCTTCTGTCTTCAAATGCAGCCTCACTATGCATCTGTTCATAGGAGCCTAGGAAATACCATGTTGGATGTATGTGGATATACCCTGAAAAGGGTATACCTAATTTAGTACTCTTTTACTAGAAGTGTCTTGACTAGGAATTAAATGTGTTAGAGACTTGAATTTTCTATTATACTAAGAAAGCTACCCTTCTAGATTTCAATACAACTCAGCTGGCATATGTCAGAATCCTGTTTTCTTAAGCATTGAGTTTTGGAATGTATAAGAATATACCTGTTAAAGACACTTTAAACCTAAGACAAGTCTTATGATGGTTGAAGAAATCCAAAGCAGACAAGTCTTTTCCAAACATCTATAAAAGTAATTATTCTGAGCCATAAGAAACGAATTAAACTTCTCTCTTGTATAACTGGGGATGTTCTCTTTTATTCCTATATCTGTCTAATCCTTTTTACCAATATCTCAGTCTCAGTGAATTAATTCTTTGCTTTAGTGTGACATGCTTGGTGTATTTAGCCCTAAGACAATCTAGGGGTGACACAGGAAATCATTGCAGGCTTTCCCCAGAGTATATTCTTCTCTAGTCTTCAAGCAATCAATCTTGCAATGAGAAATTCAGAAGACAAACAAGAAAAAGTGCTGGAGGCTGACTGAAAGACTGCCTCTACCTTAATAGCAGAGAAAAAATTCCTGCAAAAATACCCTGGATTTCTGCATTTCCTGTGACCCCTTAAGAATCCCTCCAGGGTGAAGTAAGCTGCTTTTTAAATGAGAAAACAGTGGTCCCTGGATAGGCTATGTCTGTTTTTCAGGCCCAGAATGTTTTCTGGAGATATTTAGGATAGAATTCACCTTACAACAGAGACTCTGGAAAAACATTTATGTACAAGTTAGGTTCCATTTCAGTCCTGTTGTAAGCACTGAGATATATAGTTCTTGAGCTGTTTTTGTATTTAGAAATAAATGACAATTTAATACTCATATAACTCAATGAACAGAAAGGCTCACCCTGGGGCAGTGGTGATGGTTGGTCCAATTTGCCGTCCCATGAGTAATTAAGCCTTCCCACCCACACTGAGGTTTGTGTCATTCATGCCCACTGGTCCTTCTATCATCCACGGATCATCCTTATCTGTTATTAAGTTGTCATTATCTGCATCCTGGGCTGCAGCAAAAGAGGAGTGACCAGCAGGTTGAGGGAGGTGAATCTGCCCCTTGTGAGACCTCACCTGCAGTGCTGTGTCCAGCTCTGGGATCCTCAGCATAGGAAGGACATGGAGCAAGTCCAGAGGAGGGCCACAAAGATGAACAGAAGAATGGAGCACCTCTCTGACTAAAACAGGCTGAGAAAGCTGAAGTTGAAGTTGTTCAGCCTTGATAAGAGAAGGCTCCACAAAGACCTAATTGTGGCCTCCCAGTACTTAAAGGGGAGAACAACTTTTTACACCAGCTGATAGCAATAGGACAAGGGGAACTGGTTTTAAACTAGAAGAGGAGAGATTTAGATTACATGTTAGGAAGAAATCCTTTCCTCACAGGGTACTCAAGCACTGAAACAAGCTGCCTAGAGAATCTGTGGATGCCCATCCTGGGAAGTGTTCTGGGCCAGGTTGGATAGGGGTTTAAGCAAGCTGGTCTAGTGTAAGATGTCCCTGCCTGTGGTGGGAGGGATGGAACCAGATGATCTTTAAGGTCTCTTTCCAGCCAAGCCATTCTATGATTCTATGATGAAGAATACCAAATAAATTTAGGAATTAAATTAACCGACTTTGCCTACACTGTTTTTATGATTTCATGTTCGGAGGACAGTAATTTCCTTTTATTAAGATATTTATTTATGAGATCACACAAATTCTTTACTATCTGATCATAGAGGTTTGAATGGAATGCATAATATAGATAATATATATTACAGCCTCTCAGATGTATAATCAGATTCATTGATATATATCTATATATATATAGTGGGAAACATTGATAAATTTATTTATTGAGTAAAAAAGTGTAACAATAATGCCTAGGATTAGGAAAAATAGAGAAGTGTTGCCTGAAACTTTACTGTATATTATATTATGATTCTATAAAAATTAAAGACTTGTAAATGTATATCCAATTCACAAACAACAATAAATTTAGCTAGACCTTTTCAGTCTAATAAGTTACATAAGGAATTTTGTTTTATGTTCCAAATCACTCTTGACATCTCTGCTTCTCTGTAATTACCTCCAAGGATCATTCACTACTAGTGCTTGCAGGATTTTCTCTTCCCATTTTATTTCAATTTATTTCCAAGACAGAGTACTACAGTATTTTACAGTATTCTATATTATATTATCATATGTCCTCCCCATGTTTCTAACTGTATAAAGCCTTCTTTCTTTTCACACAGTCCCCACTAGTATTTGCATTTCCTTCTAATATATTGCTAAACTCCAAGTTTCATCAAGTACATTATTTTATTTGTTAAATCACCACTGAAAATGCAAGTTAAAACATGAATTTATGCAGATGTCAGTACCCCACTGATTTTAATTTATAGTTTTCATATAGCCCACTTTTAAATACGTCAAAATCTAAACCAATATGAACTAAGTTTTATAGAAGTATGAGTAATATCCATAACTTCTCATTTAATACTTTCACTTACCCATTTTACAACTCCCCCCAAAAAGCTGTGTAATATTTATAGTCTTAAGTTAAAACATGAAGCCCTTATAATTAATAACATTTTGTTACTTTCATATAGTGATATCCTTTCATGTTCTTTTAATAGTTTTACTAGTCTAGAAATTGGATTCTTAGAACACTGAAGTTAACTAATTGCTTGTTAAATATTAAAAGATGATTATACAATCCTGTGTTATTTACTTTAATAATCTACAATACACATTCGCTGTATTTCTGCACATTCCGATTTCTCACATATGACCCTATTTCTTGTTTGCCAATTTCTTCTTACTTTTTAATAGTTCTAGAATCACCCTTAATGTCTCATTCCTAAAAAGAAGCTTTTTAACTCCGATAGTTTAAATAAGATTATTATCATCCCTTTCAGTCTTTTCGGTATTTGTTTTTTCCCTATGATGTTGTTAGAAAATCCTTATTATCTTAACCCCTTTGGCTAGCTTTAATCTATTTCTCTCTTTATACTGCCTTATCTTTGCCCTACAAGCTTTAACTTTGAATATTCTTGTCTGGCTGCCTCTTCTCTTTCCCCTTTCCAGAACACTATTCAATAGTGATTCCTTATCTTGTCTTTCAGCGCCAGAAGCTACCAACATTACAGTGCAGCTGCGACATATCACAAGCAAACAGGAAGGCACACAAACACGCCTCACTTTGTGTGAATGATGTAAAATACTGCAAGAAACTATTAATTTTTTTGTTTGTTTTTAATGCAACCTCTTGGCATTAATGAACCTGACTTGCTAAATACCAGACTGTTTCAAAAATCTATACATTAAGGCTGACACAGCCATAATAACTTTTTTGGAAAACTTACTCTAGAATTTTTATTAGCTGTTCTTCAGATCAACTATTTTGGCCATTCTGTAAACTGTCATTGCGGTTTAGGTCATTTTTCTAGTAATTAGAATACTACAACCTGAAGCATGATAAAGAATAACTAAAAAATCCCACGGTCCATTACAGTGACTGACAGGAATAAAAAAAATTCATTGACAACATACACAAGATTTGATGAGGGGTCTGGTTATTTGCTGAATCGTGACATAAGTACAAACTATTAGGGATCAAAACAACCTCACCATGAACCAGACAAAAGACTGAAATAAAATTTACAACTCAATTAGTTTCACCCTGAGCAAGGGATTCAACTACATGACCATCAGAACCTTTCAAACCTAAATTTACCTATGAGTCTATTTCACATAATTTCAAAATATTTTTTAAATCTATTCACAAAATAGGTCTAAAAAAGCAAAATGTTAGCCTTACAACCTTAAGGTCTCTTCAGTTTATTGTTGCATCTGGAAACATGAACACAGTGAACTACTTTCAAACACGAAGAACTCCAAAATCTTAATATGCATTCATATATTAAAATACCTCAGCTGTAAGTTGGAAAACTTGAACTCCTGTCTTCTGTAAGTGCTCAATATATGAATCCTATGCACCACATCACACCAGAAGAATGCTAAAATATAACCATATCATTAATATGGACTCTTAACTTAAGTGATCTTCCAGGGATTGTCATCACTTCTAGATGCTCACTTGCAATAAATAAAGTAGTCCAGCTAACTGTTCTCACCCAGCTGATGTTGTAAATTATTCAAGCTTCCAACCTTACTTATCAATGTTTTCCAGAGGTTACCCAATTCTAATTTTACTTTATATCCACTCAGAGCAGAATCTAAAAAAACCCAACCAACCAAACAAAAAACCACCAGAAAACCCAAAAAAACCCCAAAAAACAAAACAAAAAACAAAAAACCCCCACAAAAACAAAACAAAAAACAAAAAAACCACAAAAACAAAACAAAAAACCCACACAAAACTCCCCCAAACTTCCAAATCAACCAACAAAACAACCAACCAAAAAACAAAAACAAAACAAAACAAACAAACAGTGAAAAACCCAACAAAAAACCAAAAAACCTCCTCAAAAGTAAAGCACCTATGTTTACAAACATTTATTTTTCTTCTAAATGGAGAAATAGAACTGCTGCAATGAACAATTAACTTATTTTATAAGCACTGTTAATTTATTTTATAAGCACTGAAATGGTTGAGGGTAGCCTCAGATACCATGATTCTCTTGTTCCCATAAACTTCTCAGACTTACTGGTGGAGGCATAAGTTGCCTTTTTATAGCTGTATATCAACAATTTAGGCAAAAATATAGGAAACAATCTAATACACATATAAAGGAGCAAGACAGACAATAACTCCAGGGAAAAGTAAATTTAGTTTAATGGCATTAGGAAATCTGTTTAAACATTTTAACTGCATATTTCTCAGTGAGTTGGCATTGATTTTTTCCAGGTTACCAAGAATCTGTACATTAATGGAACACATAATTGTTAGGACCATACAACTGAGTTCCGTGTGGCTGTGCTTATCATGTGACTAATGAGTGGTGCACACAAAAATGAAATTTCTTGGAGAACAGAAATGTGCACTCAAAGGTTGTAGGGGACACCTGTGTGGACAAAGACAATTATGTACGGTATGTGGCCAGAGTTCAAAATTATGCTACTAAATGTTCACCTGGGAGAACTAAGACAGCTTTATGTGTGGCTATGTGTCAGAGACAGGGTGACTAAAAAAGGAGGGATAATTTAGAGCATTTTCTCGAATAAAAAACAAGCAGCTATTCAGTAATAAAAATTAACTGAAAAAAACCAGCTCCAAGCACAAGAGTGCTTCCCAGCACCACTGCCTGTCAAAAGCACATAGATCTAACATTGCCCTGAAAAGGTCATCAGTCCCATCTGTTTCTTTGGCAGAGGTGACAACCAGCCCACATGGATTACTCTCTCCTAACAGTATTTAACATTCCATAATCCTCAAACCAAACAGAGCCAATCCCATAAAAATCCAGGGGGCAATCTAAAGAATTTCTATGATATTGCCCGCAATGGGCTTGAAGGATCACAGATATCAATCTGTGGTAAAGCAGCACTGATTGCAATGGTTTCTGATCAACTAGGTCCTCCAAACGAAATTGTAAATGATGTCTCTATGTAGGCAATTATTTCCATTTATCTGAGCTTATAGTGAGGTTTATTATAAATCACTTAAACCAGAAAATATATAACATACATTGAACGACTTGTTTTAATAATTCCATTTGTTGCTCATTTTTGTGCACAAATTAAAGTATTTCCATGTTGTTTTATAATTCATGTGATTTCAGAGACTTATGCCATTTAGATTAAGTTATTGTCAGATTTGGGTAGACTCCAGTGCATTTACCCACAACAGGTCTATTAAAATGTAGTAATTACTTGTGACAGTGAAACAACCGCAGTACGAAAAATAAAATCTTGATTAAATAACACCTGTACCTTTGTCTTACACTAACAACTAGCTTGTAGCCGTGCTTCTATATCAACACAGAAATTAATGTTTGCTATAAAAAACCCTAGAAATTTCACTGTAATTTTCAAATTTAATAGAGTGCAGCTCTTCCTAGTAGTTTTTTTGCGTATACAGATAAGAACCCCAAACCAGAGAATGAAAGACTCTGTGACTAACGTTCTTCCCTTCAATCCTACTGACATCAAAAGACATTAAATACTAATGCAAGCAAGGCTTGACAAGAAACATCATTAAAATCTTCAAGGCTACTGCAAATGGATTAACTCACAATATTTGCACATGGTCTAGATACCTGCTAAAAAAGGACTGAGCAGGATTGAAAGCTTCATTTCAAGCAAGTGGTGCAGATGACCTGAAATTAGCCCCTGAAGAGCCTATGTGGGTACATTCCTGTTCCCAGTGGCCTAAATAGAGTCTTCCAGGACTGCACACTGCACTTTGTTCCTTCTTTGAGCTTGGTCAGGGACCTAGGTGAACACATAAGTCTGCTGTGTGACAGAAAAATGTACATGACCTGCTGTTGACCAAAGCTCCACATGCTCTTAGGCAATGCTATATATCTGAGAGAGTACTGAGCTGACCCCAAAGACTTTTTGCTTTTTTAAAAAAATACTAGCTACAGAAAAAGATGGAATATGCCTTTCACGTATAAATACACTACTTAAAGTAAGTATCTCTTAAGGAGGAGGAGATGCATGTTCGTGGTTATACTTAGCCCGAGGAAACTTAAGCCTTTTTTTTCTCTTTTCTGGGATACTGCTCTCACTAGTGAGCAAAGGGCTCGTGTTAAGTATCAGTAGTTTCTGGTATTCCTGTGAAACTACAGCACTGCAAGAAATAACAAAGCAAGATTTATGGGGTCAGCAGAAGCAGCTCAAAGGAAACCACACATGAACTTGTGGTTAAAGTGATTCCTGACTGAGGGAACACTAGGCTGTGGGACACATACACATTTAAGTCACATCCCAGCTTAGCCCACCGCAATTTGGTTGCCTGCCTACACTCTTACCATTAGAGCAGTAACGCGACTTGCAGAAATGAATGAGACATGGCCTGGAAGGCGTATCCTGCCTTTTGTGACTGAAACCTTTTCTATGCATAAAACCAATGGAGAAAACCAGTGGAAGCAGATGGCACAGAGCAATGGGAGAAAAGAAACAGATCTGCCAAAAATCTATAACACAGAGGAATCATGTGCAAAGTAGAGCATAAAGCTGGGAATACTGGACTCTTCAGTGACTTCAACTGGTTGTATGACTGAAGCAATGAGGAAAAAATCAGTGGATTAAATGCAGGGATTCTATTACTTTGTCCAAGCCTGTGCACTTCTCAGGCTAGCTGAAACAAGACAGGTTTTTGTTTTGTTTTCAAGGTTTAATCATTTGCAATTCCTACAAAGCTTCTGTGTTTGTTTACTTCACTTGTTTTATGCCCCAGATGTGATAAACTGTAAGCTTAGAGTACTAATAAGACTGGAGCTCTGTGAAAGTGAAAGCTTCTGGGAAATCTTAGGGTCTAGCTGAAAGACTAATGTAAAGAGATAACAACCTAGACACAAGACAAAGCACAGGGAGACCAAAGGGGGAAAAAATCAAAAAACATGCTTAGAGCCAGTATAATTTCAAGGGAAGCTTAAGTATGTATAAACCTCATGTTAGGAGCTGCAAACCAAGAAGCATACTCACTATTTAGCTGTGAGCTCCATCGGGACAAGGTGACAATTTCTAACAGAGAACTACAAGTTACAAATACCAAATATGCTGAAATGGACTTTGTGGCCTGAGGGTCTGTCTTATGAGAGGAACAGTGTGTGATCATCCTTCAAGTTAGCATGCACATAATTTATTCTCTGATCAACACAGCACTTTGTGTCTTTGCCAGCACATCACTGCTACCATGAGCAATGTGTCTCTGCCAAAGGAACAAAGAAGAATACCGGGAGTCTTTTTAACTCCATGCCAAAAGGATCCCTGTCCTGAAATGGCAGAATTCCTGACTATATCACAGTACCCGACACTATTCTAGTGTCATATCGCAATAGTGTCTTTCAATAGAAGAGATTTAGCATCTCCAGTATATTTCCTAAAGAAATCTCTACTGTACCCTCTCTATTCGTCACTGTTTCATTTACTTATGCATTTTTAATTAATCCATATAAAACAAAAGATACCTTCTAAATCTTCATCTTTTCAGTTAATTTGAAATCTGATTTTCTCCATGTAAGTATCTGCATAAACTTCAGAATACAACAGTGGTTCTCCTTCATTTGCCAAAAAAAGATGACCTTTCATTAACAGCATTTACCTTTAAAACGTACAAAGACTATAGGCAATCATGACACATAAGCTCAGGGCTTCTAATAACTGAGCTGTGACGAAAGACTGGACAAGACTTCCAAACCATTGGTTGGTATCAGGCATGTAACAAAGACCTGTGTTAATAGAGCTATGTAATTCACAACATTCTGTGCTGGTAGCAAAATAACTTGCATTCTCTGAGGTCAGTCTTAGCCAGAATAATAGCAACCAGATCACTGAAAATATCCACATTGATTTCAATGTAAAATTATTTTCTATGATTTTCTATACCCAACTGTTTGAAGTGAAATACTGGGGTTGAAATATACACACAATAGAAAACAGACCTTAGAAATTTAAAAATTCATTTGAAATCATGCCACAGAATTACTGCAAGATATTCAGTTAGGATTTTTTAAATGGCAGTTACTAACTTCTGAAACCTAGTAATTGCTAGACAATGTTTTGGTAGATCGCCAAAACACCCTGGGTGCTTGTTTTGCAGTTCTTACCTCATTACATCTGAGTACATGATAAATTCTGTTGTTAATATGATCTTTCTGTTGTATTTTTTGATAACCTCTACTATGTATCCTGACATCCTTTAGGGGCATATATTCTTCCACAGTTCATATTATAATAAATATTATCTTCCAGTACTTCATAATTTAATGCCTTCTTCTTAGGAAGAACTCCCTGACAGTGGCTGTCATCTCAAATGACTGTCAACTTTGTGTTCAGACACATATTCTAGAGATAAATACAAACTGAAATTTACATAAAAACAAGAAGTAAAAAGCATCTATTTCTACAGCAGTTATGTCAGTCATAGCCAAACATCAGCCAACTGCTCCTAAGGAGATTCTTGTTTTTATCCAGATGTGTCTAGTGTGATACCATTTGTCAAATATAAATCAATAATGTGACACTACTTTTTTTCATCTAGTGAAAAAAATGATGTGCTGCAATGTCTCTGATGGGGGCACAGGGAGTCCGCTCGTGGTTCCAGGGGCTGGCAGGCTGCTTCGGGGGCGCGGGAGGGCTGGCTAAGGTCCAGCAGGGGTTCACCCAACCCACCGATGATACAGGCGTGCCGAGGGAGGAGAGACAAATGGAGGGGCTTTCCCAGATGTTTTATTCGGGCACCAGGATCGTGCCAGGGAAGCGCTGGCACGGGGAGTTACAGTTACATATATACCAACATGAGAGGGCCAGGGAGGGTACAAACATCCTAGGAGTTTGTACTCCTAGGTAGGAGTAAGGGGTTTGAATTTGGTGGGCTTTGTATAGGATTGAGAAATACAGAGNTGCATGTTTTAGAATGCTAAAATTTTGCAACAAATTCCATGGCAGTTTCTGGATATGTTCAACAGAAAGGTGAAAAAAAGTACAGTGATGATAACCACTTCCATTCTTCATGATTCTAGATGCATTTTAGTGTAGCCCTGTATCGCAATAAATACAGCATTGCAATTGCCATTAAAAGGCCTCAGGACATGTCAAGTATTGTCTGAACTTGTTTTGTTCTTCCTGAAGCTTTGTTTAGCTTGTTTAATGATCAGACAGCTATTACCTGATTTGTTTAACTCTTGCTTATCTTTGTGGAACTATATTCTTTTTACAGAGGGTAGCCACAAATAGTTATTCTGTACGGAACAACATTTTACCCCAGCATAACAATGCAGAGCAGAAGAGCACAGTCCTGGCAAAGAAAATGCTTTGAGAGCAGAAGTGTCCAAGCAGGAGACAGTGGGTGCAGTGCAGGGAGCACAGGTCTAGGAGGGCCAGTGAAAGGCAAAAGATGGCTTCGGGGATCCCAGAGCTAACAAATAATACACTGATCAGCTAAAGCAGTGTAGATCTGGCAACTAGACAAAACTGGGTTGCAGCACAACAAAAGCAAGGAATATTTATTGAACTCATGTAAGACAGTCCATATATAGCAAATTAATTGTTATTATTGATATTCATTGATATTGATTTGATTACAATTTATTATTGTTCTTGAAATTAATTTTTAATGATATTTTGAGAAAATATTTTAATAATAAAATAATGGTTTCCTGTTCTAATACTGATTAGATGTATTTCAGGAACCCACATCTTCAATTGAGGGCATTTACCAGCAAACCTGTTTTTAATTAAATCCATTTACATGAATAATGATGTTGATTCAATGAGTTTATTTATGTACAAGTGAACACAAAAGCAGGAATTTAGTCATGTCTGAAAAATATTTAGATGCTACATCTTGGCATGCTTGGATACCCTGTCATGTCTTATTTATTCTAGGAATTCAGTTATTGTAAAGTTACTGTACATATGATGTTACCAGACTAAAACCTATTTTTTGCAACAATTCAGATTTCATATGGACAAAAATCCATTCTCCAAAAGCTTAAAAACATGCAATAGTAGATAAATGTCAGAGTCCTTCATTCTCTTCATCTATTTCACCTGCAAAGCAACCAATAAACTCATACTTTCACTTCAACCACCAGAAAATACTCAGGGAGAACATGGATTTGATTTTCATCAGAACTATGAGGGGAAAAAAAGACTTTTGGGTTTAGCAGTGATGGGGCAATCTATATAGGCTAAGTAACTCTGTGGTACTGATTGCCAAGCAAAACTCTGACGTACTTATCCTCATAGTATTACCAGAAGGCAAGGCAGTACTATTGTAACAACACTGTGAGGAAAGAAACTGATGCACAGAAGCATCAAAAAGCGCTTACAAAAGAAATCAAATAAGTTTACATGACTCATCATCACTTTCAAGACTCACATTCAAAATGGGGGCCTCCAAAATGTTCATCTCAGGGCAGCCTATGCCTGCTGGTGTTTAAGAGCCTTAAGCAACCTGAGCAAGGTGCACAGAAGGATCTGGGTGTTGCCTCTCTGTGAGAAGCAGCAAACTGCTGAGCCGTGTGAATCCAAAAGGTGGTCTTGGATCATACCAGCTTGACCAAGATTTGCACAAGACACAACCAGAGATGGTTGTGTCTTGTGAAACATCCTTCTTTTACAGAGACAACCTCCTTTTATAATCTTCTGTGTATAAACTGCCTGAATGTCCCGTAAACAACTGCAGCACCTGGAGCAATCTGGACTCAGTGGCTCTGCTTCTCAGAAGGTTCTCTCTCGTCCAGGAACAGGAATATTCTTGATTTTTCCCCATTAGGAAGTTGCTCCAGTTTTCGTGAAAATAGTAAAAATTCAGTGAATAGATAATAATTTGAACATTCATTTACAAGACAGGCAAACACTGGTTCCAGAGCAGGCTCCAATTATTTTTAGGTACATTAAATTCTCCCAGGACAATAACCATCAAACTTTTCTGAGCAGAATTCTGCTTGAAGAGGTATAACCAATATCTATTGCATTTATGAACCTAAATAACAGCATAATCCACTGAAGCCTTATGGCCCCATATGCAACTCTCACAACTTTATCAGTTGCTGGGATTGGCTAATATCCCAGCCTTGGCACCTTCCTCCCTTCCAAGGAGAGTGCAACTTCATGATACTCTCTGTATTATTAGTGAATTCCTACACATTTGATGCAGACAGAGCAGCTGGACAAGGCTGTGTACTCACATGACACCTGCAGTTCTGAACTTTTTTCCTCTTCTCCTTTGTCAGTGTGAAGCACATCTATCAACCTTCAAACACACCAGTAAGAGCATCTGTATGTTTGCCAGTTACTGCAGATATTGGCCAATGCTACAGAACAAACAAAACACTTCCAAGGATAAAAGCACAACTTGTTACAGTTCAAGCTGAAGTGCCCAGCTTTGCAGACAATTAAAATCTTCTATGTGTACAGTACGGAAGGGAATGAAAAAGATAGAGACACAAACATTATAAAAAAAGTGAACCATTTAGGATTCAAAGAAATATTTCATGTAAAATATGCAGACTTAAGATTTTCCAAAAGTCTTTCAGGAAAGGAGTATTTTTGCATGAAGCATGTGCAATATTATTTCTCACAACCAATAAACAGCATGAATTAGATTCTCTGATTTTCTGATCTGTAATTTAAACTCTTTCTAACTGCACTACTGGAATGAGCTACAAAGGTTTTGCCGACTTATCCCCAAGCGCTTTGTGCACACTTTCCCAGCGATCTGCACCACTCTTTAATGATCAGCGGGAAGCCCTGGATAAACATGTATCTTGGACTCTGTTTTGAAGGATCTGCCAGTAATACTGTAATCAAACATGGTACAACTGCCTAGAAACACAGTATGATGTAATTGGCTGCTAACATGTCCAAAAGAGCAGGCAAGGGTAACATGCATCAACCACATTTTGATAGACATTTTCCTAAGCAAATCCAAACTGTGCTGAACCAGCATCCCTGTTTCCCCCCAGCTCTTTCTTCTGCCACTTTTTGGTTCCAGTGGAGGCTTAACTGGGCCATTATAGCATGCTTGCCCAACATCAAGATCATACAACTAAAAAACCTAAGGTGAATAGTTTCCTGCTTGGCTGGTGTACTGACATAACTGAGCAAAGGGAAAGGAGTAAAGAAAGCCACAATGGGGCCTCAGATTCTCACAAGCAGCTTGTCATAGCATACTTCAGCTGGTGACAATGGTTAACAAACTCCTACTTAACGTAACGTGTATCTCTACATAACTGATGAATGAGACAGCAGTATATGAAGAACAGCTCCTAGAAAGTTTTACATCTCCTGAAGAATTAAAGAGAGAAAATTAGTGAAAATTGTCCAAAAGTAGGTGACATGTTCTCCCCATTGTCACCAATTTTCTATCGAGCTGCCAAAAAATGGATGCTATTCAAATTTTATATTTTTGTTGTGGTTTCTGCCATTTCTAGGAGATATAAATAAAATTTGAACTTAATAACTTAAAATAGCTCGCTTCCAAATTTCAGCTGCACACATTTTCAGCACCATCAAAGAAATACTAATTTGAGTGCATCATATGCCTTTTTCCCCTTCAGATAATGAAAAAGAAACTGAAATGAAGCACACAGAGACAGACTAACCAGCTAAAATTGAAAGAAATGCAGCAAGAAGTTACATAACTGTGTTTTCTTTAAAGTACATCAGCTTTGCTCCACTAAATGCCAAGGATGGTTTCAAAAGTAAAACCACAAGGAAAAAAAAGTATTTATAAACAAAAATTATGAAAAAAATTGCTTTTGGTAGTACAAACACATTATTACTGTTTCATACCACTTTTGTGAGGTCTAATCTAATCTGCATTTAGACCAAATTATATTGATAGAATGGTGAATTTGTCTTGAGTAAGGACAATAATTTGACCTTCACAGAGGAAAGTAACAATGTGACTCTTGTACACTGTTATTATTGATTGTTTTTATTAATTCTGATGGTAGCTAGTCCATCAAAAAACTGTGTCATTAATTTGACAAAAACTTTATTTATAACTTCTCTAAAAGTCTACCAAAACCAAGAATGACTTTGAAAAATTTGACTGTCTTCCCCTTGAGATTAAACTAACATTAGAAGGGGCTCAAACTCTGAAATATTCATAAATCAGAGTGCATAATTTGTAAATTTGTATTTTATATGATGTACAACTTTTTCTGTCCTAAAGAGCATTTTATATTTCTTTTTAACAGTGAATGCAAATAATGCTCAATGGAATTCTGCAGTGACCTTTGTTTTATTACAATTACTGCATATTCATAAGTGAACAACTAAACTCCAATTTGAGAGCTACAACAACTTTGAGTTGAAATCCTTTGATAAAACACAACAGAATAAACTTCATAAAATTAATTCCCTAAGAAGAGAAAAAGAAAGTCTCTTCTGAAAATTCCTCTGTGTATACCCACACACAAAGCAGATTTTTCCATGCTTTTGCAAGAAGAAAACTAAACAAAACAGCAATACGGACAGATTTGAACAGAAGAGGATAAATTGCTTTAAAAAGAGCACAGGAGAACAGATTGAATATAAAACATCATATAATTACTGTCTTATATAAACGCATAAAATAGAAATATGTAGGTATAAACCACTGCATAATAATAAAAAATGCAGTACCTGTGTTATATCATAATATAATTCCATGTAATGTCACTAAGACTTAATAACTGAAATCCCACTATGCAAGCAGAATCTACATCAACTTCTGCTAATGGCTGTTCTAAACACTTCCACACTTGTCAAAAGCACAAGAAAGTCAGAGGACAAGGTCTAAAATACAGAAAACCTTCGGTGGACCTTTTCCACCCAGGCAAAGGGTAATGGAAGAATTTGAAGACAAAAGGCACAGCTTCCTGGTACAAGGAAGGCCAACAAAGAAGGCATGACTGGTCTGAAATACCTGATGGTACAGTACTCAGTACTATCAAGCACTTGCTCACTGGAGGCAGCAGCAAGACAGTTTGAATTCTGTTCCTTATTTGGATACTTGCTTTGACTTCATTCTGAACACTTAACTTGTTTCTATACCTTGTCCATTCTTTATCACTGGTTTCTATTTATGTCCTGCATTTCTTAGAGTGGTTTCTAGCAGCATTTATGCCCAATTAAGAGCAGGTCTTCCAATGTCTGAGTGCAATAATGTACACAAATAAAAGTTTAATTCGAGCAAAAATGACAGCTTGGGAAACCAAAATCCTGGTTTGGGTTATCACTTACTATTCAACTCAAGCCATGAATGTTTTAAACAAGCAATGAGCTGATGAAAAACTGGTATTCAAATCCTATACAGGACACTTGTGATCCCTCTGAAGGCAAACACCAGGCTGAAGCAGACTGACTTTTCCCAAAAAATAAGTAATATGCCATCTCATTGGTGCGTGAGAAGTGCTGAACAAAATACTGATAGAATCTGTGATACCAAAGAAATTACCAACGAGAGAGAGAGAAGTGCATTTACTAATAATGTATTTAAATATCTGGAAGCAAAGACATTTATATAGGCTTTTTTGTATTGCAAAGGAAATTATCTGGGTATTTTTCTTTTTCAAAGCATCAGACAACTTACTTATGGATTGATCCAAATCCCACTGAATAACATACACATACATATATGAAGTGCTAATTGCTCTTGCACACAATCTTCCAAACTTTACAGCAAAACAAGAATTTTCATAGTTTACTGAAGGAAGTCAGGTGGAAATAATCAATACAGCACAAACTAAAGTACAGTCATTAGTGATAATCACATATAATAATTTAAAACAAAGGTAAGGCTTATTGATTAAAGGAGGTGCTGATCATTTTTCTACAGTGCACTGCTTCAAAAAAAGAGTTTGAAATAAAACTCACATGACTGTGATTAAGCATCCTATTATGAGTGGTTCAGAATGACTCACATACTAAAAGTATAAATTTTTAGGGTGCTTATTTTCTTCTAGCAAAATAAGTCAAAATCGGGCATATTATGTAGCACATGGGAATCCATAGAAGATTTTAAAATATGTCCTTCCACTGGGAATCAGATTCACAAACACAATCTCTTTAACTGAATCCATGAATGTTTCTATGATGTTTTTGGCCATGAGCATTTTAGCAGGAACAGTATTTATGTTAAAAAATTATTTAAAGTGAAATTATTTATCTTTACAGTCTAGATTTTCATTGAGATCAAACTGATCATTACAGTGTAATAATAAAACTGCTTATAACCTGCATGGTAATCAGTTATTTTAGTATATCAGTTTAAAGCTTATAAACAATATTTTATAAAACACAATGAAAAATACTCTTTACACAAAATTTAAAAGTGTGTTTTTCCCTTAGTGCTCATCCTCCTTTGTCCCCTTGAACTCATGAAAAAAAGGGCCACTGAAAGCAGCAGGATACAAAAATTATTAAGCCTCTTCCAAGTATGTTACTGTACTCATTCAATATTTTGGTCAACTGTTTTATTTATTTTTGATTTTCTAAATTTTTCATTTAATTTCAAATAGTTATTGCACACTAAATATTAAATATTCCTGTAGAAGTATATGGTCATCAGACTCCATTTTGTAATTTTTGATCTTTCTAGACAAATCCTCCACTGATTTAACAGTTTTAATCCTCTGATGGAGGCATGATATGACATGGTATTACTGACTATGACTTTCTGACTAGGGGTGTCCAGCCTGCTTACCAAGCTAGTGACCTCTGGGTATGTGATAAATATTATGAACTCATCTCAAATGTGTGCAACAGGAAGTGGGCTTTCATGGAATCGCATACAAATAAATGCATAGATGTCATGAAAGTTCTACAAAACTGCCTGCATCCTACATCTTACTATTATTCAACAGTGTGGTATAAATTATTAAAGACACAGCTATTATAGTAAATCATCTTTTAAGATCTCTGTGTTGTTTTCAGATTTGAAATCAGGAAAAAATAAATAAATATGTTGGTGAATACTGAGATGCTGGCACACAGTGAGCTCTTAGAATTTCTGACAAAGCAGACCAATGCTACATTTCTAGCATAATAAAATATCCCTACTAAAAGTATTTTAGGCTATCTGAATAAGAGACACAAAATTAAGCCTGGAATTCTAAATGCTGAGATTTAATTAATGTGAACATCCCTTCTCTTCTTCTGTTGGACGTAAGCAACAGGACAAAGAATTATTTCCATTGTTTTAGGAAGAACCATGTCAGATTTGGCAGTAAACACAAGGGGAAACTCTCTACAGTTTCTGTCTAAGTAACTATTATAAAACCCCACAATAATATCAGGGTTTTGCAAGGGCCACAATAAGAAAAAAACATTTTTGGATTCCATCTTGGATTGACTAATACGGAATCTTGACACGTCTACTAGATTTGGAACTGAGCCCTGTCTTATTGACGGAAACTTCAAGACATACGTCAGTCACAGCACTGAAGATCAAGGGGACAAATTCCCCTGAGCCCTCACATTTAGGACCCCACCAGAGTATTCATAGAGATCTCTTTGCCAGTGCGTTGATCCAAGCTAAGAATCTCAAATGTAAGGCTACAGAAAACGATCAAGATACAAGGAAACTGGGTCTATGTGAAACAGTAGCAATTTTCAATATTGCTTTAACCAATGACACCAAAGATGATCTGCCTACAGAAGAAATTCTGAATAAATCACATATTTCCAAACCATTTTATTAAAAAGCAATAGTTACAGATTTTTTTTGACCTAGTTCCTTTTATTGTTCAACACTTCAGCATTTAGAAACACAATGATCCATTGTATACTTGTCACATCATTTGTAAAATGCAACACTTTTTAAAAAGGAAAAATACCAACTTTTGTCCATTTTCCTAAGCCATTTATCATAGTCAAAGTTGTAAAAATCTTTAGAGGTTCAAAATAGAAATAATTGGCTTTAATCTAAATGCTCTCTATTTACATAAGGGTTCTAAAATGTGACTGGAAATAGTTTTGGGAAAAGATTTTGCACTTCATACAATCAAGCTTGATGAAAGCAAATCTGATGGATGGGAAGGTTTGCATAATACTTAGAAAGCTGTCAGGTCTTTGCAATTCCTTTCCAAAAGTCATCCCTAGGCAATGTCAGCACAAAACCTCAAAATAATACACAAATTCATAAAACACCAAATCTAGAGCACTCTCTCAACTAGTAAACTCCATTCCCCTAAAAACTCAACTTACACTGGCAAAACTGTACTTTCAGTTGCCACTATGAACTCTATCAACATTTCTTAGTTATTGGTCTACCTTATTTATGCTACCTGTGCCAATCTAACTTGAACTAGACTATCTGTGAAAACAAAATTTGTATTTCTTGCCTTAATGTTTGCTGACAGAAGCATCATGTTTGTAGTAAGAATATTCTACATTGTGATCCCTCAATAAGGCCTTGATCTGAACCACAAACCAGCTTTTTACATACAGATACACCTCACTGATGTGCTTAATGAATGCGACTGTATCTACAGAAAGCAAAGTCTCAACACACCTCTCTCACAGAATTTTAGACTTCTGAGGAAAAGGAAAAATGCTTTAGACACTGAGTGGAAGACAAAAAGCTTACTGCTAACCGTGAAGTACTGTGAGGCTTAACTTGTAAACTGATTACAACTTTGAGTAAAAATCTGATGAACTATATCAAAGTGCATTAAAGCAATTAAATAAAATATTGAAATAATTCTAATACTGTAAAAATTCTCAACAATAAAAAACCGCCTTCCCCTAAACAGAGTGAAAAACAAGCAAATCAAACCTTCCACCTACCAAATGAAATTTCCACCCTAACAATGCCATTTCTCAAGCTTATATGGAGAAAAACCCATAAACAGGGGCAAGAATTAAAATATGTCTGAAACTGCAAGCAAAATATTCTGGAAATGTGTTTCAAAATTTGAGGGAAGAAAAAAACTAAAGAAATGCGTGCCCTAAGCTTCTTCTGTGCTTTCAACTAAGCACATTTCCGAAACAGAGGCTTTAACTGGGATACACACATCGCCTTGGAATTCAGTGTATTTTGGGGACAGCTGTGAGAGCCCCGGCGGCCCGCGCACTCCCTGAGCCCGCGCACTCCCTGAGCCCGCGCTGCCTCGCCCCCAGCCCCACGAGGAAGCCGGTGCCTTAGGACGGGACTCAGGGCAGGGCGAAGGATGGGATGAATGCGCCTCTCCGCAGCGGTGGCCGTGCCTCGGCGGACGCGCCGGCCGCCGCTCCGCAGGGTCCCGCGGGACCCGCGCGGGGCGAGCCCCGCACCGCGGCTGCGCTTCCGGCGCGCGTTCCGCTCTGCGGCGTTTGTGTTTCCCAGCTGGGGCCGTGGCTCCCCCGTGATTCCCATGACTCACACGGCGGAGGCCGAAGGGGCGCAAGTGACGCCTGCCCCCAGCGCCGCGGCCGCACCCGCGCAGCGCCCGGGGCTCCTGCCCGGCTCCGCCTGCCGCGGCCGGGGCTGCCTCCGCCTCCCTGGGCACTCATCAGCTCTGAACGATGTTAAATACCATCTCTGCACTGAACGAGCTTCTCCAGGAGATTTTTACGGCAGCCGAGCCTCCCCCGTCCGTTAGAACCGTTCTGATCCCCGGCTGCTGGGCAGCGGGAGAGGCACGGAGCCGCAGGACACTCAGTGTCCCACTCGCCAGCCCTCCCCTCCCCCGGCCCTGCCCTTTGCCGCTGGCACCGCGGCAGCTGGAGCAAGTTCAGCTTTTCTTCTCCCACAGCACTGGTGCTTGGCTGCCCTTAAAGAAAATCCTCTCCTAACAACGTGTCAATGTTACATTCCTTCACAAAGCAACTTCTATTAGGGGGGCTGGGAGCTTGGCACTGCCTCGCTACAGACTGAGAGCTTTGTGGCTATGCAAAAAACAAGGAGAGAGGGAACATTTCCTGCATTAAAATGCAATACCCCAGGCTCAATGATTTATCCTCCCCCTCCCCCCATTCCCGCATGGCAGCTCTGAAGGACCACCTCGCCAATAGGCTGTATCCAGAGCCCCCATCTATGTTCAACCCACGCTTTCCCTGCCTCACAACCCCTCAAAGTCCTTCTCAAAATCGCCCCCGCCCTAACCTCCCCAAAATGTCAGGCTAAAACAGGAAGTATGTAGCAGAGAGACTAGGTGGAGGGCTGCCATGCTAACTGCTGGACCCCTGTCTTCCCACCCTTCCTCTTTTTCCAGCGGGAACATGAAGCAGCTGCTGGGACTGAAGCAGCTGCTGGGAATGACACATCAACCCCCTCCTCGCTAATACTGCAATGAGATTCTGAGCCTTCATCTTCTGGAGCGGAGCCTGCCTGGAGAATGGGTGCAGCAGCAGCCGCTGGCCCCTTCCCAGAGCTCCCAGGAGGTTAAACCAGCATGTCCTGCCTGCGCAGTGCCTCGCATCTCCCGGCATCTCAGGCAGAGGGTTCACCCTAAGGAACTGCAGTTGCTCTTGGTTTGTTTGTAGGTTGCTGAGGTCTGGCCCAGGGACCAGGTGTCCTGAACATGGTGAATCTCGGTCTTTTGGTTAGGTTGCCTGCATGCCTTTGGAAATGTTTTCCTTGCAAAGCTGAGGGATCATATCAAGAAAAACAAGGTTTTATGCGTGGGTGGTTGCTGTAAAGAGGTGGTGAGGGGGAGAGTGATTCCTGGCTCACCACCTGTGGGCATTACTGTAAGTGGGGCCTTAAAACAGATGGATCCTACTTGTGAGGAGTTTCAACGGTGCTTAGCAGAACTATATGCTGTAGGTTAGGCCAGTTCAGAAATGAAAATGCAGCCTTCCCTGCCTTGAGGGAGTGTGCATCTTCTCCAGCCCTTTCCCCTCATCTAGAGGAGAGCCAGAGTGGAGAGCAACTCAGACGACTGTGAGTATTAAGGAGAGCCGGCAGCAGGACTCACACACTGGCATGGCATTCAGCCCCCCCTCCAAGAAGCACCTACCTTCTTTTGGTGGCCGCTTGGCTTCTCTGGTGAGATTGCAGACCTGGGTGGTTTGCAGCTCCTGGGTCAGGCAGCCTTCTGTCTGCTCGTTGAGGGGCAGCACCACGTTATTGAGCAACACCAGGGACTGGTCGTCTATTCCCCATTCTCCCAAATGCTGAGGGCAGGTGCATTTTGTATACATGATCCCACAGGACTCGGTTCTCCCGTTTTCGGATTTCAAGCAGCTCTCCAACCAAGTGCATAACACATGACACCCAAACTGGCTTGGGCTCACCTTGTTCAACACCAAAAATTCAAAGAAGGATTTTTGGTCTTCTTCTTTTTTGTATAATCCTGGGAAGTTGATAGGATAGACACGACGTATCTGAATAAAATTCTTATCGTACTGCAGAAATACAAAAGCATTCTTGGAATTGCAGAGCTGCATTATAGAATGGTTATTTTTTAAAAGATCCTTTATTTTTTCATGAGAAAAATGATCAAACTGATAAGCCAAGAGGGAAAAGTTGGAGCAGCTGAAGTCCTTTTTGGAAAATTTCAGGTAAATACTATATTTGGTTGGATCTGGATTTTCCAGCGTCCAAGTGCAGTTTGTGAAGTTTTTAGGAAACATTTCACTTACAGAATACGATCCATAAATGACCCCCTTCACCAACGTGGAACACCAGAAGTCTTGGGCAGCATTAAATCCAAACATAACCAGTAGATAGGTGGAAAATATATAAATCAGCAAATTACGAACAGCCTTCATCCTATGTCATTTGGCCTGCAGGAGATGAAATGAAATAAAAATGCAAGTAGAATTCTTCACGCATAGAAAACCAAACTCCTTCCAATATTCAAGCCAGCTGTTTTCAAGCTTGCAGTTAGAGCCCCTTTCAGAAAGAAGGGCAGGTAATTTTTATTTTATAACGCGAGGGCCGGGGTTGCCGCTGTGTGCACAGCGCCATCACGTGGCCATCGCCACCGACACGTCTTCCACAGACAAATTAAAACTCAACATCTATTAGATTATTAATAGGAATGTCCTCTCCTCTCTAGGATTTAGTCATCATGGCGTGGACTAGAACTGCTCGATTTAAGTAAAAACCTAGACGCCTTACCCAACAGATCAAGAGAAGAGAAATTTATTTATTTATTTATTCAAAAAGTAAATAAATAATCTGCTGTCGTTATGTATGTGCATATACAATATGTACATGCAGAATTTCACCAGAACAGAACAAGAAAGCTGATAGAATTTGTTGTTATATATTATTTTTCTATTAAGTCTGAGAAATAACTGAATTATTAGAGCCATAATTTAAAAATGCACCAATTACTATTTGTTACAGATGGAACATTATCTCTCATATGCCTAGATGTCTTCACTCTGGCCGTCTGGTATACAGAGGTCTCTAAAAAGGCAGAAAATACTGAGATTAATGTATTAATAAAATTTTGACACTATTGAAGAAAGAAACAAAGATGGATTAAACTACTGCTGGTCTGACATGACCACTAAATGCCAGCCTTTTAAGGTAATAATTTCGATGTGCTTCAGCCTCTAAGGATATATAAAGTGGATCACAGTATTAGTATTACAATCAGTAGCTCTATATAACTGGCTGTGCTACAGCAGGATCTCTGCACCTATTGGACTGCACTTGCCCTCTTATTACGAATATCTTGTACTGTCTGATTAGCTCCTGTGTTTTGCAGCCGTGCACTTGAACAACGAAAGAAAATATTCCATTTTCTCTGCTAGTATCTCCAAATAAAGCTGTTTTACTGCACCTGCCAACCCTCACAGCCTCCACATGCTCTGTTCTTTTAACAGTGGCCTAGATTAATACAGCAAACCTGAGTTATATTTACCTCCGTAATGATATCCAAAATTTTCAGATTGAAGGTTTTCAGCATTAACCTTTGAAAAGTTGCTTATCTCTTACAAATGAGTAGCTTTTCACCTTCTGCTCTTAAATTCAAGCAGAAAGAAGTGATACCAACTTAATTTCAAAACTCTCTAGATTGCGGTCTCTTCCACTGTTGCTCTGTAAGCAGAGGCAGGCATACACACAGGCACTGTTACTGAGTTTTGATGTGTGTCTTTGCCTAGCTTTTCATCTCCTCACCAAACAGCAAGGCATCTTCTGTTTCCCATTGCGTAACACACAGCAAGTCACCGGATTAAGCTCCCTTGAAGAGATTTTCGTATCTCCTAGATTATAATGCAAACTCTGAATCCCGAAATGGGAAAAAAGCAGCACCAACTCTAACCCTCTTTATAGCAGAGGGTTGTTTTTTTTAAAAAAAAAATAGAGCAGAGCTGCTGCTGGATCTATCCACATGGTCAGATTTTCTCCTTTCAGAGCATCCGTCTCAATGAGTAACATGGTTCTTCTCCAAATAGGGCTGGTAGAGCATTTAAGGTTTTAAAAAAGAGAAACTTATTGGGAATTCTGGAAACAATTTCCCCTTTGCTGAAGCACTTTGCAGGCAATGCAGTTCTGCGCAGTGTTATTCAGGATGGTGTAGGCGTTGAAAGCCAATGTGACAATAAGTGTCTAAATTAAGAATTCCACCCATGATAAAGGATTAATTTTATAATCTGGAAAGTAGAAAGGGAGCTTATTTGCTTTTCTGTTTGAAAAGGAAAAAAAGCCTCTGACTTTTTCCATCCTATGTAATATCTGCACTAGAAAAATAAAGACCTCTGCAGTGCTAGGCTGTTTTCTATGAAGAAATGTCATCAAATAGCCCTCATTTTAGTTGTGCATTTGTTCATACAAGGCTACTGAAACAGAACACTGTCTTAATCCCTCTCTCCCTGTGTGCATTACACACGCACACATGCACTCACACACGAACTGAGTGTGCCGGCAGCATTCAGTTAGTTTGCAGCATTGCTAGATGTAAACTGAACCTGGTCGCTGAAAGGATTAAGACACTCAGATTAAAAAGATCTTTCTTTTCCATAGAGGAAGGAGTTAAAGAATGGCCACAGAGGCTTAAGGTTGCCGGTTTGAGAGGGGGGAGAATCCTCTTCTGCTGGAAAGAAACGGGCATTTAGTTTGGATATTCCCCGAACTGATTTTCTAGGTGACACTGTAGTTTAGCCGAACATAGACGGCGCCATCACTCCATTTATTTTTTTTTCCCCAACAGAAGACCCACTGACTTCTCTTATTTTAACTTCCTATTAACCTAACAATTCCCCCCACCCCCCACACAAATTACCCCAATCGTGCACAAACCTCAGGTTTTCTCGGTCTCGCTGGAAATTACTCTTAGGGAAGCAGACCTGTCACAAGACGGAGTTCTCTAACTTTTAAACTGCAGCGCTGAAGTAAATGCGGAGATCATTTCGTATGTGCAGTCTCTCTCTCTATCCTTCAGCAACAGCCTGTCCCCCTCCTCCGCCACCTCCTCCCCGGAATCCCAAGCTAAAAGCTCTCCAGTCGTAATCCCTGGAAATGGGAAATGGAAATGCCCCGGGCACCCTTACCTTCCACTCCGAAAGCTGTCAGGCTATTTCTCTAAAACACTAGCACCACAGGCACACGTCCCAACAACAGTGATGGAGAGATTGCCCTTCTGACGGAAGCACCGTTTCCCATTTTTCCCGGCTCAGGTTCAAAACCAAGATTTAAAAAAGCAGCAGAAGATAAAAAACACAGAGAGAAAACCCCCGCACGCCACACGTACACCCCACCGAGGAAAAAAATCAGCTTTGACTCCGGATCCACCAAATCCAACCACATGAAGGGAAAGAAAACAGAAAAAAAAAACCAAAAACCAAAAAACAACCACCTCAAACCAGCGAGACTGCAGGGGGAAAAATGGAAGTGGCTGAGCAAGCGAAGGTTTTTTTTTTTGTTTGGTTTTTTTTTGTTGTTGTTGGTTTTTTTTTTTTTACTTGAAACAAAGTCTCAGCACAGCAGCCCGATGCACGGCGATGCCAGGCAGTCGACGGTCTGAGAGAAGAACTAAGGTGCTAGTGCGGATTTGTTCGTGGGTTTTGTTGTTGTTGTTGTTGTTGTTATTACTAATAGACTTATTCCTCCTTCCTCCCTCCTCCTCCCCCCTCAGGCACTAATGGCCGGACAGCGGCGGGGGGGTCCTTGGCTGCCGATGTCGGGAAGCGGTGTGAATGCCGGGCGCGCAGGGAGTACGGCGGCAGCGGGAGCGGGAGCGCGTCTCTGCCGCTGCGTGTGGCTCCGGCTGTGCGTGCGCGCGCGCCCGTGT
>VYZT01064758.1:0-50138 GCA_013400735.1 Pomatostomus ruficeps
GGAGATGGGGTTCAATTATCCCATAACAGGAATAAGGCTGATGTCCTATTTTCTGCTATGTTGTAGCCAGGAGAACTGATTTAGTGAACTCATGTTCATATGTAGATAAGGCCTTCTCTTTCCTATAAAAAGTCTTTACATTTCACAAGCTGACATTGAAATCTTCAAAATCAGTTGTAACTAACATAATGCTTGCAGCAGAAAACCTAAAACAGCAACTGTGAGTCCTTGTCTGCTTCTCTGGGGCATTAACTTGCATAACCACAGCTGGTGGATTAAATATTAACATTAGTAACTGCTTTGCTGACCAAAAAGGTGGTAACTAATTTTGTGAATAACAGTGCTCTATTTCCTTCCCACTCTTCAGGATGGAGCTCTGAATGACAAGGTTTCATCACCTTGACCTCTCTTTGTGTCGAGAGCACTGCAGGAGCTGATGGTTTTCCTGTTCATCTTGATGGAAGTTTCATTTTCTCTTGTTCTGTGCCTGAGAACTGTTCAAGCCCAGAAGAAGTTACAGATTTTACGTCAAGAATATGTAAGAGATAAGTAGGGGACAACAAAACCACAAAAAATTACTCTACAGCATCCTACTAGTGCCTTCAGGAAAAGAAAGGTAATCCAGAAGACTCTTATTGACCATTCACCCATTCCCCATTCTACAAAAAAAGGATTATTTTTGTGTGCATCTTTTACACTTGAAAATTTTCCATGAATAGCATTGTTCTTTAGAGAAAACTTGATCCAAATCTGATAGCATAAATACTGTGAATTACCTTGCCTATGAAGTTCCAAGCTCCAGCCATAAAAAAGAGTCCAAGTTTGTTAAGTGTGCTTCACTCTCCTTCAGTCCCAACCATTACTATAGATTTTACTCTTTAAAATTTCCTGTACTTACTTTCCTCCACATATTCACATAGTTTAAAAAAAAAAAAATCAATCCATACGTTCCAGCTGCAGACACTCAGACCTTTATCCCTACACTCTGGCACATTCTTTCAGAGGCTTAATGAATCTGGACTGCGTGTTCATACTGTAGTCATGTTACAGGGTAACATTTTCCTTAAAGAATGTTTGAAAGCAGAAAAGGGAGGGAGGGGTTACTCTTGAATTAGCTTTTAAATGTATGTCAAAAGCAAAAAGAGTAAAAACTTCCACTCTGAACCAAAAGTCATCTATAAAATAGATGCACTAACAAAACAAACAAACAAAAAAATATCAACACAACAAATCCTGATGAATGGCTTATTGAAGCTAAATATTCATTTTCTATTATTTCTAAAGGCTCTGTTTTTAAAGTCTACGTTAAAAACAAGTTTCAGGATAGTGAAAGGTCCTGGCTTCTATATGAACACTTCCTCTCTAAATTTCTGCATTATTGGTCTTAATTCAGCTCAGCTTGATAAAGACTTGCCAGTGGAATGCCCTGGACAGGCATCTGTGCACCTTATTTAATGAACCTGAAATTCAGTTAACTTGCTTAAGTACTAGTGAAGGATATATTGTTTTCATTCAATCCTATACAAAATTTGACAACTTTGCTTTGATTCTGAGGCCCTCTGGAGCTAAAAGTAGACAAAACAGAACAGAGGTTATAGAGAAAAACAATATATTGCCATCTATAATGTTGGTGTCATTCACACATGCTCAACAAAAACAAAAATAAGACCACATTTTTTTATTTTCCAGAGACCAGATAATTTGAATTGGTAGCCAACTTGCTGTTGTCAACAGGTGACAAGACCACAATGTATGTACTCACAACAAGCACAGACAAACAATTTGAAAAACAAAAATTTAAAATCAAGGTCACAAGTGAGCAGGGAGGTCCAGAAACCTGATCAAGCCCTTAAAAAGAGAACATCCCTCTTTGATTGCCAATTTCCAGTCCAAACAACATCAAACTACATCCATATCTAAAACCTTTCGATGGGAGGCTAACAACTAAAGCAGTGACAGGCTCATAACTGCAAAGGTACAACTAGATATAGGATAACATCTGTGTTGGCTAACCCATCCTAATACTGTTAGGTAAATCAACTTCTTTGCTAAGTACACACAAATATCCTGAGTTGAAGCTAGCAACTAAGAGTAGAACTTTTTTATTCTACTTTCATCACCTTTGGCTACCCAAAATATATGCAGTGCAAATCCCAGCAATTTTTGTCATTCAATTTACCAGTTTCATGTAAAATTTCAGAAATCTGACTCCAGTTACATCTCACAAGGCTGAAGGCTGATCTGTGGTCATAAGAAAAGGATGATAAAAGAATTCCTTGGGACACACTACACAAATCGGATTCATTTTATGTTACATCAGTCACTCTCAGTGTATAAACCAGATACTGAGGACCTCTGTCCACTTTTGCAGAGTTACTGAAAGACAACCTAGAAAAGGAAAATTACTGTCACTAGGATTGAATTCTCTTTGTAAGGGCTGACAGCTGCTTCAAAAAAATGCTTAAAGGGCTGCAGGTGAAAACAGACTGACAACAAATGTGTTAGAATAATATTAATATAGGCTTATATAGATATATAATCTTGACACCAGTGTCTCATCTCCACTGCTGCTGAAATGCTACACAGCTGGTGACTCTTCAAAACTGACATCCAGTTGCAACCAACTCATTTTCAACAATAACCTTGCAGAGATGGAGAAGAAAAATGAAAGCATTATTAAAATTTCCACTTTTTCCAGATACATAGATCTCTTTCCAAATCTGTTTGGAAACCTAAATAATAATAAAAAAAATCATCTAAAACATCATGGTTTTAGCAAGGTGTTGCTGAAGCCACAGCGTGTTTCTTAAGGAACCATACTTGGTGTCCTGCTGAACTCTTGCATGGAACAATGGCTTCTGCCACCCCGGCACAAGGACTATATTTCCAACAGGTCTGTTCAGAATTAGAGAGATGGATGGCTTTAACATCTCCTCACTACCATTGACATTATATCCAATTTCACTACCACTCTCCACTTTGAAAGTGACCAGAATATAATTATTTTCTCAGCAAATGCAGGTATCTTCTAGTCTATGGGAAAATTTAAGTTTGTAAGTGTGTGCATAATATATGCTATATTATACATATGTTTTAATACAATAAATATGATGTGTGTATTTTTCAATTTAAATATAAAAACCCAAAACAAACAAACCCTACAACAAGTAAAAGGAAAATCCATAACAGGGAAGGGGAGGGAAACTCTTTCTTTTCTTGATGTCAACTCTCTAATATCACTGCTTCAACTGCTAAACATTTTGATCTTTTCCCAAGGGCATAGCACCTTCCATTTCTTCAAGAAGCTCCATTTTTGTCTCACTTTCTAAGCCAGAAGTTCACTTTAGGTCATTCTTGTTATCACCCTTCTTTGATTTCCCATCACTTTCTGCATCGGGCTCACAAACCTCATCCCCAGGGCACAAGCTACAATCTGCTAACATCCAAATTCTCATTCCAGCTTTCTGTGTATCTTAACTTCTTTCCACAAAATAAACAGTTTTCCTTTACAATTTTGCCTGCTTATTTTAATTTTCTTATGCCAGTTAATTTCTTCTCACTGTACCATCCTCAAGGCATTTTTGATTGAACCTTCCAGCAATGTATGTGTAGTAACAATCTACCTGGCGCTGTTGCAGGAACTACCACAGGTGCTGAACACACTGCTATGGCTGGCTAGAAATACTCCATGGAAATGCATTCTATGGCATGTGACATGGAATGCATGTTTTCTAGCTTTATTAACACAGGATTCCAGCCCTGTGACAGAAATAGGAGGTACAGCAACTCTTAACACTGGTCCTCAGGATTTATAACAAAGACATTGTACCCCGTGGTCTCAGCTCATTCCCTCTCTTTGTAGCATCCTGAAAATAACGGAGTCCTCTCTGGCAGAGCAATGAAGTGTTGTGACCATGTGCCCTCTCAACCAGCTCAAGCAAAGGAAAATATGCACAGCAGACATAGCAGGTTACTTTAAAAAAAAAAAAAACACAATGCTTTAAGTGTATCCTGGTTATCAGGGATAGAGGGTGCAACAACAGTGGTGCCACACCAACCCTCCAGTTCAGGCTGTAAATAACTGGGGGCATTCAACAAAGTTGGACCTCTGTGTGGTTCTGCATATATTTGTGGTGTGGTCCAGGACAACCCCATAGAAAAACCTCCAGGTTTTAAGTATCACCCTCAGTTCTTTTGAGAAACTGCTGCCAAACGGGATTTGTGCTTCCCTATGACTTGCAGGGTTGATTATTTGCTGCAAAGGAATGTGCCACAATGACTGCCCTTTTCATTGTAAACAAATATTCCCATCCAGGCCCCAAGTAACGCTCCATCTAATCCTATATCCATTCTCCTGCAAAAGTCATTCCTTCATTGTCTTGCTCACGCAGGTGTTTGACATGTTAAGTGATTATGATGGACTCTTCATTACTGACAATTTGTGGGGTTTAGCTGTTCATGGTTGAAGTCTGTGTCTTAGGTATTAGACCCAGCAGATGGACTGCAGATGGCGGATCTGCTGCCCGGAATTTAAAAGTGGCTGTAGAAGAAATTGTTATGCTTGCTTGCAGCACGGTGGGAGACCTTGGTACTTGAAGCATCAGGAAGCAACCTAACAAAAGCTGCAGTGATGAAGTTAAGCTGTTTTTCAGTAGAAATTTAGATTGTTTTACAGTGGGAGATGCACTCAGAATATCTTGTCACTGTTGTTTAAATAAAACAGCATATGATCCATTAAATATCATTTATACTACAAAGGCAGTATGCTTATATTGACTAGGTCTCATACTTGAGGTACTGATGCTTGCTCTTCCCACAATCCAACAAACACCATGAAAAGACAGCCAGCTGAGAGACTTAAACAAAGTCCTGTGAGGTGAGTAAAGAAAGACAGGAAGGATGAAAAACATTTTGAATTTCTGTTTGGAAATTGCATTTCCCTGAAGTGAATAGTGCCAAAAAACCCAAAGCAAAACACCTTGTAAGTCAGGATAAATCAGGAGAAAAAAAGAGAAAAATTTTTTAAAAACCACAAACAAAACTACCAAACCCCACACTGTTTCAACTGTGTTGTGAAAGATCTGCATCAGGAATCCTGATCCACTGTCAGAAATAAAGGAAAGCTTTTTGTCAGGAGAGGAGTCATGGTGGCTTCTCTAAACTATTTGCTACAAAATCCCAGAATTTCCCCTTGTATTTCCAGAGTGGAGAACTCTCCTCATCCACACAAATTCTTGAGGGATCCCAGCTGCAGCATGGAAAGAGGTTATTTTACTAATTTTTTTTTATCCTTTCCTTTAGGAAAGATCATTCTTTACTACACAGCCTTGGTTTTGTCACAATTCACTTTGTTCCATGTCAAGCTTTAACATGTCAGGATTCCTGAAGGATGAGGAGGAATTTAAGCCCACAAGAGTTTCAAATAAAATCCACACCAACTGTGAAATCACAACCTCCCATGTGACTATTGAACTCCTTTCTGCACAAAAGCAACCTGCTTTCCCATCCCTGCTTTCCCATCCCTTGGAACATGTTTCATATATTTTCCATTTCCAACGTCCTTCCAATTAGCAATTGCCACCCACCTGTTAGTTGTCTTTAAAATAGATTTCCACATATTATAGATAACTCCCATAAACAATAAAAATTCTAGACATGATGAAAACAATTAGGCCACCCACCCCTACCATGTTTTGTAGCCATGAACATTTGAGGTACTCAGGTGGTGCACAAATGTTACTCCCAATGGTGGAATTGCTGGGATGGTGTAATATTGCCCCATAAAAAGAGTTTCTCTGCCACAGAAACTTTCCCCTCATTTGGGAGAGCAGCTGTGCTCTGCCACCTTAATTACGTCACTGAATCTTCCCATCCCTGCGCTCCTTTTCTGTCACACAGTCAGCAGAATCTTAGACAAAGCAATATTTACATCATCTAGATCTCTTCCTCTACAGATGTCAAGCATGTCATCCACTTTAGAAACAAAGCAGGAAAAAGATACAAAATCTGTTTTATGAGACTCACAAATAAATTCTGCCCCTTCCCCTGTATTGAACTCTGGACAACATTTGCAGGAAAAACACAGCACAATGAAAAAAGCTGTCTAGCATCACACTTCCAAGATCACAGAAGATTTTCAAATGGCAGCAGAGTAATGAATTAAGAGATATAGTTGTCAGCCTCACATATCACTTCTGAATGTTCTGATAAGAGTGCCTGAGGCCTTTTGCTAAAAGCACAGTTGTTTGCATTTACCTCTCCTTGGAAAATTCCATTCAGAAGCAGCATCTGGTATCTAAGCAGGTCTTGCTTTCATCCAGTTTTCCTGCTGGAGCAGGCAAGCAACAGGGAGATTTAACTAGCTACCTGTGGTCACAGAGGTGCCCATTGCTCCATTGGGCTAGAAGCCAGAATCCCTCTTCACCTCTGACTACCTCAGGACTCTGCAAACCTTGACATTCCAAACCCTCCATGCTAAAACACTTCCTCATCTGGCTCACAACTTTTCTTTCTCTCTCTCTTCATTCTCAGTCTGTGGCAGACATGAGTCTTTGTTTCAACCAGGTTCTTTTAATAAAGAGAACAATGGTCTTTCCAAGGCCATATATTGAAAGCCTGGGAAAACCCATATCAAAGCCAATTAGGGGCCAGATGTTCCTGATATGGATTGCCAGCAAAACCAATCAGAGGTGAGAGGGTTGAACGGTTTCCTAGAATCATGTGCCTGAAGGTTAAATCTATAGCTTCAGGCTCCCCACGACCTGGCAAAAGAAAAGTGTGAGGGTGAGATCTCCAGTGCCATTAATACACTCTGTCCAAGGCATACTTCTTGTGAGTCCAACAGCTCTGTCCATACATGTGCAACACATATCTACAAGTATTTTATGTAGGCACATTTAAAGTATATTCCAGAATACAACCGCGTATATGGAAAAGGTAAGTAAACTTCTCATACAATGGAATGCAGCATTTTACCCTCCAATATGGCCTCTGTTCACTAAATCATTAAGGAGTAACTTTATAGGGGAACACATTACATAAATGTACATGCAGTTTTCAAGTTTAAACAGATCATTATGCTTTAATGGGAGCTAATGGGATGATAACTGGGAAATTTTGAGTCTTAAAAATGAGTAGAAAGGACCTGTTGCTTGGAGATTCATATTTCATTTCTTTTCAGTCTTCCCAGCTATACCACAGGGTGGTTTTTTGCATAAACACATGCATATAAAGAAGACTTTCAATAAACTTTAACATGTCTGTGTACCATTATAGCATAGTAAGCTCAAAAACAAAGTGTCAAACAGAATGAAACAAAATATGCTTTTCTATGACACCTTTCCTACTCCAAGTATCCCGGAGCACTTCAAAATAAATGACTTGGTAGTGCAGTCATGCAGCAGTTGTTAGTTCAAACTTAGGCCTAGATGTCAGAGCTTATTTTGGTAAAAGGAGGAAAGTACCAGCCAAACCCAGAGGTTTTCTCTGCATTCTTTCCACAGTGTCCATTAGCTATTTAGATCTCACTCAGTGTAAACAAGAGCTCAGCCTGGTATCTTATGTTGCCAGTGACTCATTGCTGGTTTTAAAACTCTCTTAAAGCATGTGCCCAGAAATGCTCACAGGCATTTCGATACATGCAAATGTTTAAAAAGCAAATCAGTGCAAACATTTTCACACCTCCGTTTCCACTAAATGACCAGATAATTTGCCATCCTTGTCAACAGCATAATCCTCACATTAGGAAAAAGATTACAAGACTCTGTCTTGTCCCCATTACAACTTCCAACTCTCTGCATGTACAGCTAGTGGAAATCCCATTTCAAATCAAAAATCACCAAACTTTGGGTCAGTCTCTTAGATTTCTTCTGCCTTCTGTGTTAGCCTGGATTAAGAAATACTTACATAAGCACTTTTGCCTTCAGGAATTACTTGCAATGCCCAGTAAAATCCACAGGCATTACTAGTTCTGGACTCTGGTTGTTTTGCTATATAGTTCTCTCTATCTGGTCAAAACCTAGTGCTTTTATTTGTAGGCCAGAGTCCTCAGTTAATTTAAATATCCATTTCCAAGCAACTGTTACAGAGAAGAGAGCAGAAGCAGCAAAAACTGAACCCAGATGCATTTCAGAAAGTGGCACGTTTTCCCAGTAATAATTTCCAGAGGATGAAAGGCAAGAGAAAAACATAGTAGCTTCCTCTCCACCTTCCTCCAGAATAGAGAATTCCATCTACGTCAAGGTTCATCTGGCTTGTCTGGTTTTTCCTCATTCTTTTAGAACTAATATCTTTTATTAGGCTAACTAACACTCTGATTTTTTTTAAAAAAAAAGGAATTTTAAAATGTCTCCTGGGACCAAAACACCAGGACAACTGTCAAAGCATACACTGGACTTCTATTTAAGTCAGCAGCAGGCAGATGGTGATAAGCAAAAATGGTGGAGGTCACACTGCAGAAAGAGGAACAAGGACAATAAGAATCTTTTTTAACCAGTCTAATTTCACTGACTTTGAACTAAAAGTTCTTAGGTATCATCAAAGTAAATGAGAGGTGTGTAAATCAATAGATACAGGTAACCAGGGTGACCATCAAACCAGATCTGAAATGCAAAGAGTAGATTTATGCCATTACCTCACTAACAATGCCAGGCGGCAGAGCCACAGCAGGACACAGGCTCCGTTAGGCTCAGCTCATGCCAGCAGGCAGAGCCACACGGGGACACAGGCTCCGTTAGGCTCAGCTCATGCCAGCAGGCAGAGCCACACAGGGACACGGGCTCCGTTAGGCTCAGCTCATGCCAACAGGCAGAGCCACACAGGGACACGGGCTCCGTTAGGCTCAGCTCATGCCAGCAGGCAGAGCCACACAGGGACACAGGCTCCGTTAGGCTCAGCTCATGCCAGCAGGCAGAGCCACACAGGGACACAGGCTCCGTTAGGCTCAGCTCATGCCAGCAGGCAGAGCCACAGCAGGACACAGGCTCCGTTAGGCTCAGCTCATCCCAGCAGGCAGAGCCACACAGGGACACAGGCTCCGCTAGGCTCAGCTCACCCTAGCGGACAGTGGGGCCAGGGTCCGATGCCTTCTCCAATACATCAAAGGGCTTCGCACATGCAGTTGATCACGAGGCTGTGCTTTTATGCCCTCAAGTACGTCTGCGAGAGTGCGTTAACCCTACACAGGAATTCTACTTCTCAAAACAGGCAGAGGATGAACAACACTAGGCATAATAAATGGAGTTTTCACACACCAACATTTTTAGCATTCCAAACTGCAAGATCACTGAGTAAAAACTATTCCCTCCTCAGCAAATCTTCTAGTTTTACCTCTTTTCTCCCAACAGGAGGGAATAAACGGGGAGACAGTCAGATGACAGGAGCAATATTTGAGGACCAGAGAAGTAGGCTGAGTTTATCTTTCCTCTTATCACAGTGATAAAGACCACTGAGCTGTCTGGGGAGTTGTAGAAGATAGGAAAGTTTTTTGCAAGCAAGGCCACCAGCACAGCGGAGGGGCAAGCACAGCACTTGACCTCACCACATGCTAGGAAGATGTTACTCATTTTTTTACAAGTCACGTTCTGCTGCAATTCAGATGAGAAATAGGAGTGATCAAGAAAGCAGGTAAATGAGGGCCAGAAGGAAGCAAGCAGAAAAACCATGTGCTAAGGAGCTGGAAGAATGCGGGATGTACTTTCTGCCTCCTCTTTTCCACCCCCCTGCCTTTTCCTTCTGCTTGGGGGATGCTGTAGCCAGCACTATACTGACTCCTGTGCAACCTTCTGCAAAGCAGCACACTGAAGAATTCAGAACGATCAATGGGAAAAAAAAAACCCAAAATCCTTACTTCCAGTCCTTATTTTTATCCATGCTCGTGCCCTTCACCCAGACATTGTGTGAATAACAACAGCTGAAGAGTCAAGCTAAATGGCAGGTTGTTATCTATCTGAAATGTGGCAGAACTGTTCATCACCTTGCCAAAAGGATAAGAAAAAAATCTTTGAATAATTCATTGAAGGGTTTGACCAACTGATCAGTGTCATTGCACTCTCTTGTCGCCTGACCACATCTGAGCAAGGGAAGAGAGTTCTCTGTGAGATTTCTTCTCACAGGCTGTTAGCAGCACACCCTGCTTGCAAGCTGAATTAACTTGACTGTAGTAATATTGTTCTGCTGAGACAAGAACGATGATCAGCACAACAGCACTGTTAAAAATGTTATAGGCTTCATAAAAACAATCACATCAGCTATAAAACGGTAGGTGATCATGACTGCTGCACTGCTCTCATCATAACTTAGCTTGACTTGTCTGGATGGAGAAACAAATTATAGACAATTCCTTTTCCTTTCCCCCATTACTGTGCAAAGTGATACAACGTCACCATTCCCTGCTAGACCTCTGTTGCTATAAAGATAGAACAATGATTTTTAAAAGACAGAAGATGAGACTGCGGTTGAAAACCATCTGGATAGTTGTCAGGGTTTGGGATACCTTTTTTTGTTTGTCTCTCTGTCTTGGAATTTTTCCCCATTCTAGTTGCTGGAGGGGATAATGGGCAAGTGATTAGTTGCTGGAAAGCCATAATGGGAGGTGATTAAGAAGGGACAAAGAGGTGGCTCTGAGATGGGTGTGGCTGGCTAGCCCTTATCTGGACTCCCTGATAGCTGGGATTTTTTCCCCTCGGAGCAGGGCAGGGGTACTGGGACTGGTACTAGTTAAAAAGAGCCAAGCACAGCTGGAGGGTAGCTTCTTCGCTCCTGGACACCAAGAGGAGAGGGACAGCTTGGAGCTCCAGGAAGACTCTTCCTCCACCCGTGGGCTTCTGTTTCCAGCTGCATGTTTCTACCAACTCTCCACCGTCTGCTCCAGTGTCTCTAGGAAAGGAANTGCCCCTGCCAGCTGTGACTGTGACTTCATCAAAGCGGAATTGCCAACAAAGCGGGAAAAGACTGTCCGTGGGTTTGTGATATATATATATATATATAAAATATATTAGTAAAGGACTGTTATTCCTCTTTTCTTATACCATTGCCTGAAAGCTCCTTGATTCCAAACTTTTGCCAATTCGGAGGGAAGGGGGTTACATTCTCCTATTCTAAAGGAGGCTTCTGCCTTCTTTAGCAAATACCTGTCTTTGAAACCAGGACAATAGTGTTACAAGGTCTGTCAGAAAGCAGATCTAAGCAAATTGTTAAGGTTCTTGAGAACCAACAGCGGCACTCTGTATAGCTCAGCTGCAAGAGGGGAATGGATTAAGCAGCTCCACTTAAAATTCATCATCTGCATTTCTTGTCCAGGTAAGGACCCTCTGCAAAATTACTGATAGCACAGGATCAGGTCCTGACCATATGTTGTCTAAAAGGCTCATAGTGCTCTATGAACATAATTTTAATTCTCTCTTCATGCCATGTACCTGTTTGCACTGCATAAGGCAAACAATACAAAATAATGATAAGATCTATCATTCAAGTAAGACTTTACTTGATTTAGGTCAGAAATTTGAATGACAGTGTCACTCAGACAACAGAGACAGTTTTCAGTTCAGAGTGATGCAGGACTCTTCAGCAAGGTCTGTTGCAGGAGAGAGGATTTGTCTGCCACTGTGAGGTCAGTGCAAATAACCAGTTTTCCAGAGGACTACTGTCCAACTGCAAAAAAGAGACAATCAAGCAACACACTTTAGTGTATATCATCAGATTTGGGTTGTTCATGGTTTTGTTTTCTTTGTCAAAATTAGAAGTCCAGAAAAAAAAATATTAAATGGAACAGTCCAAGAGGTCCAAAACTGAATGTTCTGATTTGGATGAACTACATAAAAGGCAAAGGAAGTACACGGCAAGGAAGAGCAAGAAAATGCTGGTTTTTTTCCACCCACAGTTAAAGATTTGGTTCATTTTTTTCTCCTGTCTGAAAAGACTTGAGTAAAAGTTCCTACTGATGCTACCGTGGGTTAGCACAGGGTGGGAAAGAGGAAGCAAGGAAGGGAAGTGAGCCTTGGTCCTCCCTTCTTACAGAGTTCTACTTCATGTATGTAATTTAATATTGATTGGAGTAGCAGTGACTATTCAGTATCCCCAGTCTCATTCACCTTGAGCTTTGTTTCTCTCCTAATTTAAGCAACTTTATAATGAATGGGCTTTCCTACTAAGAATATTAATGCAGTTCTTCCATTTCCTACTCTTGGCCTTGTGTCTTCTGAGTTGCTTCAAACCCTAAATGTTAAAGTTTTATCAATCTAACAACATGAGAAGCATACCAAGTTAAGAAGAAAACAAAGATATGACATATAAGTCAAGATAAAAATAACCAGAAATGAAAATTTTATATGTAATATTATCTGTGGCAGAGAGAGAAACACAACCTAAGGACAAGACAGCATTCAGAAGAGCTGTGTGCCTTACAGAAAGGCTAGGGTCTTTATTCTCCTTAAAATCTCAGTGTATATATTAAAGCACTCTTACTATAGTAGGAGATAACAATAAAAGTTTCAGATGGAGGGAAACAACAATTAGCAAGTTTTAACGCTTTCTATATTCCATAGACAATAATTCAGGTATACTAAGACTTACATTTCCCGAATATAGGGACTTTGAAGCCAACACCTTCTCTTGTTGGGAAACAGTGAGTCATGATTTTGAATGTCAGCAAGCTGCAGCATCTATCTGTGATGGTTCACAAGGCAGAAAATCTCAGACCTGCCACTGATCCAGATGCAAATATTTTCGGTTCTGGGCCCCTGGGAGGGAAAACTGGACTTGCAGGCATCCCTACGAATTATGCTATAGAATAAACCACGTAAAACTGAAATTCTACACTGAGACAAGCATAAGAAACAATTTTTTGTGGTGTGGTGTTTTAACCATGATCTATTACAATGATGTCTATTTGAGAGAGATACATCTCTGATGGAGATGAATTAGTAAAGAGGTTTATAAGTTTAATTGGATGGCATAGATATCATAAAGACATATATGACTGGCTATTATGCCATATACTCTTACAACAGCAATTTTTCAAACAACCATTATCTCTGTGCTTAGAAACATTAAAATATAAAACCTAGTGTAAAGTAATTCAACATTTTAGGAAAAAGGGCTCAACACTCTTTATCATTCACTACTGCATACAGCCTGATGGTTTACACCCTCCCTGTTAAATGTTACAATGTGATTTGAAAGATCACCCCACTTGCAAAACTGAGGTGGCAGAGCCTTCTCAAGAGGAAATGTTCTAACATGATTTGCTGTATTCTTTTACAGAATTAGGCCTTTGTAATAGTGATTTCACAGTTGCTGCCCCTGCATTGATTCTCCCTAAACTCATCCTGATTGTCTGAATGTAAAAACCTGCGACATCATGCCACAGCCTTTCCATCAGTGGTACACAACACACAGACAGGCTTTGCAAAAGACACAATAGCAGAGGGCAAACTGGGGAGTAGGAGAGCAGATTGAAGCAAAGAAAAGTGATCAAAGCTACAGGATCTGCTTTCAGCCAGCTCAGCACATCCCAGGCCTCTGGAGCACAGATTACTGCTACATGACGGTGAACTTCAAAACCAAAACTAACTAAAAAGCACAACTTATCTTTCAATGTGCCCTTACCACACAGAAGGCAAGTGGTATCCTGGGCTGCATTAGGCAAGTGGAGGGCAAGCATCCTTTCCCTCTGTTCAGCACTGGTGAGGACACACCTGGAATACTGTGTTCAGTTCTGAGCTTTCCACTACAAGAGAGACATGGACCTATTGGATAGAGTCCATCAAAGGGCCACAGTGGTGATGAAGGGACTGTAGCAACTCTCCTATATGGAAAGGCTGAGAGAGATGGGGCTATTCACTGGAGAAGTCTCAGGAGAATCTCATCAAAGTGTATAAATACTTGAAGGGAGAGTGCAAAGAGGACACCTTTTACACCTAAAGGGTATAACGATCATGGACCAGGTTCTTTTTTCAGCAGTAACAAGTGACGAAACAAAAAGCAATAGGCATAAACTGAAACACTGTGTTTCATCACAAACTGAAATGCTGAATCATAATCTGAACATCAGGAAATACTACTTCATTGTGAGGATGACCGAGCACCAGCACAAGTTTCCCAGGGAAGTTTTGAAGTCTTTGCCTTTGGAGATATGCAATACAAAAAAGGGTACAAGTTTAGGACATCCACAGTGACTGTGGAAGCTTTTCTTTCTAAGCCCAGTTTAGCAGTGAACCAGTAGCAGATGCCGTGAGTTAGTGTCAAATATGAGTTACAGTCCTGTCGCAGTGAAATTCATCTGATCCAATTTTAAACTTTCATCACTGTAAAGGCCAAGGAGTGAGGTACCATCCTACCCACACAGCCTGGGTACTTTCTCCACCACCCCACAGAACCATTGTGACACACACGTACACAGCCCTCTGCTGCAAAAATGCTTGTGGGCTGGGTACAACTGTACTTGGCACTGCTAAAGCTTGCTCAAGACCTCTGCAAACTGCAGACAAGGACTCAAAGCTGGGTGACAGATCTCCTGCATCCTGATGTTACAGAGAAAGGTACCTGAAGTTCCTGAGGTTAAGAAAGTAAGCACTTTTTTACTTGATCTTGTGCAGATTTAACCTAAAAATTCAGCTCTGATTAAGAATTTCCTTCTCCTCTTTTCCACCCATCTGGCTGTTTATTGCTGATCCTCCTTCCAGCTGAGAACAGTAACTGGCACATCACCACCCACAGAGACTCTCTAATGATCCAGGGGAAACTTAATCACACTGTACCATCACATAAATCACAGCAGTTGGTCTGTGACTTACTCAGCCCTATTGAGGGCCAGATCTGGAGCTCCCAAATGAACCTTTCCTCTTTCTTTTTCTTTTTTTTTTTTTTCTTTTTTGGCAATAGGACTATTTTCCTTCTTTCATTTCACCTATTGAGTCAGTCTGGAGCATCATAATGGCCCATAAAACTACCATCTGGGACATAAAATGTCAGGTTTGTGCACAGGAACAAGATCTGCTGCCTTTTCTCGCTTCCCCTGCTATGATGTGCTCTGCTTAGCCCAGGGCATTTCAGAGGGAGATTGCATGTGTAGACAGGCAGCACCCTAGAGGGTTAAAGCCTCTGCTGTTTTTTTTTCTCTGCCAATATTTCAATATAATGTAAAATAATTTATTTCTCCGAAAAATTCCTATTCAATGCACACACAAGGACATGAACACACACATACACAATTCCGAGTAATATCCACTCTGTTTATATATCTATGTTGTGGTGTTGTGATATACAATAAATATAAAACGGAAACAGATGCTCCAACAGCACCAGCTAAGCAGAAAGGCTATTTTTTCCCTTTCCCAGGAGGCTACTGTTAACATTTAGCTGTGCTGAATCAGAAGAGTAAAGGTGCCCAGAAGCCAACAGGTCTTGCACCTCAAAAGTCTCCATCCTTTTGAGCACCCACAACCACCTTTAACCACACAGAGAACAGAGGATTCAGTTCCACTCACAATAAGGGAATAAACACATTACCCCAACAAAAAGAAAACATACAATATGAAATGACAGAGAAAAAACCCCCTCCCACAGAATCTTTTTGTGGAATCAGACACTATATGAGGTTTATGGTATTTACCTGGCAACAAAACAAAACTACCTTTGCAGAGCTTGTTGTGGATCGACTCCTGCCTTTCCTACTAGTTTTGACTTTAGCCAAAGGGCTGAAAACCTTAGCGGATAAATTTAACCAATTCTAACATCCTTCCTAAAATTAGTTCTCAGCTACAAAATCAGTATTTAAAGTATTCCTAAAATCTTTGTTTATCAAAACATCATATGCATTAGTTCAATAACCATGATAAAATATTTAAAAGATGTACTAAAACAAACATGTGACTCATTTTAGTCCCTGACCAGAGGACACAGCAAACAGCATATCAATTTGTTTGAGGTTGACTTCTGAAAGATCAGTCTTCCAGATTTCAGTGCATGTGAAGTCTAATATTTGCAGATTTGCAAGGCTAAGTCACAATGACTCCTTCAGTAAAAGTTATTTTCTCTTTTCATGAAAATGAAATCCCACTATGACTGTCTACTAGGACAGCCATTTGAAGGAAAGATAAAATACAGAAAATAAGTTTTTGCACTGAATATACCCACTGAGGCATCATTTAACTTTGCTTGTGATCTTGATTTATACATAGCTTTCCCAGTTGGACGCTGAGGCATAAAATAGTAGAGGATATCTCTCAAGACTACCAAGCAGAACCTGAGATCTCTTTCCTTAGTTCCTTCACAAACCTTGTGACTCTGATACGGGAAGCATCAGAGTCCCGTGTTAAATTTGTGTGAGAATATAAATTCAAAACCCAAAATTCTGAGACCAACAGATGCAAAATACTAAAATTTCCCCTTATAAAAAATACTGTAATACATAAGCATTCTGATATCAAGACTTCAAAACAAACAAAAAAAATAGTTACCAATTACCAATTTTAATTGAACAAGATCTAGTTAATATCTCTCTCATTTTTTCCTTTAAAAGAAACAAAAATTCTAATTTATGCCTGGTGCAGCCTGTCATGGATCACCGCTGAATTTTAAGACATGAAATGGGTCAGTACTGCCCTTAAGAGGAAGCTGATGTCAGTAGAGCTCTATGGGTACTGAGATTATGGTCAAAGAGTAAAGTAACAGAGATCTGTGCAACAGAGTTATGGTCAAAGGAGACAGAGGTAAAGCACACTGAGTCAGGTGGCACCTCAGGTGCAAACAGTTGATAGGTTTGGAAAAAAAGTATAGACACATTTTTGGGCTCAGAATCCCGTAAGCAAGGGTTAGCAGAGTGTGTAAGAAATAAGCAAGTGCAGGTGAGGCTGGCAGAAAAGTAGATTCTCCTGTAAGAACATGAAAAGCAGACAGAGTGTCCCGCTGCAGACGAGCACTGAGTCTGGGCCTGGCACAAGAGCCTCTGGACACACCTGGCACAGAGCTGGCACACATGTGTTTCACACCCAGGGGTTTGGAGAGAGCACCGCGGCAGGTACAGCTCCCCAAGGGGCTCTTCTGAAAGGGCAAGCACAGTCAGGAGCTGCTGGGAGTCACCCTGTTGAGATGCCACCATGTTTTGATGCTTAATCTGGCTCCACTGAGGTAACTCCTTCCAAAAACGTTCTGAGAGTAAAGGCATTCTTGTATCTTCCTGGTGCTTGATAGAGAACAGGCCACTTGTTGAGTGTACCTGGGGGAGCTGGGTTTGCCAAGACAACCAACAGGAGGGCTGATTTGTGTGGATTTACTGCTTTCAGGGAGAAACAGAGTAGCCCAGGTTTTCACCTTCTCATAGACTTCAAGATGTACTAAAGCTCCGATTTCTTTCTTTTCATATCATGCTTTTATGCAGTTTGAAACACATGGGATACAATAAAGTAAACTACAAAGCACAGTTCTAGCCTAAATTAATTTTTTTAAAGTAGAAAAAAGTACATTTATTGCAGTTTTATCACCTAACACATTCTGGATGCTACAGCTGGGGATTCAACAATCACATCAAAATTCTGTTTTCATAATTCTGGATTTAATGTTGGCCTTAAAATACTGTCTCCCTATGAGCCAGTAGAGTATTGTTATCCCAAGTTAGGTGTGGTTTTATTTCATTTTGTTTGTTAGTTCTGTTGTTTGTGGTTTTTTCCAAATACAGAAGCAGCCTGAATGACTTGCAGCTTCATTAACTCTGGGCATTCTCAATAGTTTCTTCTGGAGATGGTATTTGGGAAATTCGAAGTGATTTCCTATACCCTAATCACCCCTGGTCAATCAGAACTGAGGGAGATAAGTTGCCTTATAAGAGCAAGGTGAATTTGGAACTGAAGACTATTCCCCCTGATTGATATTTAGCCTGCTGGCTCTTTTACTGCTGCTCACTGTGAACTGCTCCCCTTACAACATGCTCTTAAAAATTAACTGAGTTATCAGTCATATCAACACTATGTGAACACAAAAATTCTTTGATTTTAAGCAACTTCTAGCATTTGGTTCATTGCTAACACTGATGGCATTTGATAGTGAGATTCTCTGCTTCAACACACCCACAAAAAGACATATTCTTTACTTTCCCCCAATGCATGAGATAAAGATATGTTACAATATTCTGCTGTGTTATGAAGCTGTGGAGTGTCCAATACTAGAGGTCCTTAAGAAAAGGCTGAAGAAAGATTTGTTAGCAATGATACGGAGACAGAAAGACTCAGCCTCACAGAAACATTTTGGATTTGATTTTGCTGGCTCTGGCCTATGAAGTCAGTGTCATATAAACTGTAATGTCTTCCTTCTTTAACAGTTGTAATAATAATTAGGACAAAATCTAATTCACAAGCTGGAGTTAAAAGGAATTAGCTGATAATGTATGATTAAACAATAGTAACCAAGGTCACTGCATGACTAAATATTCAGTAATCAGTGATTAGATTTTGTTGGTCAATCTTTTAAAGGACCTGATTGGAGATGACCTCTTTCTTTCAGATTAAATGTCTGCTCAGGCTGAGTTATTATTGATCAAGAAGCTGACCTTACTGCCAGCACTGGCATTCCACATTACTGATCCCTTTGCATATGGTGTGCACGTAGTTGCTGGAAAACTTCAAAGAGATTCGATCAAGTTGATGATTGCTTGGTTAATTAAGAAGGTGCCATATTTTGGTATTCCAGACTGGTTGCTCTCTGCACTCGTAGAGGAATCACTCCTAGCATTCAATTACAAAAAGCAGGCAAAGAAAAAAGACTCCATAAAGCTTGCATTCTACAGCATAAATCTCACCCTGTTTCCTGACAGGGGGAATGAAAGGGTTTTTCCCCCTCATAAGTGAAGGACGGGTGTACCATAAAAGAGGGATTTTTCCTCTCTGTGTCCTGCAAGGTGGGCTTGAGACACAGAGTGGGAGAAGGTGCTCTGCAAAGCATCAAACACAAGAATCACACAGTGGAGGCTTTCAGCAATCTCAGAGCCCCAAATGCTTCTCTCCAGATAGTTCATATGATAAAGTGATAATGGGCAAGAGTTTGTCTTTAGGACATAAGGTCATATATTCATCTCACATCTACTAATTACCCATCAGTTATACTCCTTTTTGGCTGTACGTTGCCATAAAAACAGTTAATACCAGTCTTCATCCCCACCCTAGAAAATTAATTTAACTCCTTTTCTCAAAGTTAAAAGAGCAATTCTTTCTCGGAGAAAACATCCAGTCATGCACCAGGAATATAGTCCTGAGACTGTATTATCTTCAAAAGAACGTAGTCTTGCTTCATGTCAAATGTCATGTTCTCCAGAACAAAATCTTGTCTTGGTCAGTCTTTGAGTGGAGTGGCAGGAAATTCTCTTTTCAAAAGCCAACAAGGTTACTAGTCAGGGTTTAAGGTACACTTGGGGGGGAAAAAAAGACTATAACAACAACAACAAACCAAAAAACACAAAAAAAAAAAAAAAAAACACCAAAAACATAGGGCCATACAAAATCTCAACCAATTCTACAGATGCAGGTAGCCTCACGAAGAAACAACTTTAACCCTTCACAGAAGCGCATTTAGGCTGAGAAATTTCAAAAATCATGTACAAAGACACTCCCAAATTTCACCTTTTAGGTACAGATTTATTAATAGACCAGCAGGGATTGTTACCCATCCATTAGTTTTGCCTTCTGCAGTGCATGCTCCCACTGGAAACTCGGGAAGGCAGCTGCAGAGCACCCCCTCTGTGCTCCTTCCGTGCAGAGGCCTTGGCTGTGCCCACCCCAACTCTTGTCCTGAGCCAGCATTGCTTCCCTGGGTCTCTGCTGGACATAACAAGGATGAGCACACCATGGCACACAATATTTTTTATCCAGACAATTCCAGACATGGTAATGACATCATTATTTTGGTCATCATAAGTTTTGCCTCCCCATCATTTAGTTGCAATAATTCCTAAACTGAACCATGCACCTGATTACAAATGAAAACGGAAACCATGAAAGGAAGTTGCTGCTGCTCTGGCCAAAACAGTATGGTTTGCAAGTGAATACATTCCATGCTGTGTCATCTTTGGAAGGAAATGAACATGAAAAATAATGCAGATACTTTAGTATAGTCCAGGGAAGGTATTCATCTGAATTCCATCACCACACAATGGGCTGTGTGTTTACATCTGTAAAAATATTTACTCTTGTTAAACAAAGAAAGGCTGAATTTAAATGCACAGTAAACAAAGTTGTTCATTCAAGAGACTGCTCTGAAAATAGAGACCCTAGTTCTGCAGCACTCTTTATCTAGCACTCATCTGGTTACTTAGATGACACACTTATATGTTGGCCCTAATTGCAAATGACAGTACTAATAAATATTATTCAGCGCTAGACTCTTCCTGCGCCTTAAAACAAATAAAAATTTTCTTTCATCAAAATTTGGGATCCTTTTACATTCTGCTGTTGCATTTTCTCTCATAAAATAAGGTAGGCTTAAATTAATTCCAATGGAAACAAATTTCCAAGTATCAATTTCAAATTCCTAATTAAATTTTCAAATTCATAATTTTACAAATAATATTTGAATTTGGTCTCAGCTGTGGACAATCACCCTACAGATGCAACTGAAGGAATAAAAGCTGGCTCCTCTTAACTTATAAGTTTGTTGTGTATTAAAAGAGTCACTGTAGGTCAATTCTTAAAATTAGAGAAATTTGGGTTTGGGAGGGTTTTGTTCCTAAGACCTTTTTGAATTGCTACAAAAAAGAAAGTAACATTTTTGGGAGTAACAAGAAGTGTTTGATGTTATTCCAATGTTTATAGACCGCTGTGTTTAAAAAATTTAGCAAATTCCCAACAGAGGCATTGTTTAAAAAAAAATCATAGAACAAATGTTAAAAATAAATATTCACATCATCATTTTTTGTGGAAGATAAACCAGAAACCCCTTCACTGAGATATTTGATAAATGCAAACTCATTCTTCAGTGAAAAAAATGTTTTGCTTAAAAGTGTTACCTACATCTGCAGTTCTTTGTCTACTGTATTTGTCCTCTCTCCTGAGCACACAACAGAAGGGTGAAAATCTCTGCACTGTGCATCAAGTGGCTTTATCAGGTCTGTTGAGACACAGAGAGACCACGGGGAAGATGCTACAGAGAATTCCCATTGCATGTCTTCTTTCGGATCCTGTGTTTGCAGAGAGCACTGGCTGCTGCCTCCTGCTCTACCTGTCTCGTACCATTTTCCCCTTTCATTTAGCATCACAGAATAAGGACCGGGAATGGTTTTTACTTACAGCCTAAACACAGAGAGCAGCTATTCGGAGCTAGGTGCACCTCAGAGGTGCAGAGGCTAGGCTGCCTCAAGTCTGTCTCCCTCCCACCCACAAGTCACTTTGTGGAGGCAAAAGTATATGGCAAACAGCAGGAAAGTCTTATTAAAAGACTGTGTTCAAGTAGGAAGTGAAATCAAATCTTTCTGCTCCCCCTCCAAAAAAAAATCAGGATGTAAAACTGTTGGGCAACTTTCTGTTGAATATTAGTTTATTACCTAAGACACAGCTCTGGCTGGTAATTCCTGTCAGATACACATTCTTTACACAATAAAAAGCTGCTTAAAAATAATAAAGTTGGCCTGGAGAGAAGTATTGATTTGAGTATCTGATTCCTGTAGGAACAACCTGGGTTTAATCTACCAATGCTATGGTACAGATATTTTTAATGCCTTTACTTTTAGATATGGTAACACAGAACATATTGCTTTGAAAGCTATACTTCCGTGGGAAGTGTTAGATGTCTAACAGAGAAGAAAACAAGTACACAACATTCCCTTGAATAATTTTCAACCCTGTGAAGCAGAAATCTCTCCAAATTCAATGTCATAATCAGACTGCAGAGAACACTTAGTAAATGATCTCCTAGAAGCAAAGGTCTACCCAAAGTAAGGGGTTAAATGTGAGAAGTCTTAAGAGACAGATGCTAATCTGAATAAGCCACTGAATAAATATGAGGCAAGCTGTAGCTTTCTGTTGACCTCCTAAGTGGTGGGGATTGAGAAAGAAAACAACAGGAAGAAACTCAAACAAAATTAACTCCTATAAAACAGTAAAATTATTCAGAAGGTGTGGAGGAATGCTAATGCTTCCAAATGCATTCACCTTTCAGTGGTGCCCTTGAATAAGTAAGGAAAGGTAATGCACCACACAGACAAGCATCTGGAGTCTGCCTCTGAACAGCCCTGTCTGCTTATCCCGTTCTAGCTGGAATCAATTCTCATGATCTTGTTTGCAGTAAAGTGCCAACACCAAAAGCACCAAGTGACCCTACGAGGCACGGCACTCTCACCTCTGGTATACCCTTGAGAACGAGACCCTCCAAAGCTACAGACAACCCTGAAACAAAGAGGAGGGAAGCAACCCAAGTGGTAAATTAGGAAATCTGTAGATCAGAGCACCGGGAAATTCATCTGTCTTTCTGTGCTAACCAAGACAAAAAATACCAAAAGGGCTCAGCCCTCCTGAGCTCCGGGGAATCAGCCCTATTTCAGTAAATTGTTCTAATCCCAGCTTTGAGACTCTTCTTGAGAGCCACCCATTGCAGCTCACATTTTTAAGCTTGGACGCCCTCAGGGGTTGTGTAAAAGGGCGTTTTCAGCCCCATCTGGGTTGAATGGCAGCTCAGGGCATCAAGCACTTAACACACAGGACCAGGGTTAGGCATTCGCCTGCTGAGCAACAGCACAACACCTTAACAGCTTTTGTGGAAAAGGCAGCTCGTCAGTGAAAGCATCCCACAGACAGGATCTGAATCACGGGGCCAACTGAGGCACAGCCACTGTGTGGTCAGGCACCCTTGTGTCTGAGGGGACAGACAACGTGAGGGGGAAGGGGACAGAAACTGATTTATAGCCACCTTCTCTGAAGCTGCAAAACGAGCTCCACAACCCCCTCCTGTGAAGGCATGAGTAGAGATATTTGTTTTCACTGCCAGCTCAAGAGCTTCACAAAGATACCTGTAAGTGCTCTGGTTAACTCACAGCCATTCCAATATCAATTCCACATGGGGGATGAAGAAGACCAAGCTTACCTTCACTTCCCCTTTCATGTTTCCTTTGTAAAATAGGCTCTTACTCAAACGCATTCACTGTGGGAGGAGAGGCAGAGAAACCCCGGTGGAATAGAAGAGTGACTTATTTTCTTGGGGAGCTAGAAATTCATCATGGCCCATCAGTAAACGCGTTTTCTAGTCACATTATCCTTCAGTATCTAATATCATCTAAGACTCTATCAGCATCTTTAAGGGTGCTGTCTCGTCCCTTCTTTCATTTTACCTCAGCTTTTCTTTTAGTTCTGCAAGAAAGTGATGCTTCTATTAGTTTATGATAAAAGAAAAGCTTTAACTCCTTTCTTTATTAATTCCATTATCAATTCTCGTTTCTATAAGCTAAACTAAGACAGCAAAGTGTTCAAGTGTTGTTTAAGGTCAAGTGTGTTTTATGACCAAGGAGTACAGATAAGAAAGACCTATGTAAGAAGGTTTATAAAAACTAGGTTCCTCTACCAGAATAGATTACAAGAAATAGACATGTTTCTAGCAAAACAAGCAAATACAGAAAGGGAGAAGAGTGTGGGATAACATCAAGATCACAGAATCATGGGAAAAACAATGTGTGGGTTGGAAGGGACCTTTAAAGAGCACCTAGTCTGACTCTCACTTTGAGGCACAGGGACATCTTCAACTAGATAGGTTACACAGAACCCTGTCCAAACTGACCTTGAATGTTTTCAGGGATAGGGCATCCACTTCTCTGGGAAATCTGTTCCAGTGTCCTATCAGCCCATTGTAAAAAACTTCTTCCTCGTATCTAAAGCAAACCCTCTTTCAAAGGTTTAAAACCATTGTCCCTTGTCCTATCACAGTCGCTAAAACGTTTGCTCTCATCTTTCTTATAGGCCGTTTTTTGTACCTGAAATAAAGTCTCCCCAGAGCCTCCTCTTCTCCAGGCTGAGCTCTCAGCCTTTCCTTCTAGGAGAGGTGCTCCAGCCGTGTGCCCAGCTCCACAGCCCTGCCCTGGACTCGCTCCAGCAGGTCCCTGTCCTTCCTGTGCTGGGACCCCGGAGCTGGATGTAGTGCTCTAGGGGGGTCTCATGAGAGGGGAGCAGAGGGACAGAACCCCCTCCCTCACCCTGCGGGACGGGCTGCTCTGGATGCAGCCGGGGTACAATTGGGTTCCGGGCTTTGAGTGCACACTGCTGCATCACGGGCAGCTTTCCATCCACCAGCACCTTCTCGGTCCATCTCGGCACGGCCGCTCTCCATCCCGCTCTCGACCCCTTCACCCCCAGCCTGTGTTGATCCCGGGGCTGCCCCGACGCCCTGAGGGCAGCATTTTGGTGGCTGCACGTCCCGACCGCGGCCGGACGAGGCCGAGCCCGGGTCCCTCCCCGGCCGNAATGCAGCGTGCACACACACAGAGCGGGTCACCCTGGACGCTCTACCAGAAACTACTCAGTGCTTGCAGCTTCAACTCCTAAACGCTTGCCTGCTCCTGTCAGGCTTATAACAGCAGTCCCTTTCCCAAAGAGTGAGCATCTTAATAAAATTAGGAGGCAGTTCATTGTGTTCCGCTTTTTTTTTTTTTTTTTTGGTGAAACTTCCCTGATATGTATGTGTGTATATATATTTAAGTCCTTGACAGATTTGGACTCCACTGGAGCAGTAAGAAAGCTAAAGTCAAATTAATCAGAATAGATTACCTAGATGAGACAGTCATTGCTGCTGAGCAAACCTTTAGGGAGAAAAGTTGTCCTTGAAAAATATTTGATGAAGCTGCTGCACTAAGAAAGGGGCTAAATCTATGAATAAAACAGCCACGGAGAGCTCCAGGGTCCCCATAGGCTCAGTCTGTTAAGCAGAGAGAGGCAAGGGAGAAAAGGGAGAAAGAAAGAGGCTGATAGGGAGAATTCCATTCTATGCAGCAACTCAAAACACCTCTAAACCCAGAGAAATCTAGAAGTCTGTCCCACCAAGTACAAGAATCAGAAACAATGCTTTGCCCCAAGGTATCCCTTGAGCTAGTCAAAACATAATGGTCCCTTGGGTAGGTAGCAAGGAAGATGAAGGGGAGTTTCTTACTAATTGTATCCTGAAGCACTGGCTTACCTTGGGGCTCTGCCTCTATTCCATAGCCGGAAATAGCAGTAGAGGTGTTTTCCAGGTCATAATCCAGCCTGGGGACACCTACTCCTCCCATTCTGACTGTGACTTTTGCTCAAAGTCAGTTCAGTGTGGGAGGACTCATGTGTCATTCTTAATTTACATCAGATTCAGCTCACCTGCACTAAAGGCAGCACAAGGGACCATGATGAACTCAGACCAGGAAATCAAGAATCCCCCATCTTTCAACCTGCCCCTGTAAAGCATGCAAACAAATCTTTCTCACCGCCTCCTCCCCCATTTACTTTTAACATTTCTAGAAAGCATAAGCCCTGCAATGCTTCATACAACATGCACCTGCAATTTGACAGGCAGGAATGATTCGTCTGGACAACTTGAAATTCATTAAATTAAAAACAAGACACTTGGCCACACCAAAGATCCATCTGGCCCAGTAACCTGTCTCCAGATGACCAGCAGCAAAGTCAAGGAAAGAGGACAAGAACAGTGTAAATTTGTAACGACAACCCTTCAGATTGTGCCCTCACCCCCAGTGTTTTGTAGCTCAGGGACCTCGAGAACCAAAGGAAACCCACCTGTATATGGGGATATCTACTTTGTTGTTGTTGTTTTCTTACTCCCATGTGCTTGCACATTTATTTTAGGCACCCATAGGAATCTTCATTTTATGCAACACCCTGTGGGAAAGAGTTCTATTACTTTATTCTCTATTTTTCTGTGTGCCACTTACAATTTTACAGACATGTATCTTCTCCCTTATCTCCCTTTCCATACTGAAGTCTTCTCCTTTTACATTTTACTCATATTCCATCATCCAGCCAAGTAACTGAAACAATACCACACAACTTAGTGAACGCAAGACACACCTCTACTAAAACTTTTTCATTTAAAGGCAGGACTGGGGCAAAAATGTTTTTCAGGTGTTTCTTAAGTGAAATATGATTTAAACAAAGCAGTGCTGAATAACTCTGGGTTACAGGCATTTGTTTTTCTTTGAGCAAATTAGTCATAAAAACTAAACACCTTATTACAGAGAGTTCCCCTGGTCGTAGTAGTAAAATATAAAATACTAGAAAAAAAAGAGGGCACTCTATGGTTGGGGGAAAGTATAGTAACCTGTCATTTAAGCAGCCACTTTCCTCTTAGACTGTTATTACAACATTTTGCACTCTAACAGTAACAATAATAGGCTTTCTCAGGGGCATTTGTCAGCCCTCCTCTCATGTAAAACAAATTATGTCCTCAGGGGAATATTATTTTTATATCATCACCATGGGTTTTAATAACTCGCTAGTTCCCTGCAGGAATGTTGGTCCTCACCTTTAGGGGGGCCATGACAAAGGTGGCAGTGATGAATCAGCCCTGAAAGGGTGGCCTGTACAGCACTGAGAGCAGAGGAGGAGTACCACCACGTCCTGCTGAAGCCGGGCAGGCACTGTCACAGATGTCCTTGAGGACAGCATGACAAGTGGCCTCAGAGATGATTGAGACATTCAAAAAGAGCTGTGCTGCTGCTGGTTTCACTGAATGCTGCAGGGTACAAGCCTCCTTCTAACTCAAGCCATACACTAAACTCTGCCTGCTCCCTAATAGGAATTGTATGTCCAGTGATTAGGACAATGGCAAACTTAATGGCATATTTGGTAGGCTAAACTCATCTCTAAACTAATTTTTTCCTATGACTCAGTGAAAATAACACCAAAAGAAAAGGACCCTTATGCTCACCTTGAAAAACACTGTGACAAGTTAACATCACAGAAAGCCTGGCTGTCATTGTATCCTTTGCTTCCTCACTGCTCTATCACTTCCAAAGGACAGTATGGGGATGCACGTAACTTATTTTTCAGTAGATTAAGTGATTAATTTAGTAATGAGACCAATGCACATTTTTATCTGATTAAGTCAAACCCACTTAACAGAATTTTTTCCATCTATTGTAAATCTTCTGGTAGATAACACTTTCATCTTAGTCTGTGCTAATAAAGTCCTTTCATCACTGCTCTCTAAGCAAGCAGAATGTGTGAGACTATACAAGTTTCATTTGTTTGGGGTTTTTTTGGAGGAGAAGGCACTGTGTAACCAAAAAACTCCATGCTAAGAGTTTCAGACTGAAGCACATACAGGTTCACCTGATATTTGGTCCATATCTATTATCAAACATGGTTCACTATGAAGCTTCTAACCCAGATATAAATACTGACTGTGAACAGTGTGAATAGTGAAATATGGATATGTTCACCATGAGCCAGTACAATAATATCTTGTACTGTCAGAGGTGTCATCCTACAGAAGCAGCAGAAAAACAAAGCCCTGATGACTAATGATCTTTAAATATTATCACAACTCTTTCTATGGGGATAATGTCCTCTTAAAGTGCATTCAAGCCAAATTTTCTCCTATGCAATTTAGCTCTGTTTTCCTGTCATCTACCAGCATTGTGTAGTGAGAAACAGCACCTTCCCAAAGCTTTCCTCTATGGGCTGTGTAGCAGTGCTGGCCTGTATGCTGCCCCTCAGCTATCCCCCCGGCTGCAGGACTTCAAAGAGGATTTGTTATTTCAGTGAAGTTATTCCCACATATGGTTTATAAAGCACTATGAGGTCCTAAGGGATGAAAGGTGCTATATAAATGCAAATTGTTGCTGTTGTTATGCATGAACCACAGTCAGGTTTTAAACTAGACTGACTATGAAAAATGTCATTTATTCTGACCTTTCCTGATGAGAACCACTGTGAATAGAAAATCTCTAAACTCTTCGGACATAAAGACAAACTCCAGTTCAAATTCTCTGGGAGGTAATGACAATATTCAAAGTGTGCAAATGAGTTAACGGAATAAAAAAAGAATACTCCCTGACTTAAGCAACACTGATAAGAAACCAACCTTCAGGCCAAGGAATTTGGGCACTTATTTTGACCCTGTACTAGATTCCAGGACAACTGGGAAGAAATCTGTTCACTGTTCTGTGCTTCTGTTCCTAACTCTCCTCCTCCCTCACCCACCATCTGTTTTGTCTATCCATATGGTACATGTCTATCTACATTGCAAATTATCTCTAAGCTCACTGTTTGTATAGTGCTTACCCAAAACCTCCTCCTCACAGTTTCCAAGTGAACAAAGCCAGCTAAGTAGCTGCAACCCTGTCAGGTGCCCAGGCAAACCTAAGTAAATTGGGTGGTACTAATTGGAAAAGTGGAGAGCAGGGCCGTGGCCCTCCAGTACACCAGCTTCTTCCTCGCAAGTAAATATTTAGATGCTTTACAGCACTATTTTGAGAAGCATGAGCTAGCTCAGAGTTAATTAGCTGGGGCAGAGCATTGCATTAATATAGTTCTAGTGCCTCAGGTGTAAGCTAGATTGTGCAGAACCAGACTGGGAATCACAGCATGACTGCTCTGGGCTTTGAAGAGTTATGCTCCGTACTCACTAAGGGAAAAATAAAATTATACAGAACAAAGAAACTGAGAAAGAAGTTCAAGATCTTCTTTCAGTAATGATCTTGAAAGGTCTTCCATCAGTCCTAAAAGCTGGCAGCCTTTAACATGTCCTCTCCACTAGATACTTATTGCTCTCCTACTCTATTATCCAGGCACACATGGAGTAGCCTGTGGATCGGTCTGCCATTGGAGGAAGTTGAAAATTATTGTCAAGAGACACCAGAGAAATTGCATACCAACTATATGGCACAGCCAACTATTGCCTGAGCTCTCACCACGATAGATCTTGCAAGAGAAGTCACGTCTTTAACCAGGTGTGATAGCTGTAAAGACCAGGGCAAAGTACTGACAGTCACAGCTGGTAAGAGAAGGAACATAGGTGTCTTTCATGTAGTTTTACTATTGAAAGTACATTTTCCTGTATTAATACACAAGATACTGCCACATTTTTTAGTTGACATTTCATTTTAAAATATGGTGATGACTGAGCAATTAATGCCAGGAGTTACAGAAATGGACTTCCGCCCATTTTTTTCAAATACGGGAAGGTGCAAAACTTCTACATTTTCTAAGGGCCAGCTTCAGCCCAATCTAATTTCATGGGGAGTTACATACACCATTTTAAAAGTCAGCAAGGCTACATCAAAGCAGATGTTGGTTCATTTTGGTCCAGAGCAAGAAGAGAGTTCCTGTTCAACCTAACAGCCTATCTCACAGCATTGATTCAGCCTTTTCTGGACAACTCTTCCACAAGAAATTATGAAGTGTGAAATTAATCTTGGAAAGATTCTAGAAATTTGTCACTCCATACTGGGCTTAAATCCCTCTCATTCACAGATCTACTCTCAATATTGGCACAAACTGTTTCTCAGTGTCCCAGACTTGCACAAAAATAACAAGACCAGAAGTATTGCAATCCTGTGAAACATCCTGTTTAAAATTAGGCTGAGGGTTTGTTTTGGGGGATTTTTCTTGTTTGCTCATCTCCCTCCCTAAAAAAATCCCCTTTTTGGGCAGTCTATAAGTGCAACCTCACATACAGTGGTGAATACTCTCTGACTAAATGTAAAAATTATCTACAATCATGGAATACTCTGTGGTAAAATTATTTTCATTGGAAACTCAGAGGCATCAAGAAAAATACTATGAGAACATGCACATTATTTTAATCAGAAACTGTATCTTTTTGGAAAGTAACACAGAAAAGATACTTATTCTGGTCTCCAACACTACAGATAGCCAACTACTCAGTCTGAAAAGGAAAGCAGTTGGGCCCTAGAAGCTATCTGGAAAAACCACATCCACCTTTATATGACTGCAAATTAAATTAAAAACTCATGCTATTAAAAGAAAAAAAAGGTATAAATCAGGAAAGTTAGAGATAAAGATAAGCAAAATGGAGAATTTTGAGGAAACTTGCATTTCAGACTGTCAGCCCATCTCTAGGTCCTTAGTTTTCAAAGTGAAGAATTAGTCTTGACTTCCTGCACGAGACATTAAAGATGTATTAATCACAGTTTATTACCATCACAATTCTGAAGACATAAGCACACTTTATATTGCCTTAAGTGGGATATGCAGAAGCTATCGTCAGAAGTAAACCATTGAATACCTCCTGTTTCCCCTTCTACTTCCATAAGAGTATTATTTTTCTTTAGGTTTATATTAGAAAAAAATGTGTTCGTCTAGTCTAGGTCAAAACTGGTTTTTGTGTTATTCCACAGAATATGTGTTCTTCATTTTCTTTACTGGCATGATACAGAAGATACTCTCATTCAATGTATAAATAAATAATCAGTGCTTCCATGTGTGACTGTAGCATACACCAAAGCTAGAGTTTAGCAAAACTTGCCCCATGGTTATTAATTTAAAACACAGTTTCAGTTTGAGAGTCTGCAGTTCTGAATTCTAAAGCCTAAGACAAAGGACAGTATTTCTATATTTCCTTGTTGCTTCAACTTTTATTAATCTAAATATTGCTACTTTTTTAAAAAATTGATTTGGTGCTTCAGGATCAAATGTAACTCCATTGTGTTCTTAGAGAATCCCAAAAGCCAAAAGAAGGATTTACCTCTCCAGGGCCAAAAGCCAACTGCATACACGTGACCAGCTACTGAATCTCAGCTGGTGCACGGATACTGAGCAAGAATGACTCGTATGCCTGTGTCTTCAAGCTCCTGCCTTCTTTATTCACTCTCCTGTATCTTCCTCACCTTTCACATGTAATTGCATAATTATTTTCACATTTGCAGAAGAAGATCCTCCCCTTTTTATATACGTGAAGCTTACCATGTGTGCCTTAAGCCAATGACAGATCCAGAAATAATGCTGCACAATAATGGTTACTGTAGCATGTACGTGACCCAAACACAATGGGGGCACACTGTGCTAGATCCTCTCCAAACAGCAGAAGATGGCCTCAGGTTTGAACTATATTAAGGGGTGGCCAAACACCATGGCTTTAGACTTCTGAACACAGACAAATAAAAATGACTTGCTGAAAAATTAAGGACTAAGTCAGGTGCAGAATCAAGTATAAAACCAGGCCTACAGAACCCTAATCCTAATGCTCAAGGATGACTTATTTTCCATAGTGAAGAGGCTCATGACAAACAGGATTTTTACTTCTGTTATGTATAGGGTACAGCCTGTGCTGTTAGCCCTCCAAGGATATGCTGCTTCACAGCTCAGAAGCTGGGCAGGTTGAAAATATGTGATTTCTTCCTCTATGAGGAGCTTTCTGACATCCTATGAAAATATCCTTCAATCCATGCTATAAAGGTCACAGGAACATATGCTGCAAAAACATGTAGGTATTTAACATCTGAAATGACTGAGAAATGTGTTGGTGTTTTCCTTCAACTGAGTATCTTTCTCTTTTTCACTCATGGTTAGTGAACAGTTTTTGGGAGTTGATGAATCTGATTGCATGAGCACTATTTAATTTCTTGAACTGTTGTATCTAAAAGCTAGCTGTTTGTAAAGCCTATTTCATGACATAATGTAAATTACTTACATTTTACTCCCCTTTCCCTGAACAACCTTGTCATTGCCATCCCCTTTACCATCCCCCAATCTCTTCTAATAAAATGCCTTTACAGAGAATGACAATTTTGCAGCTCAGAACATTGGGTCGTTTTTGCTCCAGTTCTGAACAGATTTGTCATCTCTTTAAAATTGCTAGCAACAGCATCCATTCATGTGTTAAGAAAAAAATAATGGTTTTTTTCTCTCTAGATATCATACTTTACAAGTTACTCCATACATCAGGTTGTGCAAATACTATGTTAGTGTCCATAAAAGATTTATGTGTTTGTGGCACGAAGCGTAAAAATTATGTATTTCTATATTTTATTATTCTTGCTGCACAATCCTAGCTGAAAGATGCTGGCTGCTACCATGGTCTGTAACACTGTATATGACTGATACACCCAGCACAGTAAAGATTGATCACAGATATTCCACTGCGCAACCCGAGGACTTGCCTTACATGTTTTATTTAGGGTATGAAACACATGGAGCCACAGCTGGGGTTGCTGAAGCACCACAATACATTATGTTTTTTGACCTGTAAAAGAATCTGTGCACAGAGGGAGTGAGGAAGAGCAAAAAGAGCCAAGTAAATTCTTGTTGAAAATTATAATATTCAAGAGGTAAGGAACACAAGGAGGAAAGGAGCTGCAAGGGAGAATCAAGCTTCAACATCTATGAAATGAGTCAGGATGTTGATGTCAGTCAATAGCTCCAGCCCAAATGAAGGAAGAAGCAATGTTTGCATTTTCAAAATCTTCTCCTTCCCCCAAGAATTTTGGTTGGGTTTTTTGAGCCAGAAGTCAAAGGTCCTTTTGTAGTGTAGAGTTTGTATTTCATAACTGAAAGAGTTCTGCCTCCTAACCTAGACCACTGTTGGCTACATCACCCCCTAATTTGTACTTGTTCATTTTATCCTTAAGCATGATAAGCCAGCCTATGCTGTACTAGCAATACGCTGTGGGATGACAGCATAGTTCATGCAATGTCTTATTTTACTGATTTTGACAAATCTGGCTTCCTTTTCTTTTTTGAGATGAGTCCTTAGCAGGCAGAAGAAATAACCAGAGAGCTGAGATCTGTAAGTATTCCCTGTCATCACTTGATATTTGCTGCAGAATTAACCAAAATAGTTTAAGTGCCACATAACAGCCTTATTGTCACAGGCCACCTTCCCTCCCACTAGATTTTACATCTAAATCTATGTAGCTATATCATGGCACAAAGATATTACTATCTAGAAAGCATTCCAGAAATTAATTTAATTGCATTTATGTTCATAAACACCAGAGAGAAGCGGGCGGCTTTGTTTTAAATCACTGTTTTTATTTGCACTCAGCTAACAAACAAAATATATCCTTCAAAAATTCAGACTCTAGTCTTCATTTTATGTAGTATGAAAATTATTCATAAATGAAAATGATTAAGAATGTTTTCATGTAAAGAGGAGTGAAAGTGTATGTAGTCTAATACACAGTAACCATTTCTACTGCTTATGTCGAACTCAACAAGTCTGTCCACGATTCTATCAAACCCAGAATTTATGGAGGAAGTTGTGAGGCTGGGCTAGACCTCTCAGAGCAATTTAGGGCAGAACTGCAGGATGCACTGAAGAATGATTCTGCACGGCACAGCAAGGGCAGCCATGGAGAGCTCTTTTCCAGAATATCTAAATGGAAAGTTCCTTGTAGACATACACCTGAGCCATAGTCTAGGTTCCCCAAAGTCAACAGTAAAATCCCCTAAGAGTCATTTAGCCAATAAATATTTTCCAGATAATAAAAATCTTACTTGTGAATTACTTCAAATCTTTTCTTTTACTTGTATTTTATAACTATGACTTTAGCTTATTTTTATATAATCTGCTTGTTACATACCCTAAAGTCTAGGACACAATTTTTCTCCCACAGGGCTAAAAGTGCACCTGACAGGACTGCAATCTGATATTGTAAACTACGACTACAACACCATGCAAGATCTAGTGCTGTCACTTCCTGAGCATCCTTATCTCCTTACAGAGATGAAACTGGTCCAAGGGTTTATACAGACAATCACAGTGTATGGCACAGAAACCCTGTTATGAATCTCATACAAGTGTTGGAGGCTTTCCTGCTGATGGGAACAGTAGGGATGGGAGAGAAAAGTGGGAAATTAAGGCAGCTGCACAGTTCTGTTGCTTTCCTGTGACTCTTCACATGGGAATGAGCTGGAGACAATCTACAGGGAAGCATTAGGAATGCAGTAATTGTTACCTTCAGAGCAGGAAAGGGGATTTCAGGTGTACATAAAGCAAGAAATGTGAGTGAAAGTCCCCTTACTTGCCTCCTGACAAAGACTGCTCCTGATCATCACTGAGAGAGCTTGTCAGTACAAATTTATAAAAACCTTTGTAACTATTTAGAAGTTAATATTCTCAGGTCACCTTTAGTGGGGAAAAAAGGAGAAAACAAAACCCTAACTTGATTTTAAGCCACAGTTTCTTTTGCTACATTTAAACAGAAAAGGTCCAAATTTTGCTCACTTTTGACAAGTGTCTTACTTGACATTTTATATCACTCATGTCAGTCACACTATATTTGCTAATGCAAAGTGACATGGGCAGCACTAAGTCAGTCACCTGTCACACTGTTGCGTCTGCAAGAAGAATTTCTATGAGCTAGAATTTGCTTAAATTCAGAGGTGGAGTAAGGGTGCCTTACAATGAACTTCTCCTTTTCTTTCCAGAAAGCAGATGATATAGTGGGGCACATCTCTCTGATCCCCTGCAGTTTTATTCCCTGGCATAGGATGAATTATTCCCATAAATAGCAAAGGGGATACTGACTTTTCCCTCCATTTAATAGTTTTGGTTTTAGTAAGCATCGTAATCATTAATAATCTACTCTACTAAGATTAAACTAAACTATGCCAGATGTTAAACCAAAATGTTAAAAAGCCAACAGTTGAAATGGGACTGGAGCAGTATAAATTATCCTTCTAGTACCTAAGAGAGGTAGTCACAGAGAAAGTACTCTCTCCCAAAGGAAGGAAAGTGACAGAGCAAAAAGCAACATGCAGAACCTGGGAAATTACATAAAAGATATTTACTGTGAGAAGAGTTAAACATTGGAAGAGGTTTCCAGAGAAGTGGTGGGATGTCCTCTGCTGGAAATATTAAAGACATGGCTTGACAGGGCCCTGTTTAACCCAGGCAAATGCCCTGCTTTCAGCTGGAGCTTGTACCAGATGACCTCCAGAGGCCCTTTCCAACTGAAAGGTTTTCCATCACTCCAAGATTCTAAATAATTATTTGTGGGAAAATGTCATTCACTAATTGTCTGTATGGCACCTTGCAAGTTGCTGTTCAAATGTGTGTAGCTACGGGCACCGTGACTAAACATTTTGTAAATCCTCCAAAGCACTTAATGCACTTGGCAATAGCACAACTATTTTTGCAGAAATACCTTGCCCATTAGCCCTTAACCTCATCTACAAACAAAACCCACTAATGAACCATAACCCAAAGGACTGCTTAAAAACATAGCAGAGAAAACAGAAAGAGATCAAAGCTTGTGTTTAATTAATCCAGCCTTTCCTGATGCTTTCTGATCTGCTTACTGACACTTAACTAAAGGCCAAAACAGTTGGTGTTTAGCTGTAGAGCCACATAATGAGAAGCTTAAAAATATTTCTTTGTAATAAAAATTAATTAATTAATTAATTGATTAATTAACAGAAACCAGGGATGTCAGATGAAAAATAAAACTGCTTAAGATTTTCTGGAAAGGTGGTATAGAATGGGACCAGTTTACTGACAGAGCTGTCAGAAAACTTGGACTGTTTTGCATATCAGAGCAACTGTGGTTTTTTAGCAACTAATTTATTTCTCCAAAGTGGTTATTCAGTTGACCTGACATTATAGATGGAAATGCTTAGAAACTGGAAAATGCTTCCAGTTAAGTATAAAAATATATTTAAATAGAAAATACATCTATCCATTTCTATCCCCTTCCTCTTGCCCTTGTACTTTCCAGGAGATCCTGTAATTCAGTTTTCTGAATAACTATTTCTTGAGAGATGAAATTAAATTCTCTTGTTCCAGCTTCCCAAATCACACCAGGCATCTTAATCAAGACACTCATATCTACCACTGGAGTGGCCTAATTACCAGACCATGAGAACAGTCTGTCCCAGGATATCCATTCTCTCCTGTTGTGTTACACTTAAAATTACTTAATATCATATGCAAATGGGACAGCAATACTCCTGTCTCCTCTGTAAGAATATACTACCCATCATACCCACCCTCCCTGATACTGCAAGTACTCAGTTATTTATGTCCCAAAGAAGTTTAAGAATCAATCCCAAGTGACATACATAACCAGTTTTCTTTATTTTGTGAATCTTTCATTTATTTCCGCATGCATTTCAAAAGCAAGACTGTCTAAATGCAAAGCAAGGCAGAGCAGAAGATTCAAAAAAGCAGTCATAAGATAATTTTATTCCTAAGCAGACCAGTTCAAAATCTGTATGTTTTTGTGTTGACAAAACTTACATCAAATGATCTGCTGTGGCTTTAACCTTGTTTCTGCTGGAAACGTGGTATTTGCTACTTCCTAATCTGTAAGAAAGACCACAAGTAGACTATAGATAAATACCTAATTGTGTTTCCCCTGGGTCAAAGTCCCAAAGTCCTGGCTGTTTAGTAGTTCAAGGACCTTTATCAAGGAAACACCAGGTCAGACAACCATACCTATTTGGTTTCAGGTTTTAGGAAAACTCTTCTATTTTGTTAAAACAGAAGTCAAAATTTGGAAAAGTCAAGGGCATTCCTTGCCAGAATGGCATGCATGTCTGTACCAAACCCCCAAAACAGAATAATTTCAGTTATAAAGAAGGAGTTTTCTTGGAGGAATCAGTAGTTCCTAAAAGGCAAAATCAGTTGACTTCAACAACCTTGGTTCAAACAATTTCTTACAAGGTGTTTCATTTTAAAGATATTGAAGAAGTCACAATTATAAGATCCAAGCCTGCTAATGAAATCTAGCAGGTTTTCCATAGGTTCTCCAGGAGATTTTTTCATCATGCTTCTCAAACATTTACTTTTCTCTCAGGAAAAAAAGAATATACCCCTTTAGCTTGTTACAGTTTTTCAGGTAGGATGTATGTATCTTTCATTCCGTCAATATTCTTTTAGGTTCCTCTAGCTCACTCTTACCCATCTCTATTCAATAGAGCTTCATACTGAATGATTTTATCTCTTTCTTTTACCATATATTTTTGTGGTTATATTAATGTTCTAAAGACAGTTCTCTGAAAAAAACCCAAGATTTCTGTAAGCAAACATTACTACACCAGTTAAAATTTGGGGGGGGAGGAGGGGGAATGGAGGAATTGGTGGGGATTCCTTTGGGGGTGAGGTGTTTCAGTCATAACTCTCAAGAAATACATAAGAATCCCATTCAGGATGTTGGATTAGTCCTTGGCTATTTCCCTGACCATAAATTTTTCTTTGAACAATTGCACTACAAAATTAACAGGCTGAATAACCATGCTGTTGAATTAATTAACATGATAAATTTATTAAACATATTGTTACAAATGTGTATAAATAGAGCAATTCAAGTGTTCAAAGAGGATTTAAAGGAAAGGAAATTGCAATTAGCTCCTGAAGTTACAGGAGAAAAAACTGAGCTATTTCCATATCAGGGTCATATTATTCTTTCTATAAGATGAACAGACACATAATATTCATAATTTAAAGAACAGCTGAGATTTAAGGACACCACAGAAAATGTCTTCAATAGTCCTGCAAAGAAGATATTATGACAAAGGGGTCAAGCATATCCTCAGCAAATTTGCAGATGACACCAAGTTGAGCGGTGCAGTTGGAATACCTGAAGGATGAGATGCCATCCAGAGGGACCCAGCCAAGGTCAAGAAGTGAACCCATGGGAATCTCATGCAATTTAACAAGACCAAGAGCAAGTGCTGCACTTGGGTCAGAACAACTCATGGTATCACCACAGGCTGGGGGATGAACAGATCCTGGAGGGAAGGACTTGGGGTTGCTGGTGGGTGAGAGGCTGGAAATGACCCACCATTCACAGCCCAGAAAGCCAAACTTGTCCTGGGCCGCATCCAAAGCAGTGCGATCAGCAGGGCGAGGGAGGGGATTCTGTCCCTCTGCTCTGCCCTGGTGAGACCCCACCTGGAGAGCTGCATCCAGCTCTGGGCTCCCCAGCACAGGAAAGACATGGACTTGCTGGAGCGAGTCCAGAGGAGGGCCACCAAAAATGATTAGAGGACTGGAGCACCTCTCCTACAAGGGAACTCTGAGACGATTGGGATCATTCAGCCTGGAGAAGAGAAGACTTCAGGGTGGCCTAATTGCAGCTTTCCAGTATCTGAAGGGAGCCCACAAGAAAGATGGAAAGGAACTTTTTATAAGGACATGCACATGACAGGACAAGGGGGAATGGTTTCAAACTGAAAGAGAGTAGGTTTTGATTTGATATTAGGAAGAAATTCTTTACTGTGAGGGTGGTGAGGCACTGGAAAAGGTTGCCCAGAGAAGCTGTGGATGCATTATGCCTGGAAGTGTTTAAGGACAGGCTGGATGGGGCCTTGAGCAACATGTTCTAGGGGAAGGTGTCCCTGCCCATGGCAGGAGGGTTGGAACTGAATGATCTCTAAGGTACCTCAAACCCATGGAAACTCAGGAAAGTTGTAAACCAGACTCCTCTGACAGTATCACAGATTTCTCATTACAGGAATACCAAGTACCATGGCTTGCTTTAAACCTGCCCAATACAAACATATGGTGGGTCCTTCAACAGAGATTACTGTATATGGTTAGTTAGTGTAACGACCTTAAAATTGTGTTCAGATTAATGTAAACCAGAATAGTGTCTGGGCTCTCCAAACCTTTACATTCTCCACTGGAATTATGGTTATATGCCACTCAACAAAAGCATTTCATTAATCAGTCCTAGGCAGCACTTTTAATCAATGGATATCATGGGCTTTCTATGGGTCAATGGGGACAGACAAGCTCCTACAAGGGCAGAAACCCACAACATCCAAAATGAACTCACAGTTTGAATTACCCTTTTGTACAATGCTGTGATCACCCATTTTTCCAAAATGCAGAGAGCACAAAGGAAGAGCAGTGAGGCAGCTGTCCTGGATGTCATTCTCCAGCAGTGGCACTCGCTTCTCATCCCAGTCCCAACTTATGCCTTACCAGTCTAGCAGATACACACTTGCTTCAATTTATCATAGGGTCATTTAGGACTCTGCTGCATGCCCTTAGCTCCTTATCACTGTCAGAAAGATGTACAGAACTTTTTACAGCCCTGAAAGATATAGGAATGTCATTAAATGCACATAACATTACTAGAATAGCAGAAAGGGAAAATGAGCTCTTACTGTTTAATCAGCCCCCTTAACAGTTTGGATTTGTTTTATTATCCTAATTTTACCACTGTAATTTTACGAACATTTACTATAACCCTTGGCTCGTTCAGATTCCTCCTCAAGTCCCAATTCATGATTGTTTGCTTAATACTTGAGGGATTAAGCCAGTGAAACTCAAACAATTTACCACAGGTCTTTAAAAGGTTTCTTTTCAGTTTTACTAGTGGCTTACTCACTTGATGGATCAGCCTGCTTCTAAAGCTTGCCTCTGGTCCTGACACGTTACTGCAGCGGGCAAGTGGATTTATCCAAAAGAGGTTTTATGGAATTCAACTCTCAGGCTTCAGTTTTTGCAGGCTCAAGCTTGAAGATGTGCTACAATTTCAGTGTAGCAGGTACTGACAGGCTGTGAAAGATCCTCTGTCACAGAGGACAAGAGTGGAACATTTGGCTTGAAACAAGTGAGAATGAAACTGTAAATTGAGGCTATGCAAATTGAAGAGAAACAAGTTCGGGCATCCTTCTTTAAAGTTCACCTGATCTGTTGGAGAGTTTGAGCTGGAACAAAAGGGTGATGGAGCAGAGTGCAGAAGGCTGTGACACACAGAACATGCCACTTGGGCCAAACTGTCTGCAAATATATTGATACCCATGAAATGGAAGCACAAAATAATACTGATATGATAGTGTGTCTTTGTGCATACTATGCTTTGATAGAGGTAGCAGTGTGAGATTCAAATTAGCTGAGAACCAGAAGTTCTGCATGATCACATACGACTCACTTACCAGAGCTTGGCTATCTGAAAGTAAATGGAAGTCAATCAGGTTAACTCCTACCCTGCATTCTCCTAAACTGTCAGTCATATAAACAGACAGAATGCAAATGTGTTAAGCTGATGTGAATTGAAATGAAAAAAAGCCAATAATGACTCCAGATTATTTTGAACAAAACCTCAGACTTGCATTCATTCGATTTTTTCATTCTCCTGCATTTAAAATTTATGTTTTGCTTCATGTTATGGGAAATGTAATAAAAGCAGTTAACAACATGATGTTAAGCTTCATTTGTGAACTGTTTGAGAAAAATCAGAATCTCCCCAGCCCATTAGTGAAGTGAAAATTGTACAGGCAGAATTCCAGCACTTTTGAATAATTGAATCTAGATTTGTTCATTAGAGTAACCTTCAGGGAACTATAATGCAGATCCATGACATCAGCAGCTTTAATAGGAACAAAAATGTGAATTTGTCCAGAAGAGCATCATAAGGCTGATCAGGGGGCTGGAGCAACTCTCCTAGGAAGACAGAGGGAGAGAATTGAGATTGTTCCACCTGGAGAACAGAAGGCTCCAGGGAGACCTTAGAGCACCTTTCAGTACCTAAAGGGGGGCTACAAGAGAACTGGAGAGGGACCTTTTACAAGGACACGCAGTGACAGAAGAAGGGATGATGGCTTCAAACAGAAAGTGGGTAGGTTTAGACTAGATATTAGGAATAAATTCTTTACCATGAGTGTGGTGAGGCAGTGGAACAGGTTGTCCAGAGAAGTTGTGGATCCATTATGCCTGGAAGTGTTTAAGGACAGGCTAGATGGGGCTTTGAACAACGTGTTCTAGGGGAAGGTGTCCCTGCCCATGGCAGGAGGGTTGGAACTGAATGACCTTTAAAGTACCTCCAATTCAACCCCCTCTATGATTCTTTGGTGACAAATATTCTCAAAATTTTTATTGCTAAATTTCATTTTGCCTACATACAAGTATGGACTCTTTATATCTCCTTACACAGAAAGTTATTAACTTTATCTCATGCTACATGTCAGTGGGAGAAAGCGACAAATATAAATATATATAAATACTTTTGCCAGCATGAGGGCAACAGCTGGGGTGTAAAACGCCTCTGCTGTCTCCCATTACAGGGTTCTAAAGCAGCAATGACCATGACAGCATCTCACTCTCGGTCATCTATACATACCGAGTATCAGTCACACTTTTCCACTGATTCTTCATCTGCCTAAGCCTATCTTCACTTTTTGCCCAATCCTAAGGCCTAACAGAAATCTGTATTTTCTAGGCCTGTATATCTGCAACAGACTTCTAATATCTTGTTCTCAGCTTCTAAGTCTCATCTTACTTCAGTTGATTTTAAAAATTTGGCACTAAATTGGATGGAAAAAAGTTTCCAAGTAGAAGTATATGGATTTCTTACTGTATTACACCTTAGCCTAATGACTGTACATCTTAATCCTCCTCTGTCTTGAGTCCTTCCTTACTCTCCTTTCAGGATGAAATCAGACCTCTTTGAAAGGGATAGTAACATTTCCTTTCATGTGGGAGCAGGGTGGCAGGGGAAGGGCAAAACTGGTATCACATCTCCCAAATCCGCTCTTGCTTTTCTGGTCCATCAGTAGGGTGGAAAGACACAGAGAAATGGCTGTGGAAATGCTCTCTGTGGATAGCTGAAGGAGATCTGTGAAAATGACAAAATACCATCCTACTTTTGTAAGCAAGTGACGCTACATTTACAGATAAATTTGGTATTTTACTAAATTTGGCGGTCCGTGCAATGTTCCCCAACTACAAAACTGCCTGAGTTTCTACACTTTGAAACTATTGCATAATAGAAATGACAGGGCAATCAAAATGCAAACAGTTTTTACTGGTTACGGATTTCCATTATTTATAGCTTCGTGTCCCTTTTGGGAAATGCCATCCCAAAATTAAACTTAATTTTAGTCTCCAAAATTAGGCAAGTCCTATGACTCAGTGGAGGAGAGAATGTTACACATGCATGCTTCTAAATGGAGCGGGCAGTTTAGTCTATTAGAATTCATTAGAGACTGAGTCATAATTGTGAAACTGAATTTACTTAGGACAATAACCTTCAAGAGAAAATAAGTATGACAGTGAGCCAGTTCTCATTTCAACAAGAAGTCAGGCAGCCTCCAAGCTTTCTTAAGTGCGGTAATCCCTTCAAGTTCCTGCCTGGCAGGATTTAGGCTGCCTCCTCTACTTTCATATATAAGAACTTTACCACACATGACACCTGCAAAAAATGTCACATGAAACTGGCATTTGGCTGCCTGGAGTGTTTAGTCTGTGTAACATCATTATCAAGACACTAAGAATTCATTCCCAGTCTAGTTAAGGAGTAAAATTAGAAAGGGACCACATACAAAAATAACATGAATAAGTGGAAACAGCTGAAATAATTCCCTCTGCACACAGCAAATAAAGTCTAATAATAATTTATTAAAACAAAATGTTAAATGTCAGCTGAAGAACCAAGGTTCAAGTCAAATATTGGGAGTAGTATTCCAAGAATGAGAAGGCTTGAGTACACCACACTTGATCACAGATTATTGACTGTTGCTGACTTAAAAATTAGCGCTTAAAGAACCAACTCATTGTGTCTCAACAGCTTCTCAGTTTGACAGGAGAGAGCTGCACCTCACTATGCAAGGGTATATTTCAGTACTTAATTCTCCCAGGTTGAGCACAACATATTCTTCAGAGTCAGATTCTTTCTCCATTCTGACTTTGGAACATACTAGGGGAAAGGATAACTTTAACAGCAGAAAATTTCCATCTATTTGGCCTGTTATGGGTTCATAGAAGTAACACTGCTGAAGACACGTTAGCTCAGTTACAAACCTTGGCAGTGATTGCAGAACAGCAAGCACTCGCTTTTCATTCATTCCTGGTTGAGTGGCTGCGCAGTGTGTGATATTCATGTACACTCAGGTGGTTCCGAATTTAATTTTGTCCCTAAAGTACATCATTAACAATTAATACTGATGCTTCACAATTCATTTAAGCATACAGCAGTCTTCTGTTTTTCACAGTGGCAGTTGCGTTCCAACTCAATTGGGACCCTCCCTAAATCTATTCTCTAATAGCTTGCTTAATTTTATTTTTGTATTCCACAGTCCTTGATAACAGCAAGCTAATTTCTGTAACTCCGTTTGATGAAAATGTGCTGATGGAACTCATATTTCACTTCATTGACTGTAATGAGCTATTTCATCAAACTGTCCATGTGACACTATTATAGAGAAAATGATAAATTTACTAATTTATTCACTAGAAATTTCATTGGAAATTTAAAAAGAAAAAGAAAACAGCTATGAAGTGAGTTACATTAGACTTCCACCAAATGATATGTCAGGGTCTACATGAAACAAAAGCACTGACTACTGCTACGCTTAATGAGGTGTAAACATTAAGTATGTGTTGATTAATCAGTAGGTTGCTCGAAACTAAGAACAGCAACATGCACCACGATACAAGTTTTCCCTTGTAAATATTTTCAAGCTTTACCTTTTCATCACATGAGGTGCTGCTACCATTAGGAATCTGAATTTCATTCACACACCTCCTCCCTGCCTTTGAGACCCCTTACCCACATTCGGCACATGGATTTCAATAAATTCAGCAGCTGACAATCAAGCTGTCATAGCAAAAAAGTAATTCCTCCAAAGATCATTTTTGCAAAGATTATTTGCATTTACCTCTTCTAAAGAGGAGGTACTTGCAACTACAACGTTGTGTGGGATGAAACATTATTTTGGAAGAACATTAGGAAGTATGTAATTAGACGATTCATCTCATGCTAATATTAGGCCTGGAAATAGAGACAGTATCACACGGCCTGCCTGGCTTATTTTAATTAGATGTCCTCCACCTGCTATTGCAGTTATGATCTGCATCTTTGATTGCTCTGCCACAGACCCTCCGGAAACCTAAGAACTAGCCTGGAGAGCATACCACTGGAAAATCACAAAACCGACTAGGACAATTACTCATAATTCCTCCTTCCATCCCATTTTGTACCTATTCAGAGGCTTTCTTCATCTGTACTCAAACCTGCAGCACACTCTTCCTGCAATACTAACTTCCTGCATTTGTTTATTGTGGAAAGGGATTTTGTAGGTTAAAAAATCATTTTAAAACCTACACAATTTTAATCACCTTCACGAAATTATAAAAGCAATAACAAGGTTCAAAATAAAATAATATTTCATATATTGGTTAATTAATTATTGGACTTTTCTGGTCCATATAATTTAGGGGAAACCATTTTACACAGGGAAGTGTACTAGGGGCCTTTTTGTTTGGTTGGTTTGGGTTTTTAAATCTACTTGACTGTCACTTTCAAAAACTGCTTTCCTTGCTAGTCTAAGCTAGTCTTTGCTTGAGGGAGATGATGTCTGGAAGACTAAAATGCAAAACTGATGATTGCATAAAGAGCCCAATATTTGCAAGACATATCTTGTGTTCACTTAAAGATATGCCATTCAGCATAAATAGAAAACTACCACAGGGAGACAGCAAGAGGGCTTGTCTTTTCCCTCAGAACCTGGATATTTTAAGACAGCCCACTCCCTACTCAAAGCTGAAGGTAGCCACCTGCAGGCAGTGACTGAGGAGCAATCACCTTGCTGCTGCACAAGGGATGTCTTCTCAGGGTACATTACAAGGAAAAACTGCTCAATTCACCTGCTTTAAATCAAACCATGGACAAAGAAACCTATGATTTAATAATGATGTGATTAACTGGCAGTCGTGAACTATACATTCAGGATCACAACACATAAACCACAATATTAGAATGAAATGTGAATTAGTACCTATACATTTTTAAGCACACAGTAACTAATCCCAAGAGTTACAGCATCCCCCACATCCCCAGTTACGTGCACACCACTCTCTCACAGAGCTTGAGGACAACGAGCCCTCACCACTGTCTTCTGGGAGTGCAGTTTCCCCTATTTGCACCCCCATCTTGCTGGAAATGTAGGTCTCTTGCTTTGTTTGTATCCATGCTGCTCTCTACAATCCCTATGTGGCTGAGAAATCACACCACAAGTTAACACACACAGATCCTTATTTTTTTGCTCCGTCCTGTGACCGCAGTGGCTGGATCGCTCTGACGTGAAAGATGTTGGGTCTAGACAGAAGTTGTCATGCCAGAGGATGACTTTTGGATGTCTCAAAATAGGTTTTGACTGCTGCTCTCTTCCCACTTCCCTCTCCCCTCCTGTCACAAATTCACATGGTGCTTTCATACTTCTTTTCAAGGTGACTCATTCATTTATTTTAAAAGTTTCTTGACTACATGGAGGGCCATGTGGGTACCCCAGTGAGGTTATACCAAATGGTCCAAGGAGGGAAAGAAGGCCATGAGGAAGCTCTTCTTGAGAAGAATTTATCCGTTTCAATATATTTCTACCCTCCTCCCTGTGAATAGCATCTGGTCAGAAAGTGCCCACACTCCGTCACGGCAGCGTATGGGGCAAACTCACCACTGGGGCGAGCAGACCAAGAACAGTGTGAATTACAGAGCTACCAAACTCCTACTGGATTGTGCTCTCCCTGAGTGGATCAGGCACTGGGAAAGCCCCATTTAACCTCCCACTCTGGCTTCAGCTTTAATTGGTTCTCAGACTGTCACAGCATTTAGACCTATGAGTGATCGGCACCCCGTTCTGCTAAGGTATCCAATCCTTACGAATGCAACCTCCATAGATCCTCTAGTACAAACTTTGCTTTAAAACTAGGTAAACACTGAGGAGTGGAAGCTGTTCTCTTTTTATAAGAGCAGGTTCACAACTCTATAATTAAGATATATAATTATATAAGTCCTGAGTGCATCAAGTAGCAAGAGAGTCTTCCTAAGAGATTTGTGTGTAATAGGCCGATTAGTCCCTAGACCCTTATCCTGGATTTTGAAAACAGTGAGAAGACCCTAGAAAGACTGATTTTTTTGGTATTAGTAAAACATGCCACCCACCCATCTTCATGCATGGTCATCAGCAACCACTATGCCGATGATACTTCTTCAGTATCTGTCTGAGGAGAAAAGTTCTCTTTCAGCAGGCTTTTCATAAAGCATAATTAGATGAATTAAACCGTCCCTGCTAAATCTGCAGTCTTCAGAATGCCACTGTATGGTTAATTTACTCCTCTCTTTCCAGCCCTATTGTGCTGGTTTTTGTATTACATGGATTGATGTAGCAACCATCTATAAACATGAAAACAAGCAAACAAACAAACAAACAAACAACAGTTTCCTCTGCCATGCAAAGGAATACCTTTAGCTCAGGCTAGATAATTTTTATGCAGAGCATGGAGGTAACTACATGAGGAAAGTGGCCTCTGAAAGTTTTCGTCTATGCTATATTAGAGAAGCTGAAGACACAAAATAATGGAGACATTAAAGATATTTTGGTCCTCTTCACCAAAGATCTGAGTCTGGAGGGTGTTACTATAAAATGCTACTTTAAGGGATTTTCCCAGTGGAGTCACAGTCTATTAACAGTAAACCGAATGGGAACACAGCAGAAATATCATAAGCCTCCCAGTTCAATACAATCAATATTAAATATTTAATCAAGTCTATTAAAATGGATAGCAATGCAAGTCTTCAAGGAAAACACAAACAAAAGTAATTTAACAGAAAAGACTTGGAAAATATTTTTCAGAACCTGATTCTGTAGGCAGAGTAACCAAGCACTAGAGACTACCATTAGCAAGTTTTTCCCCTTTCCCGGTCTCCTTACACATGTTCCAAGTCATATTCAACTTTACATCAAGACAGGTAGCACCCATCTCTATGGATATGAAATCACCCCTTTGCCACACTCTCAGCCTATGCTCTGGCCACAGTCCCTCAAGCATCAACCATGTGCATCATCCCAATGCCTCTGAGTTATGTCCTGCTTTTTAACAGCAGAGAGGAGTGTGATCCCAGAATTGCTTTGCGGAGCAATGGACTGCTAATATGAGTAAAAACGGATCAAAAAAAACCTCACATTAAAAAGCAAACTACCCAGCTGTCAATCAAACATCTAAAACATACATAATGGTGGTAAATGTAAGATGCTTGGAACTGAAGGGCTATTCAAGCAGCTCCGTATAACTAGAGGCACACAGAAGTGAAAAATTATTAACAAATCTCAGAATGAAAACTACATACAAATTTTGATTTGTCACGCTGTTGGCAGTGGAACTGAAACAGCCATTCCTTGACTGAAGTGCCCTTATACCATGAATACCATACTGAATAAATACAAAGCAAACGTAGCAAAGGAGTGACCAATCAGAAGAGAATGATGTTGGACAATCACTAGGTTGACACTTCAGCCACAGGGAAATTACCAGCATTCAATTCTAATACTGAAATATCTTGTTTCACAACAATTAGAACACAATTTACATAGCACAGAAATTATTTCAAGTTACAAGTCATCATAAAACACATTCTCTAAGGTGATGAATTCTACCCACACTAAGGTCTGCCTATTTTTTGGAGCATGCAATTCAGCTGGAATTTCAAATTTAAGGTCCAGTTACTAACATGATGCCAAAACACTCTTGGTCAGCAACCCTGGGACTAAAACATGCCTGTGCACTGATTCAGTTGCACTCCTGCTTTGAGTTGGCACAAACCATTCGTTGGGTAGTTCAGACAAAGTTAGCAAGCCTAAGCAAACAGGCTTTTTCATCAGCTCAGAAGACACTCTTGCTGACATGGCCATCCATGTGGCAGCATAACTTGCTTTGGTCCTGTTTCACAGTCAAGACCAAAACACTTGTCATGGTACTTGGAAGCCAACTACAACTTGCACATTTTACATCTGTATGGAAAATATGAACAAATTAAAGTTTTAAGAATGCTCCTAAAAATGCCAGGTTTTCCTTCCGAAGACAGAGAGAAATACTTAAGTACTGTTTTGGAAATCTAATCTGAGTCTTATTAAACACTTGAACAACTTCGAGGGCTCATAAAGGATAAAAATTAACGGCATTTAATAAAAGCACAATTTCTTTGGCAATTTCTATCTTGCTAACCTTAAAATACCAGTTCCTAACCAGATTCAGGGCACTTTATTGGTACAGAAGGCAATTTCTTGCACTCTATCACTATTTGGTGATGGACACTTAACAACCTGGCTGATCTGAAGTGTATTAATGAGGCACTAAAATATTTCAAGGCATAAAGTAGGTATTAAAATTTCTTTGATACATTGTATGCACTTAAAGGCAATTCATTTAAAAGTTGCAGGTCTTCTTGATAGGCATATAAAAAGGTTTGTTATCTAGAGTTTTTTCTCATTATTCGCTTTCAGAGTTCATTTACCCTTGATTCACTTATTAATTCCAGCAGGCTTCACTGTTCTCAGACAAGGAAAAAACACCATTTCATATACTTTGGCACAGTTATGGTAGATTAGGAAAGAAAAAGACAGGATACAGAAGAACAATCCATTACCCAAAACCAACAATAAACTACACATATATTGCTCATTTCTCCTCTAATTTATCTGTCCTGTAACAATGATATAGCTGAAGGCTGAATCCAGAAGGCTTCAGAAGAGAGAGACACTACTCCATTCAGGGACAAGGGGAACTGGCCCTAACTATTTCAGGGATAATTATGCTTCACTAGCTAGTGAAGAGTTTTCAATGAACCCGTTCATTAATTGAAATTCAGGGAGGTTTTTTGCAGTGCAAGCCAGGAAGAGTTTTGCTTTATTTCCTGTACAAACAAGCAGAAGGTATGAAACTGAATTAACTGCTCTTCAGGAAGAAAGGAAAGAACTAAGCAAGGCTCTGAATAGTTATCAGCTAGAGAAAAGCTGTAGAGGTATAGAAAGCAACAAAATTGTCTGCATTACAACTGGTTGCCTTACCTACTCCTAGAGAAATATTACAAAAATTTAGGGAGGTTTTCCAGACTGTGTCCTTAAAGTGTAGATGCTTAGACTTGCAAACAGCATCATAAACTATTTTCTGAGATCTAAGGAGATCCACTTCAAGGCACCTGCATTTTTTGTTTGCCCCACTGTCATAAGCACTCTGTTCTAAAACCTGCTTGTAACAATAGCTAGAAGACTTCGTAAAGTCTAAGCCTATTTTTCCTTATGCTCAGATTTTGCTTTTTTTCCCTTTATATCAAGGCTAGCACATACCATTCTTTTCCTTTTTTTTTCCGTCTCCTCCATGGTGTATCTGGACTCAGAAGCTTTGCCTCCACCTCTTATTTGTTTTACTAAACAAGAACACCAGGTTCTCCAAAATCATTACCTTGGCAAGAGCTATCCACAAATAATGTAAATGCATCAAGGTGGTTTCACAGCTGAGGAGTTAGCCCTGCTGAGAAACACCACTTCTCAGCCCAGGGATTCAGTTAACACACCCAGGCTGCCCCAGACAGGCTAAGATAATCGGACACTGCCTTGGGGGTCAGGACCACTCTGTGTGCTGGACCATTTTGTTCAGGATGTTTCTGGGATCTGCCAACAAGTCCCTACTTTTCTTTTGTATGACGTAATTTCCATAGAGCTTGCCAAAAGTCTCATTTGGCTAACCAATCCATCAGGAAAAGCAGCACATCTCTGTGAAACTGTACAAAGGACAGAATGGGAGCAGAAATTAAACACAGATAAGCCAAGATACTTTATGCCATTTGAGGTACTGAGGATTGAACTGTTTCAAGGTAGAGTTGCACCACTGAGTTCCATCCAGAAATGAAATTCCCAAGGCTTTATTGGCTTTACTTTTACTGGTTGTAATTTTCTGTTTGTAGTTGACAAGTTGTTGGGACAAAAGGCAAAAGAGAACGTGAGCAGTGGTTCGTTTTCATAATTGTTTTTTTTTTAAGGGATTGACAGAGGCTTTTTTTCCCTGATTATAACTGCTGCTTTGAGAAGACAGTCAAATAACGATCCCCATATCCATGGCATAAATCTTTTTTTGCTAGGCTATGTTTTACCATTAGCATTTGGCCTTCCTATGCAATTACAGTTCATCAAGCACAAAAAGTATTTGTCAGTCTATTAATTTTGTGCTGGAATCCTCCATTATTGCTCATTTGAGTGTGCAGATCAAGCTTCTTCAGGATCCAGCTGGTAGTGACCACTGTCATTAAAGAGGAATTCCAACCACTGCTCAGCCCTCCCCTGCATCAGTGGCTCCCAACTTTCTCATGCAAATTCTGTCAAGCCAAAAATGTCTGCGCCTGTCCTCAGTCCAGTGATGAATTATTTTGGAAAGCATGAGTAAAATCAATTCAGTCACTTGAGTTAAGCCAGCATGAAAAATAAGCTGCGCTTTCGCCATATGTG
>VYZT01064759.1:0-19638 GCA_013400735.1 Pomatostomus ruficeps
CAGTAGTGGGGTTCTGCAGGGCTTCACCTTAGACCCCCTTATCTTCTGTGTGAGACTGAAAAGGTTTAAACATTGCTAAAATCATTGAATTTTGCCCACTGTAGCAAACTGCAAAGAAACAACTGTCCATCTGAAACCAGCAAATTTCACTCCTCCCCAATATGCTTATTGACTGGAACTTGGACTGTGATGGGAACTTGAAATAAGATAAGATAAAAGGGATACTATTGTCCAAACATCCCAGGTCTGAGGCATCCACAAGTGATACTGGAAGAGTGACTGGAATGTTAATGGATCGAATAATCAGAGGCTACAGCTGGGTGCTGGACAGGATAAAGAAAGAGGCAAATCCTCCAAGGTGGTACTGTCTGTTTGTTCTTACTCAAGTGAATTCAGCTGTTAATCTTCCCTTCTGTGGGTGGGGGTAGAGGGAAATACTGGGAAGTTCAAACAAAGCCTGAAGGTATCCCTATCGGCTGCTGGGCCATGATGGGCCATAAGTGGCTCCACTGTGTTTATGCAATAGGCCTCTGCATCATCTTAGAAGATGTCAAAGACCCACCCAGTCTGCAACCACCATTTGAACAAGACCAGATCAGCAGACATCCAAATTCCAACAATCAAGTCTTGTTGTGAGGCCTTCTTATCCTTTCCTTGTCTTCCTTATACATTTTCTTAGTAATATTTTTATGCTTTTATATTGTCTTATTACTGTAGATAACAAAAGCTGAAATGTCTACACACCTTTGTATGTCTATATTCCTGCAGATAATAACAATCAAAACAGCTACACACTTGTTCTCCTTTGCAATCAAATTATTCTAAAATAAACCCTACATGTATATATCTACAAACACCAATCATTCAGTGTTTTGTTACTCTAATCCACCCCAAGGGATCTCTTAGCAAGAACCTGGGTTACCCTCACCTTGTGGTGGTGGGTCATAACATCTTCAGCAACTTCATAAACCACATGAATGCAGAACTTGAAGGAATACCAAGTAAGTTTGCCAACAACACGTAATTGGGATGAGCTGTCAACTCCCTCAAAGACAGTATTCTGACCAAATTACAGTTACCTGTTCTATTTTGAAATCCAGTTTGACTAGAAGAGTGAAATGAATTTTGACATACTATCCAGTCTACACAAAGTATATTGAATTAAATATGACCTTCAGAGTATGAAGAGAGATCATCTGTGCAATCTGCAGGTATACAGTATGATTTGGAAAGTCCCAAATGTGGTACATGTTTATTTATTTACTTTCAGTAATTTCCAGCTAGATTAATATAGTGAAGGCTTACAAATTCTTCCAGTTCCCATCCTGTGTATGGTTTTAGAACCTGCCATATGAATACTCCTTTGAAGTGTTAAGGACCTTAATGAAAATAAGCAAAACCTTTAAAAATACAAATTAAAGCTTTCCCAGGCTTGCTTTGCTATACATTTAATAGGAGGTGGGCAGAGAAAAGTGCAGAATAACTTCCAGATGAACTTCACTTCTACTTCTCTTAAATAAAAGACTAGAATTTTTGTAGGCACCACTTTGGACTTACGAGAAACTCTTCCTTACTGCTGTTCTGTGGTGTGGTTCCCGCATTCCCTCTGCTACATTGATTACAATAGGCAATATTGGGATCTGCTCTTTCAAATAAGGGAATGTTGGAAACAGAAGATATCCAGGTAGGGGGTTGTGATGTGTAAAAACAGAACAAGATTGGGGTTCTAGTTTGAGAAAGTGATATTGTTCAAAAATGCCAAAGAAGATAGCAAGTATCCTTGCAGAAGAGTCAAGATCATGTAGCATCATAATGAAGATAAAATCATATAATGAAAATAGGGAGTTGAAAGGACTTCCTTGTTTAGGGGGAGAACATAATACAAATTGACATTACATTATCTTACTTTACAGTCTCTAACTTACTGCCTGTGCTTTTGATGCCTTGAAAGAACAAGCTGTTCTGTATTGAAGCTGTTGTGTGTATACCCCTCTTCCCTACCTTTTGGAATTAAGTATGTAGGATCCATATTCAGTTAATACAGAGTTTCATGGGGCTTGAAGTCCATACTTTTCCAAACTCACAAGCCCAGCAATAAAAAATGAACCAGAAAAAAGGAATGTCTTCAGTGTTTAATAGCTCAACCCTGACTCACCTAGAAAGATTACATACATTTCGTAATTTTGCCATATGAAACAGTAATATTACTCGCACCTGAAACTGGAAGACATCTAGAAAAGCACTTGCAGAGAGAGGAACAGTAAGAAGAGGACACAGAATGGCAGCAATTCCCCTTGTCCATCCCTATACAGGTGCAGGACCATCATTCCCCCTTCCCTAATGTGACAAGAGTCCTGCCCCGTCTCTTTCAGTCAAGCACATGAAGACTATGAGATGTATTTAGCTAAGAAAAGAGAAAAGGAGGTGAATAGGACACCTTGGACAATACCTCATGTACTAGTAACTGATTGTTTTCTAAGACTCAGTGGATGCTTTCTTCTTGCTCAGGATCATGTCAAACTGTCCCAGTCTGCTCAGTCTGAGGAGAAAAAAGCTCTACAATACAATCACTAAATACAAGATCTGAGATATGTTATTTTTGATTTACATCCAGGGCCACAGGACAAAAATTATTCAGAGGGAAACAAAAGGTCCATCCCAGAAAGCTTGACACCACACATGGGCAGCCACTATACTGACATACTCAGTTTCTGATTTCCAGATGAGAAAAAGGCCTCAAGTAATTATTATGCAAAACATAACCCACATCTTTGTGATACAACAGGAATCTGCAATGGCACTCTGTATTGCCAGGGGTTATTTGTGGATTTATCCTAATTCAGTATTCAGCTAAAAGTATGATAAGAGACAAATTCTATCTCTTTATATCGAACTATAGCCTCCAATATATTATCTGAAAGTTTTTACTGGTCTATAGATTATACATAATAGTAGAATTTATAGAAAGTAATTTTCAACAATGCTTTAAGTTTTTTATAAAAGACAGGTAATTTGTTCTTTCAATATTTATGAATGTCACACACTACAAGGAGCTAAAAATCATTCTACAATGTTTTTTCTGTCATCCTGTACAATACATAGCTTAAATATGAAAGCAAGTTTCCTGAGTTTAAGGAAATTATTCTTAACCAGGATATAAAATAAATGTTTTGCCACATTTTCTAGCAGGAAATATTGGGGAAAATATGTAGAAAAAAAATATGATAATATTTTCAAAATTTTGGTAATCCTCAATAGAATTTAATTTTTCATGGTAAGAAATATTTTTCAGTCAATGTATAAAGGTCTTTATGATATGCTTTTATGATCAGAGCCTAACTTTAAAGGCAAGTTCCATTTACACACTGTAAACCTTTTTGTCAGTGAATTTTGATAAATAAGCTGGAATGTATCATATTCTCTCATGTTTTAGGAAGCAGGTCTGAGCAGAGATCTTTTCTAAACACAGTAGTTGCACTATTCCAGAGCAGACTTTTTGTTTTATTTATTTTCTAACAAAGACAAAGCACTTTGAGAGGAATAAAGGGAATATCAGTTGGTAATTTCTGTCTTGCATGGAAATTACTGTACCTGTGTACAGAATTTGTTTGGAGACTGCAGAGTGTCGTGGAAAAATGTTCCATGTGCATAATGAGAAAATGGAATGAGAATGAACAGAAGCAATAGTTAAAGAGTTTGATCTTGTAAGAGTCCTTACTGCATATAATTTAATTACCCTTGTCTTCTAACAAGGGTATAGCCAAAAAATAGCTAATATTTGTTTAGTTAGCTGGCTAATAATAGAAAAAATCACCTTTTTAAAAGTTATATGTAATTATATCAATGCTTTTGTTCCTGACCATATATTTGAGATATATATGAAAGAATATTGACCATTGTCAAACATGGAATAACTGACCTTGAGCTAAAATTCTCCTTGTTTCTTTTTTTTTTAATAGTTTTTCATTTTAAAGACATCTCTTTTTAAGAATTCATCTTCAGTTTGATTCAATGAGATTAACGCAGAGGTTTGCCTGCAAATGACTTTTATGTAGATAACACTAAGAGTAGGAGGAAAAGTAGAACAAAAATCCCCAGCACTTCATAAATTAAACCTGACATTTTTTTTATCTTGTTGATCCTTCTTGTTCCCCAGTGATGCTTCAGTGAATTCTCTTGAGGTTTATAGAGGGCTGCATGCTGCTAACAACTATTCTCAGCAGCAGCATCTGCATCCTTGTTCCCTTTCTGCACAATCACATAGAACAGCAACTTTGCCATGTCCACACAGTGCTAGGTTCTGATCCCTCTCTGCAACCTGGACACGGTCATTTGCATGGTCGTGTGCAACATTAGCAAATCATTTATGTCAACAGGGATGGAAGACATCTGCTCATGGTCAATAGCCATAACCTTTTACTGGGGGAAAAATTTAGCCTTGACATGTTTTTATGAAAGTGGTCACATTCTTAAGGTTTTCCCAGATCAGCTGCTACAAAAATATTTTTATATGATTATTAATATTTGAAATTTTTGAATTTTATTTTCAGACTTCAAAGACTAATTGTCCCAACTTTCACAACCCTATGATGAAAACAAACTGAGAATTGTAAAGTTAAAATGACATCCTCACAAATGACCTGTTTCAGGAATTCCCATCTGCGATCCCAAGTGATCCTGCCTTGCAGTTATGCCTCTCAGCTATTTGTACACAATATGCATCTGCCTATCATCTGACAATTGTGCCAGCACAGATGACACTTTGGAGCAGAAATTTCATGTGTCATTCTTTGCAACATAAACTGAACTTTTTAGGGATCAGCAGCCTTCCATGAGATCTGCTCTTTCCTCAGGCTCTGCTGTGCCACGTTTATTTCCCATGGAAATAAACTGCCTGATGTTTTCTGCGGTATATAAGAAACATGATACCTGAATCACTGAAAAAGCAAATTTAACACAGACAGTTCCATATGTAACACCAAATGGAATGAGCTCCAAAGTTACAATAAAATCTTAAAAAAAAATATGAACAGCAACAACAAAGCCTTCCTGAGACTAAAAAGTTATAATATTTTCTATATATATTCTGCAGAAATGTCCCTTACCCAGAAAAATTAAGTTCATCTTTTTTTTTTCTGTTTAGTTCTCTGCTTCATAAAAATACCACCTGCCAAGTTGCTGAGTATTTACAGATCTACAATAAATTCAGTATCTTCTTTAAATTTGCTAACAGATGTTGAATTATTCAGGAATTAACTGATTCTTTGTGGTTTCTTGTAGCAATTAAATGTGTAGCAGTTCTCTGAAGTGTTGAAGGATCTAATTTTTCATTTGCATAATTGTTTGTTCTAGTTAGACAGTAGTTTAAAATCAAATCTTACAAAAGCAGTGCAAGAGAAATGAAAGAGTAATAAATAAGTAAGTAGCTGTACAGCTGAAGAGATACTGGTTAAGCCTATTTATGTACTACCTAAAGAATGAAGATCACAGAGATTTCAGAGGATGAAGTTTTCAAGAGTTTCAATTAGAGTTATCTCCGAGTTACACATAAAGTCTCTAATTGGAGAAGCAAAGGCAAGGAAGCAGAGAAATCTGCATGTCTGATTCAGAAAAATAGAAAACTTAGAAATTCTTAAGAAGATCTAAATATATCTCCTCGTGCTTCTCTTTCAGTCCTTTTTCAACAACATCTACTTTGTCCATTGGCTTCATTAGTCCATGAATTCCTACAGTATTCCCATTACCTAGAGAGATAAAGGTTATTGCCATTTCATAATGATATCTATTTCTTCTAAAAAAAATCTTACTTTGAATGTTATAAAATTCCTTTTACTACCTTCCAGACTTTAAGCTTTATGGGAAAAGAAGAGTTCCTGAAAATTCAATAATTGAATTAATAAAAAATAGAAATGAGGATTATAAAATCACATTCGTTCTATTTAGTTTTACCAGACATACTCTTACTTTTGATAAACTAAGTAAATGGGGTTAATCCTGGGTTATTCTATTGCTTTCTACTCTTCCAAAGTAGCCTTGTAACTGAGTTGAACTGGACATTTGCAGTTTGGCCTCATGACAGAGGTAACCTTCCATAGCAAAGAGCCTTCACAACAGATATCATAGACTGAACTTCAGGAAAAAGCTCACTGGCAGCTTATCTTCCTGCTGTGCTGATCCTCAGTTCTTTCACATGTTCAGAGTTTGTTAGCATATGAACTGAATAGACTTCTAATATGCAAATGTTGACATAGAAGTCAGGATTAATATACCACATGGATCACTTAGAGCTATTGTATTTTTTTTTGTTTTTTCTTATCTCTAACTGACAAACAAAGTGAATACTTCCTTGTGCACAAACACATCGCTGTTTTAGATTGCCAAAGTATTGCACAAATACCAGACAGGTAAAATTTACTACTGGCATATATGCCAGTTTCAATTTCTAATAAACACTAAAAATATAGATCTTTTGTCCATCTCCCTCTAATATTGTGTCTCTAACAAACCACAACATCTCATTGCAAAAAGTTTGGAATGCACTAGAGAGTAGTTTTTTATGGAGCATCAAATGAACAATCCCACTGATCCCGGATTTAATTGCATCCCCTTTATTGCAGGGTATTGTATTTCCTGAAGTAGCCATGACCCTAATGCTATGCAGCTGTGACAGTTAAAGCTATACCATGTCCTCTACAGTAATTAGAATGATCTAATGATTTTGATAAATTGTACATCTCAGTGGTATCTTGTTTTAACATACTCTTGTGCTCTTTATTTTGTATTTACAATCTCTAGTTCAGAAAAATTACCTTAGCAGTTGGAAGCCCTTTGACCTGCTAATGCAATATCTACAACTACAATTGATCTGGAAGCTGAAAATTCATGTAAAATTATTGTTATAGCTTCTTTTTTCCTTTTTTTTTTTTTTTTTTACAAGCCCACCAGCTTTTATACCACAACAAAAATCATTACTTGTTACTCACTGTAGCATATCTAATTTTAGATTGCAAACTGCTTGGAGCAGGTGTCATGTCTCTTACGTGTTGTGAAAACTGGATAGTGAACATCATATAACTTAAACAACAACAACATGGGGCTGGATCATACCCTAAAGTCATATGCACAGACAGCCTTCTGTACAGAGACTTTCTTGTAGCCCAGTCTGGGAGAATGGGATATGTCAGCTGGTTCCTCAGTGTTGCCATATAACAGTGAAACTCTGCTTGAGATAACAAAACAATTAGCTGTAGGGTTGAATAAAAAGTGGCCAGATGAAAGAAAGGAGTTTAAAAGGGCAGATGATCTATTATAATATCTAAATGCATATTATCGATAAATTCCACTCTAAAGGGAAGCCCTGAACAAATTCATTAGGCCACAAAATTATAACTTAAAGAAGTTATTATTACTTATTTTCTAACTATAATAATAAAAAGAAGAAATTATATTTGATCATGTTGGGATTAGCTATCTATTTCAGTGGAGTCACTCCAGATTTATGTTGGTGCAAAGGAGAGCAAAAGATGCCCTAATTCATTCTCCTGAGTTTCTATCAATGTGACTTGGAATAGTTTCTATTTTGCCCTCAAGGTATTTTAAAGACACCACAATATAAAGTTTTTTCTTTCCTGCCAGCCTGCCAAAACCTGGACATTTTAAACTAACTCCTCCTATTTACTAACAAGAGCATACAATTTAAACTTACCTGTAGGCAACTACAAACATTCCCACTGACAACAAATCCTCCAGTCAGATTACCAGAACAAATCTAGAAACTCTAGAAACAAGTATCATCAGAGGCTTTTGGCTTTATGTGCATAGGCTACTTGATTTGCCCAAGCCTCTTTTAACACTCTTCCTTGCACAATCCAAGGGAAACAGATACTTGAGCATCTAATCTAAACCCGAGATAATAGAAAGGAAAAGAGCTCTAGTTACTGTTCAAAGCAGTAACAGCTTTCCTGCAATAAAAATTATTCCAGAAACAAAGATTTTTTTAAAGGGACAGCTAGGCTTAATTTTCTTTCTCATACCTGTGAGCCTTTTAAAACATATCCATAAGTGTAAGAATAGAAAGACATGAAGCAATTCTATAATAATAGAGTATTTTTTATATTACATCTTGAGATCTTGAGTAGGAAACAGAAGATTTAAATGAATTTCTTTCTTTTTCAATTTTTTTTTTTATTATTACTATTCAGCTGTCAAATGTCGCCTTGTATTTCAAACTTCAAAAAGCAGGACTTAGGCATGCCACTTTTATTAATCTTCATTATATTGCTTCTGGACAGAATTGTGTGTCACAATCTCAGTAATCAAGCTTTTCAGCATCATAAAGGTAATTTATTTTCATTTCAATCTATTTTATCTTCAAACCAGTGACCTTTCCATCCACAATTTACCACTAGATTAGAGTACATCATTTTCAGTATTTTGATGCTTCATCACTTATCTGGTGGTTCTGCTTTAGTTTTGGATACCCACAGGCTCTCGGAGTACTGAAAAGTTCTTGTAATATTAGTCCAACTTGACATAATCAAGAAATATTTATTTCATGTATCTTGTAAGAATTAACCTGGAAGGATATAAATAGCAAAGCTCATGTCACGTTTAAAAATACGCACTTTTGTATGCACAGCACTTTTAACTTTTCTGAGATTATGCTGCAGTGCAGTCTTGAATTGCTGTAGCCAAAGTTTCCAAATGATACTTTGTTGAGGTGGTACGTATAAATAATAAAGGCTTGAGAGCCCCAGAAGGTGCCACCGAAGAAAAGGAATTCTGGTGGAGGGCTCCCAAAACTAAAGAGCTCCCCCCAGAAACAGACGTCACATTAGTTTAACCCAAGTTATGACAAGCCTACCCCCAAGTCCCCTCATTGGATACCCAGTTGTCAGTTAATTTCTATATACTCCCCAAGTTCTAGTAAGTTCTCCATTATTCGGTTGGTGATTTGTTCTCCCCTCTTGATTCTTCACTCTCTCCTCCTTATTCCCCAAGTTATTGGCTCTGTAACCCTGGACTCTCCTTAATTCCTCCCCTGTACCCTCACCTGACTGGCTGTTTATTTCCCTTAAAACCTCATGTCACAAGCTGCTCGGGGCTCTGGTCTCTGAGTTCCCACTGTGGTAATAAACTGGAGTATGCTCACACCTGGAGTCCTTCCTTTTGTCTTCGGGTCTCCTACGTCTTTCGCTGTCCCCTATTCTATGCCCAACCCAGCTTCCCACCGGTGGGGCCATACTTGAGCCCTCCTGGTGCTACCACCCCCCCTCCAAGAGCGGTCGGGGCACTGGGGTCGCACTGGCTTTGGGCAGCCCTGCTATCCGGGAAGGCACTCTAAGCCGAGGAGCGACAATACTTTCCAAATTCTCAGATATCCTCAGAAAAATAGAGAAAAACAGAAAGCTAGAGTATAACTGAACAACATTTCATAATACTAAATTACCAACAATATTCATAAAAGTGTATCTCTTTATTTTCAAAATACAGAGATATAACTTTAACAAATTGTATAATAAAGGAAAGATTTTGATTGATCTTAAAGTTAATGTTAAAAGTACTATAGGGAATAAATAAATTTTACTAGTGAATTTCACTTTTTTGCTTCAGAATTATTTTCTTATTGTTTGTCTAATCCTTGATGAATGAGAATGAAAGACTAATAAGTCTTCTATTTTTATGAGTTAACTTTTAATCACAGTGATCCTATTAAGAATTTTATGACATGATTAATTACAGTATTTTGATGCATGTCAAAACAAACAGAGAAGAGCTATTTACATTTTATGGATATTTTACTATGTTACAGTAGATACCCTGAATATCAGTCTGCATTTATACAATGTTTTTTAGTTCAGAATTTGAAAAAAATATTATTAATTAAGCAAATGATAAATGATGAGAAACAGAAGAAACTTAAGAACAGTTGCACTTGTTCAACAATCAGTTATTGTAACTCCAGATTATTTTTCAACTGTGAGTGAAAATTGCCCATTTTGGTATGATTCTGTTGTAAAGAGCAGACAAATTCAATCTGTTCTCTTATATCTCTTTATGTTTCTCCTTCTGGAAAAAACAAATGACATCATTACTTCCCTATGTGTCCATTTTTATGGACAGAGTAGATTGAAGGGACCTTTGCAAAAATAGGAGTGAGGCCGTGACACGTTCTTCAAAGATGAAATAGGGTAATACAACACTGAAGTAATTATGGCAACTAAACCAAATTAGGGATCAATAAATATCATCCTGCACTGCATTTTACAGAAAGATACCTTCCAGATATGCCATTTGCTTGTTTTATGAGTTGTACTAAATTGTTCTGAGGATCTTGTCTCTAGGACATTACATATACTTACAGTCATAATGTGCATTGTTGAATATCTAGCAGAAGCTTAAATCATCTGAATTTACTTTTTGTGCCAATGCCTGGTAGTGACAAAATAATGTTTGCCTCTTTTGTTTTAACTGACTCTGTTAGAAGCCACAGGGCTCACTGTTAAGCCACCACAGATTTCCTCTCTCTCTTTGAAACTGCTCATCTAGCATGGCATTCCTATTTTGTATCTCTAATCATACTATCTTTTCTTATTTTTAGAAAGCATTAATTCTGCTCATTTGTGAACAGTTGCTTTCTCTACCCATATGGCTTTATAATATTTTTTTGAGTTTGTTAATGCACTTTATTAAAAATACATGATTGAAAAAGGAGAGGTGCATTTAATAGATATGCAAAGTTATGTTGTGCAACAGTTTAGCACTTTATTGAGTCCCTTGAAGTAGTAAAAGTTGGGTGCAGGCTGTAGCTGTCAATTCAACTAAATGCTTCTGCTTTTCCTGTGCAGTGAGAGAACACTTCCTTTTCTTTGGTTACCATATTATCAGCTAGTTTCTTATTCACAGATACTGCCCTACATGACTTTCAGCAAAGATAACTGTCATCATCGTAATAGAAGCAGGGAACACAAGTCACAAAGTTGTAGTGACAATAGTCAAATGTCATAGACTCATGAGCAAGAAAACTCAGAGGTAATGAAAAGAAGGGATTTACGCCATTTGTTCTGACTGAACTTGTCATCTAAAGTTTACTGTACCATCAAATTACAATCGCTCTAACTCCCAAAGTTTTCCCTTTATGAGGGTGATTTGGAAGATTTTCATTGCTCAAAAGGACCAGCGTCTTCTGTAGGGGAAAAAAAAAATCACAGGACTCTAGGTTCTGAGGACCCCCTTCAGGAACAATATGCAGATGACCCACATGTCAGAAGAGACTTCCTTATGAAGAAATCTATTCATTTACTTTGCAGTAGATAGAACTGGGCAACCTGTATCCCATAAGTTAAATGCAGCCTAAACATTTACTCAATCACATTAACAATGCAATTATTAAACCCACATCTTTATGGCTTTGGATTACACTATTATTATATTTGTTGTTATTGGTGTTGTTTCACTTTGTGTTTTCATAGCATCATTTATTTTTTTACATACCAATAAATGTGTTTGGAATTAAAATGTGACCCTCAGAATAAAGAACAGTTTGTCATCTATGTAATCCATCTTACTCCCTCCTCCATTAGGAAACCACCTTTTCCTTTTTTGCTTTCTTTCTCACGTTGGTATGACAAGAGATATTGTAATCAGTTCAATATGCGTCTAGGAATTACCCATGACATATGATTTTCTTACCCCTAGCTAATTTATATGCTTCTGAAAAGAAAAAAAAATTCTTTCTTAAGCAAAATATAATCAATATTTCTTTGAATTGTGATAGAGATGAGATTATAATTGGTTCAGGTATGATACAAAAAAGAATCAAAGCTGAAACACTGCTCTGAAATATTCTAGAACTTGAACTTATTCCCATAAAGATAATTTGTAAAGACCATGTCTTGTTTAATTTATTATAGGATTCAGGAATACAAGAAGTGATGGACAAAACCAGCGACATTTAAGGAATGATGTAATAATAAAACAGATATCAGTAGGGATGTTAATGGAAAACTAAGAAGCAGTTTCCTTTGAAAACAAGAAGCATTATTCTCAACCTCTATGAAATACCACAATCTACTGATTCTGTAGAGTGTTGTGCCTGGATATCACCCAGTTTAGCTCTTCTTTGCTTGAAGTAGAGATGTACTAAAAGCACATTGTTGCTAATGTAACATTTACATTTAGTGAATAGTGGAATATTGATAGGGAGGAACATGAATTAGAACCTTTAGACTGTATTAAAATGCACAGGAAGAGAAAGAAATTAATTACTTCCAAATTACTTCCACATAATTTTTAAAGCATTACTGCTAAAACAGTGGCCAAATGAGAACACAAATATTTTGAAGTCTTCCTCAGTCCCAGAACTCCAATACACATTTTTCTGAAATAATACAATCGAATATATTTGAGGCATTTCACATGTAAACAATCTATATTCAGAATATGTACATAACCAGCAAGAAAAGCTTTTGGCCTTTTAAGACTCCCATAAATGACTTCTAAGGACAAATAATTGGTATGAAAATTCCATTCAATTTTCTGAGGGTTGGACTAGAGTATTTAATAATTTCTATTTCTTGTGAGTAGGTACATTATAAGTGCAGAGCTAAAGTAAAATTTGAGTGACAACATCATTTGCTACCAAGAAAATGCTAGATGACTTCAGTATTTTAATGTTCAAATGAAAACAAGACTAGCATGTATTATATCCGTATTCCATGCAACTTCCAGAAAATAATATTCATGAATATTTTCTCTGTGTTTGTCAAAGTACCATTCCATTTAATTGTGCTTTAAGAATGATATACAACCTACCCCCAAAAGCTGGACAAATACCACATTTCTTATGGAAGTGATTACAGAGATCTTCAAAAGGTTAGAGGTAATTTGAACTTCACATATAATTTTGAGAGAAATTTTGGGAGGAGACTCCAAAAGGGTGTCTCCTCTAAAAAGGCAGAATTACAGCCCCTCCCCCCAGCCAAGGTTTGGAATTAAAACCTTCTTGGAGGAACGTGAAAAAGAACTGTTTATTTAACAAGCAAGGTGCACGCAGGCACACAAAAAAACCAAACCAAACCAAAACTTGAATAATATTAGACAGTAAACCTCTACTGTGGAGAAAGATGGTGGACTTATCAGAGTCTCTCCTTTCTCTAGTATGTCATCCCTCCTGAAGGTTCGGCCCAGCTGGCCCGGGGTGTCCGGCAGCTCCTGGTGAGGGTCCTGCCAACTGTCTTCCCCGGAGATGGTCTGATTTTTTCAGATAGGGAAAAAAAACNAAGGAAAGAAAATAAACTCACGCTTTATCTCAAAGACACAAAAACAAACCATGCCAGGTTTTCTTTCTGCAAGCTCAAGGTTACAGGGCCCACTCCTGGGCTTAAGCAGACAATAGGAAAAAGAAAGAGAAAAAAAACCAGAGCACAAAAATCACCCCAGGACATATGGGTATTTTTTCCTCACAATATCTAAATTAGTTGGTTATTGTTTTCAAAAAAAACTCTGCTTTGCCCTTTCTCCCCCATTCCTCCCCCACCAATTACAGCACTGTGTATAAATTAATCCTTTTTTCTCATAATTTGATTTTTTTTTTTTTTCTGACAAGGCCTCACAGTTTTCTTCTGGCTTATTTGTATCTGAGTCCTGCCAGCTAATTTGAGTGAACAGGTAACTGAATCTGATCTAGGCATATCCTGCTTAAGGAGGGGGAATTTAGGCCCTTATAAACTTCCTACTGAATAACAATCAAGTCCAAATATACCTGTGAATGTCTACTCCGTAAATGTTCTATTCCTTAGGTGCATCCCTGCTCAGTTATAATGTTGCTTGGGTGGCTAATTTATTCAAGGCATTGTGGAGTTGCTCATTCTGGTACCCTGGGCTTAGTGCTCGGCTGCAGTTCACATTTATGATGATATCTGACTGAATTCCATGTCAGATCACGTCAGGAGTACAGAACTACTGTGATATTAGTGCTACTTCTCGCAGAGTGATCAAGGTCATGACTGCCATCTTCTCAGCAGCGTAAAGCCTTAAGCTGATGACAGCCTTAGAACAGGTAGTGCTGAATCCCAGTCCCTCCTCCCCCATACCCTCTATCCCCGCATTACCCCAAGAAGTATTTGTTAAGCTTATAAGGGAAAGTTTAGCTGCAACAAGTCAAGTCGAAACAATGGGCGTTGTGTTGTCACCTCTGGGAGCCAGGTCTGGATCAGAAAATGCTCTGCGGGTAAAGAGGTCTCAAAGGCCCACATTCACTAGAATACGTTAAACTTTTGTCATCAGTGTAACTCTTCCATTTCACATGATAAAAAACTGCATTAATTCTTCTACGTGCACCAAAGACTAAACAGAAAAGCTGGAATCCTAGTGAAACCTAACATGATAGCTTATACATGGCCTTATCACTTCTGCTAGATTGACTGAATGCACTTCCTTACTCAGTGGACCATGAACTAAAAAATCAAGGAGGCAATATCTCAACTTTTAATTATTTCAGTGTTTTAATCCCAGAAGTTTCACTTATGAATAACACTTTCATTTGCAAATATAGCCAGCAATCAGATCAGCAAAATAAAAACATCCTTTAATACCTTTTTTCATTCAGTTGTTTTATGGAATATTCCTTTCTTTCTACTAAATTATACAAGCAAATAATAGGATTCAGAAACAGGTTTTGCAAATTGTTAATTTTGCTGTGTATCTTCCAAGCAGATGATGCTCCAAAATAAGATAGATGGTTGATTTTTGCCTTGCAATGAGGTAATTTCTTAAGATGTTGTGTGATCTTTATCATCCTCTCACAAGTAAACACCGATTCTGGCTTAGGATGTAGGAAAAAATAGAAAAAGTTACTGGTGTTTGATTTTTGTGACAGTGGCATCTGTATGGGCATCTGTGGTGTGTAGAAGCAGAGGCACTGCATGTATCTGAAGAAATTGTTCTTAGATATTTTTCTACTTTACTGCTGCATAAAAAGGCTCTGTTCTGGCATGATTGAGAGGAATGAATATATCATCTTCTGAAGAAGTCACAATGTGGAAGACCTGTGAACTGTCTTACCATGTGACTCGGCAGTTACAGTTAGGTTACAACTCTGAATTTTCCTCCACATTTATAGGAGTAGTTGTGATTTCCTTTCCTAAATAAAAATGCCTGTAATTTTCACCTGATTTGATTATTTCTTTGATTCTACCTTTTGCCTATAATAATCAATTCCTTTATTCTTTGTAAGGTTATTTGATTCTGGAATCTGCATTTTCACCCTGTAGAAATTTTAAAATTTGGCACATTTTTTTCATTTTGAATCAGAATGAAGAATGTAAACAGTGAATTTTTAACAAAAATAATATTTTGAGAAAAACTTGTTTCAGAGAAGGCAGAATCCATGTTTTCTGTCATTTGTAGGCCAGCAATCTAGATCTGCCCAACTAGCTTGGGGATGTGGGACCATGCCTGTTTTCTGGGCAGAGATCCAGAAAAATACAGTCATCCAAGAAATAGTCTGCCCAGGAAGCCATGCAGACTAGGTTATCCATGGAGCTGTGGCATTCCTGAATACTACCAGTTGCACTATAAGTTAGCCAGAGCTCCCAGGCTCTTGGGCAGCCCACACTCAGACAGGTGGGATTTCAGGGAGCTAGGGAAACCACGTGTCAGTCATTGGACCGGTATGTGAGTAGGCAGGAAAACAAACACACAAGCCTTCCAACCTCCCCATCTGCTTGGTTTTTGTGAAGTTTCTGTTAAGTCAACAAAGTTGCAAGGAAAATCTTTAATTGCATCAGGTAAATTATTTGCTGAAAGAATTATCAGTTGCAAAGTTTTGCTCAGTTCTGAGTGTGGATAATTCAGCAACGTAAAGGAAGAAATTTTATATCATTTCACTGACACCCCATTAAAGTCCTACAGGACAGATGATAAATTGAAGGATGCTGGAGTACAGCCAGAATACACTACACTCCAGAAATTCCCACTCAAAATAATGACTCTTAGGAATGTTTCCATATTGGCATAAAATATAGTAGTTCTAAAATTATAAATTCTCTATAACTCTTTGATAGAAGCAAATAGGTAGTTTAAAAACAGACTTGTGGTTGCAGTGACTGGACCCGTGGCTCAAAAAAGACTTACTTGTATAAGCAATACAAGGCAATCCTTAAAATATGCTGAAACAAAATGCAAAGTACAAATAAAATTTCTTAAATTACCTTTCAAATGATAAACTGTCAAAAAACTATTTCTGGTTCTTTTTTGCTCCTCCCTCCAGTTCACAAGAAAACACATCAGTGGACAAATACTTTCTGTGGTGTTACCACTTTGGATTACTGCATCCTCCTCATTTTGACACATCTGGGGCATGCAATTATTCACAAAGGTCATTTTCCACACAAGAAAAGGACAGTGACCAGAAGGCAGCATTTAGGCTGTGAATACACCATGACAATTTAATCAATGAGAAGACTCCAACGTCAAGAACTGTCTTATTTCTGCATTGACAAAGACTGATGTCTCATCAGTTGCTTGTAAAACTGACTAAAACAGGTCAGAAAAGCAGCACAAAAGGACTATAAATGCTCTAATACCTTAATCATAAAGGTGTAGATGATCTAATTTTTAGATGTTCATTTAATAATTAGCTTGAAGAACAAAGTATTGCTAATAGAGTAACAGCTGACATGCATTTATGGTTTATGCCCACCAAAACTAGTCCCTGCCCTTCTTCACTTGGTACTTCTAAAAATAACAATCTTCTTTTCTTTTTCAGTAAATTGCAATAGCCATGTCAACAGAAAAATTTTAGCTGAGGATTAGTTGTCTAAATGACACATTACAAATACAAAACTCACAAGCTGAAATCCTAAAATACTCTACAATCTTGACACCTAAACATGGAAGTATTTGTAATGAATGGCATGTGCACATGCCTGAAATGTTTGTAAAATACTAAATAGCTTAACTTTCAAATTTTATCATGATTCAAAAACTAGATGCTTGTGCATCTCCTTTGTTGGGCCAACTACTAAAGATGCATTGGGCTGCAGGTAATATGTAAAATAGACTGAGCTCAATATTTACTGGAGGGTATGAATATACTATTCCATTATTTTCTTGAGCTAAACATTATTATTTTGAGCATGCTTAGTGATATGTATGCCCATGGAACTTCAAAAGTGTAAGAGTATGGAAAAACCCAACCCCAGCAGCTTCACTGCAAACAGTGTAGTTTTACACCTTTTTGTGACACAGGTAAAACTCAGATTGGTTCTCCTAAAAGAATTGTGCCTTTATCTCCAATGTATGATCTAATCATCAGTCTGTCTAGCACTGTGTGAGGTTATATTTATGCTAAAATACAAAACCTAACTAAACATCAATGGATGGAGACATTTAGAAGAGCAAGAGTTCCAAGTCATTTTTCCACTGACTGCTAATTGATTTTTAATAGATCTTTCAAAACTAAATGAATTAATCTAAAATGTTTATCAGATAGCATGAATCAGATAGCTTTGTTGACACAAATGGACTGTGCTGATATGCTCTGATTGCTGCACACTTTTGATGTGCCATGAGATTTTAATTAATGAAAGCACAGTCCAGATCATCTTTTTTATTTTTACTGATTTTTTTAATCTCTTAGTATTTTTTTTATTGTATTTCCATTCTATGAAAACAGGTCACAGATTTTACCTTCACCTTGAATGCACTTCACTTTTAACATTTAATGATGAACACGGTGGTGGTGTTTGGTTGGCTGTTGGACTCGACGATCATAGAGGTCATTTCCAACCTCAATGATTCTGTGATTCCATAATTTGAATTAGAGACCTTCAGTGACCAGCAATGCTCCAGTAGGGTTTTAGTTTTGTATGACTCTTAGAAGCCACACCTCTTTCATGAGGATAGCAGGGTGTGACAGTTCTTAATTCAGCAAGTGCTCAAACTTCCTTTGCCACAGTAAGATGGATCACAGACACAAGAAAGAAATACATACAGCTTTGTATTTTCTCCTCTCTACAAGGACCCCGTCACACATGTATCTTTTGCATTCTCTGTGGATTTCTTCTAAATGGATTTAACCTCCAGGAAGTGGTAGTTCAGAGTACTAAATCTTAGTGCACAAACTCATTCAAGTTCTAAAACAGAGCAGCTTTTTACATTGTGAAAAACACCTGCAATATGGTCATTTTGTGTGTTCAGTCATGCAAAGTGCCTGTTCTATGCAGCTTGTTGAAAATATGGCAACATTACCTAAGAAATACAAAGAATATGGAAAAAAAACAAATCTGTTCTGTATTTATTTATTTGCTAACAACATCTACCAGTGTGCAGAAAGTCATCAGCTTCTTAAGACTGACCATGGCTGATGCCGAAAGAAATATATGAATAGTCTGAGAAATTGGGGCAGTTCTTTGATCCATAATATCTAAAACTGATATTCCAAAAATGTGCATCAAAGTAAAAATCTCCCTGTCTTCTACTAAAAAATTGTATGAATTTTAGTCTGGTCCATTCCCATTTTGAAAAGACTTGATGATATAAGGGGTGTCTGCAAGGATCCTAATACTACTTTTGTAGTCATAGTAAATCATTTCAATATTTACAAATGTATAGCTGTAGCCACAAAATGAATGCACAATTCAATATATTTTACTGGCATAATGACATCCTATGCTAATGAACTTGTTAGATTTCAGATGAACTAATAAGTTCTATTTATCTTAACAAAGGTAGCATATATCTTATGCATAGGTATCTGTGTACACTGACATGACTATGGTAAATAGATAGTAAGTTTGGGAAAAGAAATTGTAGTTGTTTTACCTAGGAATTTAAACAGTTGCTTAGCTTCAGAACTACTTTTTGGTTACACTATCATTGATCTCTCTCAACTTTTGATTGATTTATTATGGGAAAATTAATTAGCACCTGTGCACAGTATCCTTACTCCCATTACTCACACGAATAGAATTGGAATAAGTTTAGCAGTTTGTAATGAGACTTTGAACATGACCCTCTTGAAAATGTTTAACATACTTTGCTTATTAATTTACACTGCTGAAATATCATATCCACTTTTTATTTACATTATCAGGGTGGAATATTTTTTCAAAATTGAAGTTTACAAGAGCATAAAAATGATGATCATAGAGCATTAAAGAATCAAAAAACATACTAATCAGGATAAATACTTGCGGCATGTCATGGGTGCCAGAAGAATCACTTTTAGTACAGCTACCTGTGTGAAGCCTGGGCTTCAGGCTGGGGATTAAACTCAAAAGCTGGTTTTATGCTACATCTTGTATGAAGCAACTAAAAGGATGATTGATGCTTGACTGAATTTACAATACCTGTGAAGAAAGAGATTGCTAAGAATGTGATCTACATAAGCCTGTATGACCACCTAGTGTGGTCATTACTAATATTGACAAGGCAGTCATATATTGCTTTCTTCATCATGGTTTATGATACCATTCTTATGTAGGATTCCTAACATGGAGATTAGCATCTAGGCTAGACCCAAAACAGCCCAAAAGTGGACTTAGTTGAATGAGTTGTGAGAAGTGTGAGTCATCTCAGTTTCTGAATGACATCGAAAAACGTCTATCAACTGTCAGATACTTTGCCTAAATTCCA
>VYZT01064760.1:0-35489 GCA_013400735.1 Pomatostomus ruficeps
TAAATTCCAGCACAGAAACACCACTGCCATCCAGGAGTGCTGCTCTATACTCTCGCTTTTCTTGTTAGGAGCAGGTTTGAATTAAATTCAAGCATAGGAGCAGCACTGACAGGAGCAGGTTTGATTTAAATTCCATCACAGAATCCCATTGCCCTTCGGGAAGCTTTGGATCCCCACCAGTCCGTGGTGGTTTGGGCCTCGTTTGCTCTCGTGGTGTTCAGCTCTTGCTCACCAGCAGAGCCCAAATCGAACTCTGGTGGTGCTAAAGCCTCCAAATCCAGAGCTGTCGATGCTTAATTGGCACGAAAAGCCCCGAGTTCCCCTGTGGTTTATTATGTGCTGATCCAGTGCGGTTTGCGCAGCTCTGCAGACTCTATTAAGCACCTCCATTAAATAAAGACAAACTCAACGATTAAATGTCTCTGGGTACCTGGCCTGAACCTGCTGAGGCACTAACGGTGTAAAATCTGGATGCCATGAATCAGCTGATCCAAACAGAAGGTTTCCTGGTGTCCAAGAAGGAATAGTTTAACACCTTTTTTTCTGTAATTTCCCCTTGGGGAATGGGAGAAGGAAGGGGGAAGTGGCAGTGGCGTTTCAGAAGGAACAGAGCTCTGCGATCTGTGCTGCACGGTGCCTTGACCCCTGTCTGAGAAATACAAGCCAAGAAAACAAAGAATTTGTAATATTTTTTGATTTTTTTTTTTTTTAGTGGGTTGGATTGAGGCTCAGCTTTGCTGTTTGTCTCATCTCGGTCTCTACCACTCTCCTGTTCTCCCTGCCCCTGACCCATCACAGGGCTCAGCTGAGTCCCTCAGGCTGTTCGTCACTACAGCTCTGCCTCCCTGAGTCTGTGCTGACGACTCAAAGCAGCAAAAACTGGTGCAGGATGTCCTGGAGGTGATGCCTTAAGGGCTGGGGAAAATAAGAGGCAGACACACAGGGAAAAGGGGATTATTTTGGTTTTAATGGGATCCCAGGGACACAACTCGGCCCAGGTGGGAACAGCCCAGCAGCACCCCCGGGTCCAACGCGGATCCAATTGGATGGAGCTCAGCAATGANGCAGAGAGGAGGCTCCGGGCAAGGCTGGAGCCTCTGCTTTGGAGACACTCGGGATGTTCCGTCTGCTCCCCTCAGAGAAGCCCCAAGCTGAGCTCAATCTCAGCCCCCAAGGGTTCTCCACATGTAGGGCTGAGGGACAGGGAGTGTTTGTGAAGGGCACAGGGAAAGGGGATAAAAATGGATAAAAAGGGGATAAAAAGAAAAGACAAAAACCATCAGGCACCAGAGGTTGCTAAAATTCCTTTATTCCCCCGAAAATGCACACCCGGTGCTGTCTGAACACCTTTGAGAGTCTGGACCTAAATATGTCACAGGAGAAAGGACAATTTGGGACAACCCAGAAGGATTCATAGACTTGTGGCCCAGGAGGGACTATTATCATCCAGTCTGGCTTCCTGCATAATGCAGCTCAGCTAATAATTTCTGCATCGAGACCATAACTTCTGTCTGAGTTATGGCATCAATTTTCAGGAGACATCCAAGTCTTGATTTAGGGAGGATAAACTTTGGGTTCTTTTTATCTGCCTTCCACTGTCTGAGCCTTGAGGCTGCGCTCACATCTGGTTCTGAGCTCTCGCTGCCGACCTAAAGGCTCGATGCTAACTTATCAAAAAATAAATTAAATTAAAGCTGAATTTTTCACAGTGTTTTGTTTTTTTTTTTCACTTGGGGCTTTAAACAGCCCACCCCAAAAGTTTGAAGCTGCTGATAAGAGCCCAACTTCTGGCAAAACTCTTATCTCCTTCGCAGAGATAAACTGGATTAGTGGGTTCAGAAGGCGACCTCTTTTCTGCAGATTTCCTCCCAAAAGGAGGCGACCTGGCAGGCAGCCCTGGCTCCCTCAAAATCTGAATTTTGCTGGCGAGATCAAACTGCCTTTTGATCGAGCCACTGATTAAAAAGGCATAAAAGGGCCTGAATAAAAGGCAGGTTAATAGATGCTGATGTGGGAGGAACCGGGGCTGTCAGGGAGCGATTAAGCTGCCGGATAAATCTTCCACCTGGAGCTGTCAGGCCGCTGTCTGGCGCTTCATTCCGAGAAGGAGCTCGACATCGCTGATGAGGAAATGACAGAGAAGTTTCAATTAGAGCTGCTCGGCGCTGACAGAACCTGACGGGTTCCTCGGGCCCTCCCGCTGCTCTCGGGGGGATGCCGACCCCGTAACAGCCCCTTTTAGGATGGGAGGGATGGCTGCTGGTGATTAGCAAAGAGGAGGCAGGGTGTGCTTTCCCCTGATGGTTTTTTGTCTTTTATACCCTTTTTTAATATATTTTACACCCTTTTCTTTCCTTTTACTCCTTACCTAACACCCTGTACATTTAACACTGCGTATTTATAATTTTGTAGTTTGATTTTTAGCTCAGGTTGGGGGTTCTCTGAGGGGGGAAGACAAAAATCCCAACTATCTCCAAACCAGCGGCTCCAACCTTAGACAGCCTCCTCTTTAAACAAGGCTTTTAAACTAAGCTGTAATCTCATTTTCGGGGGGAATAGGGGGACAGTTCCCTCATTTATTAAGTTACTCATTAGGAGATTTTAAGTAGATCTTTTGTGAAGTCTATAAAACAGTATACAGGGGTCCTTTGGGGGGAAGGATTTTTTTCTGCTGAAGTTTTTGAGTGCAGGATTTTTTTCCTGCTGAGGGTTTTTTGGGGGACCGAGCGAGACTCGAGGATACACACAGAACTCAGCGTATTTTCACCTTTAATCCTATTAAACCCAAGGGAATATCCTTTTTCCCTGTACTGCTGTGTCCGCCTTTTATTTTTACCGGCACTTAAGGCATCACCCCAGCCCAGAATTTTGCCTTTATTACAGATACTTGGATGGGGAAAAAGGCAGCTCCAAGGTGTTCTTTTGAGGGAGCTGCTGCTGTTATTCCAGCCGGGTTCCTGCAGGGCCACACATCAGGGCAGGAGGGCTGAACCTGCAGAAAGGTTCCCTTTTTGTCCCTGCGATCCAAAACCACCACAAAATAATTCACAAACCCCCCCCCCTGCATCAGAGCACAGTGCCCCAGGTGAGGGCAGCAAGGTTAAAAAACAAAATATTCAGCTCCACGCCAAGCATTTTGCTTGACTGGCGTTTCTCGTTGGGAGTTTCGCATGAATTAAGAAGCGGTTGAGCGGCGTGGAAGCGAAACGAAAGCTCTCATTTTGGGTCAAACCGAGTGTTTCGGTCGATCGAAGGGGAGTATTTGCGCCTTTTCTCTCATTATGGTGGAAAAATATTTCAGGTCGGCACAGCACAGCTCTGCTTTGTTTTCCAAACGAACTGAGAAACCCATTTCGCTCACAGCTGTACCTGCAGTAGCTCGGCCACTCCGCTCCTGAGGTTCCCCACGGAGCTGTCAGCAAAACACAGGACAGAAAACAGATTAAACTGCATTTTTTCTTGTGTGTTCCGTGCTCTTGGAGGGAGGAAAGTGAGGCACACCTCACAAACCTGAACCTCTTTTGGATCCCACCATTCTCCGACCCTTAGGTTTGGGTGAAGCTCAGGGTTTGACCCTCAATTTTTAGTGTGAAATAATATTTGGGTGGCTGTGGCTCACCCCTGTCACTGCAGGATGTGGTGAAAACACCCACACCGGGTGAGTTCCGGGAATTTCTGTTCCCTGCTCTGCCTGTCCGTGGCTCCCTGCCCCGATCCAGCTTCCCGTGGATCACCAAGCTGCCCTTGGCATCAGTGGCTGCCAAACGCCACCAGAACCCAATTTTCATGCTGGGACACGTGGGGATTTTTTCAGAACTTGGAGGGACAGATTTGTCAGGAATTAGAGATTAAGAAAGATGAGGGCTTTCAGAGAAGCTGGGTTTGAAGAAAACCTTGGGTGCCGTGATTTAAGAGGGTTTTTATGACACAAGAATTTGGATGCCCCTGCAGTCTGGGGGCAGCTTTTCCATGGGGTTTGTTCAGTTGGAGAGAGGCCAAAAAGGGGCAAAAAGGTGATTTAATAAAATAACTCCACACCAATAACGCACTGAGTCAGAAAAAAACCCCACATTTCACAGGGACCCATCTCCCTTTGCATTTCCGTGGCTCCCTCCCTGCCATCCCTGCATGTGTTTGGGACACTTTGTGCTGCAAAACAGGCAGGAGCTCTGCACTTTTTGCAGCAGTTTGCACCCAGAAAAACCTGCAGGAACGCTCAGCTCCTCACGCTGATGGTAACGCCACATTCCTGCACCTGAAACTGAAAACGCTGTGATGCTCTCCTGGTTAATCCCTCTCCCCCTGCCCCGGGGCTGTGGCACAGGCAGTGACGGATGGCCCTGTAAACGCCCTGAGAACCGGGTGAAAATTGTTTCCCCACCCAGTAAAACTCGAGAAAAATGGTTCTCAGGCTGGTTTTTCTTCCCGGGGTGTGTCTCCAGCACGTTTCCACTCACCTCGGTGCGCAGCAGTGGGAAAGCACCCGGGGAATGCTGCTGGGTGTGAACCTGGGGAAGGTCCAGCTTGGAAGGTGCAATTTTCTTTTCCTTTGGGCTGTGAGAGCCCAGCCTGGCTGTGAACAGCCTCATTATCTCTTTTTCTCTCTTTTCTCAGCGCTCCTGGGCTCATGCCCATCACCAGTCCCTGCACGCAATAAATCTCAGAGCAGAAGTCACTTCTGGCTGAGCTTTGCTTTCCTCCCCGCTCGTGCTCTGCAAAGGGACACGAGTGAAGTGGCACCTCCGAGCTCGCTCTGGACCTCAGGAGGAGGAAGGAGCAGGATTTCCTGCCTCGCTTTTTCCTCGTCACCGGGCTCTGGAGGCTCCAGCCTGGATTTATTCCTTCTGCTGAGAACAGAGAGAGAAAACAAGAGGTCAAAGTGGGAGTGCCATCCTCCTGTGCTCGTGTGTCACCTTCTCCAGCAGCACATCCTGGGCAGCAGGGTTTGTTCACAGTCACCTGTGAGCAGGGAGGGCTGCAGGTGACATCTCCTGCAGGAACCACTGAAGGAAACGTCCCTGGGTTTGTTCACAGCCACCTGTGAGTGGGGAGGGCTGCAGGTGACGTCCCCTGAGGGAAACACTGAAGGAAATGTCCCCAGGCAGGCTCCTGTGTCCCCTCCCCTGGGTCACTCTGGTGTCACTGCTCACACCGCTGAGCCTGCCCTGTCCTCGGCCTGCTGGCGTTGATTTAGGATTTGTTTTGGTTTGTTTCAGATAGGTGGCAAGAGGACACTGCCGTACAGGTGACCCCAGAGCAGAGTCAGTGTGAATTAAACCTGGGGAGATGGGAGGAATTTGTCTCTTTAACGTTCCCTTGGCTCTTTCTGGGGCTCTCCATCTGCTGCCAGGGTGCGGGGCTGATGCCTTAAAATTCAGCTTTTCTATTTCCCAGCCCCTGCTCTGCTTTAGTGTGGAACTCTCCCACTCCCCACGCGCTGGGAGCTCCTGTTCTCCCATCCTGCTCAGACACAACAAATCCTCTCCAGGCTGCACTCAAGGACACCTCGTTGGCCCAGGCCCCCAAAGATGGAAATGGNAGGATGATGAGGGAGATAAAAGGGGATGATCAGCTCATGCAGGAACACAACCCATCTCCAGGCCCGCTGATGGATTGCTCTCCTCGGCTCAGGTGGATTTAGGGGCCAGGGGAGGATAAATTTTCCCCAAACTTTTTTTTTTTTTGCTGCTTTCAGAGATCCATTAGCTCGCCACGGACCATGGCTTTCATTTCCCATCAGGTTTGAATGACTCAGTCCGGGACTGAGCTGGAAAGTAATTCCAAGAGACGAAAAAAAAAAAAAAAGAGGTGGGCAGAACCCCATTTTTTTTATTTAATTCTGCCTTTGGTTGGCTTAAATTCTGCCCTTTATCAGGGCTCGTATCAAAACCAGGCTGATGGAGGGGCTTCTGTGGGGAGATGACAGATTTGCCTGGATGGCCAAGGAATTGTGGACCAGTCCTGCGAGGAAATTAGAGTGATAAAAAAAAATAATTCAGCAGAGATACAATCAGTATCACCTTTGAAATAAAGGCTTTGGTAAGTCCAGGCATGTAACAAAAGGTGAATAATACACTGATTTTTGTGAAGAACTGCAGAGGGACCTGGAGTCTTTTTCAACCATTTTTAACAAAGTCTGCAAGTACCATAAACCCTTAAACCGAGAGGCTTTTAGGGATGGTTTTGTTCTTCCCACAAATCCAGGCTTTGTCACTCTCCTTCACCCTGAAATGGTGCTTGAGGACAGGAACAAACCCGCTGCTTCACTCGGAAGAGACAAATGGCTCTGCACCTCCTGTGTGCCCCGTAATGGATTGAAACCTCTCGCTGAACTTCAATCCAGACCCCCGGGCTGGTTCTCACCCCTCCCCAGCCATCCCTCACCTACTCGAAACATCATCCTGGCAGCCAGGGAGCTGGGACTCCACACAAATTTCGCTTTTCTCCTCGGTGGAGTTTTTTCTCCATTTACAGACACAAAATTCTGCATTTTTCTGACCCTGCACAAACAGGAACCCGTGGCAGAGTTTTAATAGGAGAACAGAGATTTAATATGGGTCACGTAGGGCAGCTGGGTAATGGAGAGATCTGCAACCACCAGGAGCAGAAAATCCCAGGATCCCAGAATAGTTTGGGCTGGAGGATGTTAAAAATCACCTCTTTTCACCCCAATCATGGCAGGGACACCTCCCACTGTCCCAGGCTCCTCCAAGCCCCGTCCAGCCTGGCCTTGGACATTCCCAGGGATCCAGGGGCAGCCACAGCTTCTCTGGGAATTCTACTCCAGCCCCCTCTCACCCTCACAGGGGAGAATTTAATCTTAATATCAAATCTAACCCCTTCCTTCTGTCAGTTTGAAGCCATTCCCCCTCATCCTGTCACTCCTGCCCTCTCCAACACTCACCCAAAAAAGGGTTTTTCTGGAGCTTCCCAGCCTCATTCAGGATTTTTACGGGTCTGTGCCAACATCCAGCATTCCCAGGGTGCTGTGGGAAGGGAAGCAGCGGGGTGAGGCTGTGCTGGGCCATCCAGCCTCTCCCGCGTTTCTCCTCTCCAGCAAACAGCAATCAACTTTGCCATTACCATCTCGCGTTATGGAAATCAGCCCAGGAAAAAGCGTTCACCGACCTGTTCCATAAACTCTAAATGCTCCTGAAGGCCGTCGAGATGGACAAGGTGTTAGCAACGCGTGAGAGAAGCCCTGCACGCTCTGCTGAGTTTCTCATTTGGATTTTTCTCCCCTGTCTGTGTGTTTTTCACACTCTCAGGACCACGCATTTACATGGAAAATAGCCACAATCACAATAAACTTTTTTTTTATCATAAATCTTCATGCAAAAGTATTACGGGACATAAGCAAATTGTCAAAATTCAAAGGAAACTCCCATTTTTGATCTTGTGTTTTCGTGTGTCTCGTGGTGGAAATGCAAAGCGAGCCCGGGCTGCAATCGGAATTTCGTAGTTTTGTGGTGAGGGTGCCACACGAGCTGAACATAAACATGAATTAAACCTCGAAACAGCGAAGGAGCGAGGGCTGTGGGAAAAAAAAAACCCCAGCACTAAAAATGTAAATTCAAAACTGGAAAGAATGGATGGAAAGAAGATTTAATTGCCTCAGGAAAGGGGGTTACACAAAAATTATGGGTGTCGGAGGAGATGAAATGCACCTCGGAAATCAGAAACGGTGGGGAATGTGTGATGGAGGAGTGGCAGCAGCCTGACAGGAGGGCACTAGGGGGGAAAATCACTCAGGAATTGGGGAATTTCAGTGGTTGAGGAGGTGAGAGGGAGGCAGGAGCCCTGGGCTGGGACCTTGGGTTGAGTCTCCGTTTGTGCTGATCCTCTTTCCCTCAGGAAATTGGGGGAAGCAGGCTCTGAAATGACAAACAAAGGCCAATATCAGTGAAAATAACTCAGTTTTGTTGAATTGTTTTTAAAAAAATAAATAAATAAAAGGCCAATTTCTCCCCGGAAGATTCAGGATAACTGAGCCCAGGCCAGGGCCTTAAGCAGAGCCCAAAATAATAAAAATTACATGACAACAACAGGAAATTGGGGGAAGCAGACTCTGAAATGACAAAAATTAAAGGACAGTATCAATAAACTGGCAAATTTGATTTAAATACAATTAAGGAGTAGCTTCTCTGGCGCCTCATTAGCTCTGCCCAGGTGATCAGCTCCTTGGTTTCACAGCTGCTCTCCCAGCAACCCCATAAACAAATCCTGTTTTCAATAAAATAAAACAAAAACGCATCAGATCCCTTATCAATCCTCCCCCTCTGGGCATGTCCGGTTTTCCCACCAAATTCCAGCTCTGGGAGCACTCAGAGGACAATCCCAGCATCACCCTCAGCTTCGCTTTTCTCTTTCAGGCCCAGAGGTTTCAGAACCTTTAGTAAAGACATTTTGATTTACATTTTATTCTGTCTCTCTCTTCCACCAGGCTGGGCAGCCGCGAAAGGTTTAATCCCTGGGGTGTCCGGGCACCCACTCCAGGATGGGAGATTCAGAATTTCGCTGCGAGGTTTTACATCGCATTTCACCGCTTCAAAGGGATATTGATTTTACTCAGAGAAAAGGAGTGAATGCTTTGAATGTTTTAATGATTTCACCTTTCTGGGGGTTTGTAGCTGTTTTCCAAAGCCGGGCACTTTGGCCGTTTCAAATGAGTTTTTAGTTATACCTAAGAATCTTTATCCAGAAAAAGCTCAAGCATGAGTTTAACACACGGAATTTAATAGGCCTCAACAAGAGAAATAGGTTTTCAGTTAAAAAGAAAATAAATTTCCATTAGATTTTGAACTTCCATAGGCTGAACACTTTCAGAATTAGCACCTGCGTGCTGGAACTCCCAGCTACGAGCAGCTGAATAAACCCACAAAGTCTCTGCCTTCCTTAGCCCTTGAATTCATGGATTTACAGCTTGGCTCTGGGCTTTTGCAGTGTGTGTTTTCGCCTCGGCGTGTGTGTGCAACTGCTAAATTGTAGCTGTTACTGAAAGCAATAAAACATCCCCGAAAAGACCTCATCCGCCAGAGCCGTGTGTATTTAACAAATATCCAAAGGCCATCGAGAAATAATTTTGACCGTGCCCCTGAACATTGAATTTTGCCGGAGAGTAAAGAGAGAAATGAAACATCATCCTGTAGCATCTGTTCTGCCGCCGTGCGGCGGCAGACAAAGAGGTTTTAAAAAAATAAAAATAAAAATAAAAATAAACCAAAGCCTGAGATGGTTGAAAGCAAAGCAGAGGGTGAGGTGGAGCTGTTCTGGCTGAGGCTGGGAGGGATTTTCGGAAAGAAAACATTGAAATTAGACCAAAAAAGGCATTTTTTACTGTTCTGAGCTGCTTTGGAAGTCTAACAGCGCTGGTGGGAAGCAGATTGTGAGAATACCTCCCAGGAGATCAAGGTGTAAAGGCTCAGAGAGGTAATTCTTGAGCTGCAGAAATGCCTTTTGCTGGGGAAACAAAATAAATGAGAAAGTGCAATTATGGAAGGGCCTAATGTGCATTCTGTGTGTAAAGAAGAAAATTCACAGGTCAGGCTAAAGGAAAAGAAAAATGATTGAGTCAAAGTCCCTAAAAACCATCTTGTAATTCTTGGAGACCAAGGTGGGTCCTGTGGGTCATCGTCCAGAAGAGAATTTTGTTATTTTAATAAAGATTTTGGTAAAAGAATCCGATTTTTCACTGAAAAACATGAGCCTCACTTCAGAATCCATTTCCACACCCACGCACGTGGGCCAGTGCTCCTGCAGGACCAGAACTGGCTTCACAAACCCGACAAAAAGGAAATTAAAATAGCACCACAGGAAAAAACCCCAAAGCTTTAAAAACAGCTTTATTGCCTCATTGTCTCAAGTGCAGAAAAATATTAGAAAATCCCAGGGAGATTAATATCCAGAGTATGAGCTCTGTAAACTCCATGACATCCTAGCAATCGCAAAGCCTCACACAGGCCACTGAAATTCCCTTTTATTGTTGTTTACACGAGGTCGTTTGTGAGCTGGAGACTGCTGAGAGCCTCATCTTGGCTTCGCTTCAGCTGATCAGCAGGCACGGAAAGGCTTTCAGATTAGCAAGACAAATAAATATTTGAAGCTGATTAAGCTGAAGGAAGGTTCAGGCGTGTAATGTTGCAGCGCTGATTGAGATACACGGAGTCAGCAGCAAAGAGAAAGCGAGCACGGAAATCCTTGGGCTGAGATGTGAGATCCTGCTCTGGGCTGCTCCCACTGAGGCCTTCAGATTCAGCTTTGATATTTTCCCTGCTTTAGTGTGGAACTCTCCCACTCCCCACGGGCTGGGAGCTCCTGTTCTCCCATCCTGCTCAGACACAACAAATCCTCCCCAGGCTGCACTCAAGGACACCTCGTTGGCCCAGGCCCCCAAAGATGGAAACGGAGCCTCTAAAAGGGGGGACAGACTTGGGCTCAATTCCATCATCCCCTGCAATTGGAATTGGAGAATGAACCCTGATCTGGGAATGGATCCAAACTGATCCAAGTGGAGCAAACTGGTGCCCCGGGCTCCATCTTGGCTGTGGCCTCTCCCGGAGAGGCTCTGAGTGCCCGAGGTGTCCCTATTGAAGGCCCTGCAACAAATCCCCATTTTATTCTCTGAATCCTGTCTGGCCTCTGCTCTGGGGAGCCTCTGATCAGGCACCACCACAGGCTGGCAAAAGCTGAATTTCAATTTACAGTTTGTTTAAACCGGCACAATTGCACAGAGCTAAGGCAGGCGGGGTAAATCTGGCGCACACCGGCGAGATCTGCCACTGGTATCTTTACATTTTGTTGTTCCTTTTTGTTATCCTGAGCACATTCCGTGCGTGCAGAGTGTGACAGCCGGGCCTGAGACTGAAGAATAACCCGTGGTGGAGGAAGAACTCGTGTTCAGTACGAGATAGATATTTCAGCTCTCAAATTGAGCTTCCAGGGAAGGAGCAGGGGGAAGAACTGCAGTCGTCTTGGTGAAAATAATGAGTTGCAAACAGCACTCGAGGTTCAGTTTCCAGCCTGGGAACTGGGTCAGCGTGATCCATCCGTGTGCTCTGAGACGGGCTGCAGCGAGGGGAAGGTTTCCAAATCCCTGACATATTGGCTTTGCTGCCTTTTAATGGATGCTGCATGTTCCAGAATAACAGTGACACATCCAGCCTGTGTTCTGCCACTGAGCATCGCCCCTCAGGGGAGGCAGAACACCTCAGCCACCTCCTCCTCGTTTCCCTGAGCCATCCCTCAGCAATCATCCCGAAATGCAGCCGGTAACTCATCCCTGATTGCTCAGCTAAGGAGCACTCCTCTGCGTTGGCCATTTACATCATCTTCAAGGGTTTCATTGACGAAGATTTTCCGAAAGGAACGAGGCAACAAGGAGGATCTATTGAATCTGGAGTTGCTGGATGCGGGCTGTTCGGTCGGGACTTAAATCAGATCCAGCGTTTCACAGGGAAAGGCGAACAGAGGAGTCGAGTGAGATGAAGGGCTGTTTGTCCACAGGGAGACGTGATGTGAGTGGGAAGCACAGCCCCACAAAGGGGTTGGCTGTTCAAAATGCCCCCAAAAAGACACAATTAGCAATTAATCACCGCTTTCTGCAGCTCAGAGCTCCCATCTCAGCTAATGACAGCGTGTGCCAGACCAGCCCGACTGGACCTGGCTCATCCTGACCGTGGAACAGCTCTGGCTGTGCTGACGCTGCTGTTCCCTGAGCCCCGCTCCTCCTGGGGTCATCGAAACTGCAGGAAAAATAAAAACTCTCCAACAACATTTTTAGTGTCAGAGAATCAAGGCATTGCTTTATTCCTGGCCAGGATGTGCCACAGAAATCATTTCATTCACACCCAGCCCGGCTGTGCAGAGAAAATCATTCCATGGCACAGGGATTTGACCCGATTTCCCCCAAACTTTATCCAGTCAAACCCCCAGAGATCCATTGGTTCCGTGTCCATTGGTTCCAAGTTATGTAGTGAAGACTGACTGAAGTAAAAAAAAAAAATTAAATTTAGTAAAAAATTTTAAACTTGGAAAATACACCAAGTTTAAATTATTTTTTTATTTCATAACTTCAGTCGGTCTTCACAATCCCAGCATGAACTGGGGGAGGCCTGATGAGCTCAGCATCTCCCCAGGCTGGGAGCAGCACAGGAGATGCACAGAGAGAACAACCAGCAAGGGCCAGCAAGGGCCAGCAAGGAACCAGCAGCAGCAGAGGCAGCCCTGGCCCAGGGGGAGCCGCCTGTTCCGGCCAAGGACTGAGCACAGAACCCAGCAATCAAGGCCTAATTAGCATCAGAAGCAAAGAAGATCTGCAACCAACAGGAAACCAAATCCTCACAACTCCCCAGCTTGGAACCAATGGACACGGAACCAATGGATCTCTGGGGGTTTGACTGGATAAAGTTTGGGGGAAATCGGGTCAAATCCCTGTGCCATGGAATGATTTTCTCTGCACAGCCGGGCTGGGTGTGGATGAAATGATTTCTGTGGCACATCCTGGCCAGAACCCCATCCTGGCCAGGAATAAAGCAATGCCTTGATTCTCTTACCACTAAAAATGTTGTTGGGGAGTTTTTGTTTTTCCCACAGTTTTGGTGACACTCTGGGGTGTTTTCTTTTGCTCTGGCTGCGGCTGCAGCAGGACAGGAGCACACACAGGTGCCCCACATGTGCCAGTCCACCACTCACAAATTGATCCCCACCACGCTTCATCAAACATGTTTTTGCAGCCCCCAGGAGCTGCTGGTTCATCCCACAGCCCCATAACACCTGCAGCACCCAAGGCTTCTTGTAAGCAGTGAAATCCAATCCCCAAAGCCTTGTAGTGGAGATGAGCAGAAAATCACAGCAGCCGGTATTGGAAAAAAATAGAAATTCAGCTGAAGCAACAGTGCCTTGACAACACTTGGCACTGCAAACATCACTTAACTTGACAAACAACCGGTAATAGCTGGAGTGAAAATAAAGGGTTAGGCAGGTAGAGAGATAAAGTATGAAGCACATGCTGAGCAAATAACAGCCTTTGGAGAATCAACATTAGCATAATTACTAAACACAGGTAATTGCCGAAATGGCGTTCGCTGGCAGCGTTTCTGGCTCTAAATGCAGCACTTTCTCCCTTTCCCCGCGTGATCTTCTGCTAGGGCCGTGTGCTTACCCTGCTTTTAGCTGGGAGGGAGCTGAGGGGAAACGGGAATTCAGAATTTTAGCTGGGAGAGAGCTGCTGGGGAAATGGGAATTCAGAATTCCTCCTGAAAGCTGAGGGCATGAGAGGAACAAAATCACTTTACACCTCAGAGCTCCACCGTCCCTCCAAACCAGGCTGTCTGTGCCTTGCTGGATGTTCCACCAGCTCAGCCTTTGTCCTGCCTCGATACTTGATAAGATTGGACATTCTCAAATCAATTCCTATCGATTTCTGGCTGCCGGAATGGGATAAACATGTGACAGGCACAATGAGGGTTTAGCAAGGCAGAGCAAACCATTCCAGCAGTAGAGAACAACTCGCCTGATAAAAATGATGAGCAAAACCCCCCAGCAGACACAAAAGCAATATCATGAATAACCAAACATCCTGGCCACGATCAAAAGCGTTATCTGGTTCTGCTTAGAGAAGCATTTGGACACAGCTTTGCTGGAAGGGAAGGTGGAAATTAAAAAGAAAAAAAAAAAAGAAAAGAAAATAAAAAGAAACAAAACACCCCAGCAACAGATGATGTTACACCTGGGAAGGTTGTAGGGCTGACCTGGAATTATTTATGAGCTCTGGATGTGAGCTGGGTACTGAGATGGGGCTTTCTGCATCTCTTTCCGGGCAGTGAGGAAGCTGCAGAGGCACTGGCTGGCCTCTGCCGAAGGAAATTACCCAAAAATGCCACGGGGAGGGGAAAAATGACACATGCACGATTAGTTGTGAGGATTCCTCTGGAGAAGTGCAAAAGAGACTCAGCCTGGGTTTTTTGAAAAGAAGGGAAAAAAAAGTGATTTGAAAGTAACTGCAGAGGGCAAAAATGGGACAAAGGCTGGCTCAGAAAGGAAAGGACACCACGGAGAAGGCTGCAGCTGCCAGGCCTGCTAAACCATCAACTTGGTGGCAAGATACAGAAAAGTCACGTGAAAAAACATGCTGGAAATGTCTTATTGTATTAAAAAATTGCCATGTTTTTGTTATGAGGTCAGCAGCTGATATTCACCTCTGGAGCACCGATCAGGGCCCCCTTGCCCATCCCCTCAGCTGCAGGAATGTGTGGAAATGGGTCTGACAGGGCTGTGGATCCTGGGATCCCAAAGCCTCAGCACAAGGGTGATTTCTCCCTTTGCTGGCAGCCCCACAGCTCCCAGAATTCTGGTGATGCCTGAGCAGAGGCTGCCTAGAGCAGAGGCCAGACAAGATTGAGAGAATAAAATGGGGATTTATTGCAGGGCCTTCAATAGGGACACCTCGGGCACTCAGAGCCTCTCCGGGAGAGGCCACACCCAAGCTGGACCCCGGGGCACCAGTTTGCTCCACTTGGATCAGTTTGGATCCATTCCCAGATCAGGGTTCATTCTCCAATTCCAATTGCAGGGGATGATGGAATCGAGCCCAAGTCTGTCCCCCCTTTTAGAGGCTCCATTTCCATCTTTGGGGGCCTGGGCCAACGAGGTGTCCTTGAGTGCAGCCTGGAGAGGATTTGTTGTGTCTGAGCAGGATGGGAGAACAGGAGCTCCCAGCGCGTGGGGAGTGTGAGAGTTCCACACTAAAGCAGGGCAGGGGCTGGGAAATAGAAAAGCTCAATCTGAAGGCATCACTCCTCTTCCTCAGCAGCCTCGACACTTCCAAAATCCCAGCAGGGCTTGCCTGGGTTCTGCTTCCAACACTCAGCTGAGACAATTCATCACCACCTGCATCTCCAGGAATCTACTTTATTTATCTCAAAAAATACCTGTAATAGTGACTTACCTCCTGGGGGTTGTTGCAGAACTTAATTTATTTATGGACACCCAGAATTATTTCAATGGATCACCTCACGGGCCCTCATCTATTTGTGTTTTCTTGTAGCACCTCTTATTAGGACACCTAAATACACACACCAAGCTGCACGAGGGGAGGATTTGGTGGCTCTTTTCCTTCCACATTAATTCCTGCAGTGGGACCCACACCAGCCTGAGGAGCATAGAAAGAGGAGGTAACTCAGTCACTCCCCTGCTCCTCAGCCAAGCACACGGTGACTTTTTTTGGGGTTCCCAGCTGCTGCCACTCTCCCAGGCGAGGAGCCTTGGATTGGAGCTGAGGAATCCCAGAGGAAAACAGCATTTCCTGTTTAACCCACACCCCTGAGAGCTGCTCTGTGTGTCAGCCCAACAATGAGAGCACTGGAAACTCCTTTACCAATTATCCCATTTACCCTCGGCCACCTCTGGGAGCCCCTCACCTGCAGCCTGAGCAAGCGCTCCAGCCACAATAAATCCCCCCGAATAAATCAATAGCACCTCAGAGTTAATGCTGTGAAACGCCACAGCAAACTCTGCCATATTATCCAGCAATTAGGGAGATTTCTGCTTTTAAATCCACAGCTACTGAGAGTTCTCAAAAAAAAAAAAAATTAAAAAAAAAAATAGCTGTTTTGGAACAGAAAGAAGGACAAGCTGTTTCAGTCATCATTTTATTACTGGCTCACAAGGGAAATCAGAGAATCTACCAGTGGTTCACGCAATTCTGTTGCCAGCTTGCCAGAAAGGAAATGTCATGTATAGCAACTTGTTTTTCTATTGCAGCAATTAAAGTACATGGGAGGCCACAACAAAATCAATACAAAACTGGTAAATCCGTAATGAGTGACAGCAAAACACTGATCTCCCTGCCCAAGGAAACATCTGTCTAAATGCCACCGAAGGGTTAGGCAGGGGAAGGCTTCTGTGGTTTATTTTCGGAGGGTCTGCCATGTTTTATCTCTTCCTTTATGTGAGGATCAGCAAATGGCCTCCTGCTTCCTGAGCCTGAGTTTCCTCTGAGGGGAGTGGAAATTTTCAAGGCTTGAGATACCCCTGAAGAGAGTGCGGTTTGTGCTCCATGGGACACTTCCTGCTGCCCCACAGAGGCTCCCCAGGAGCAAGGAGACTCAGCTTTTATATTTCCCAGCCCCTGCCCTGCTTTAGTGTGGAACTCTCCCACTCCCCACGCGCTGGGAGCTCCTGTTCTCCCATCCTGCTCAGACACAACAAATCCTCTCCAGGCTGCACTCAAGGACACCTCGTTGGCCCAGGCCCCCAAAGATGGAAACGGAGCCTCTAAAAGGGGGGACAGACTTGGGCTCAATTCCATCATCCCCTGCAATTGGAATTGGAGAATGAACCCTGATCTGGGAATGGATCCAAACTGATCCAAGTGGAGCAAACTGGTGCCCCGGGCTCCAGCTTGGCTGTGGCCTCTCCCGGAGAGGCTCTGAGTGCCCGAGGTGTCCCTATTGAAGGCCCTGCAATAAATCCCCATTTTATTCTCTCAATCCTGTCTGGCCTCTGCTCTAGGGAGCCTCTCCAAGGCATCAGGAGGATTTGTTGGAGCTGCTCAGTTTGATAAGGAATGATTCTATGTAATTAAGCCAATTAAAATGAGATCTGGCAGCTCTGGAGGTGCATCAGGAGCAACCTGGTCCAGGGGAAGGTGTCCCTGCACAGTGCAGAATCTCTGAACTTCCTTCCAGAACATTCTGCAGTTCCAGGAACTGTCCCTGCGTTTTGCAGAGACACAGGAGCTGCTTCCTAAAAAATGTGATGGACAAAACCACGCTCAGCCCTGAAAGCAGAGGTGTTCTGGAGGAAAAACCAAACCAAACCAACTTTCTGTGCCTCCTGCTGGTGCTGCTGGAACTGAGAGCTGCTGGAAGCTCCTCGAGGAACATTTCCAAGCTGCTCTGCGTGGCCATTCCGGCACAGCCCAGCTGGTTAATGAGAGCAAATCTGGGCTGGGAACAGCTCCTGAAATAAAACCCATCTTGCCAGAAGAAGGAAGTCTAAGAACATAAAAGTCTGGTTGTAAATTTATTTTTTTTTTTCCCCCATCGTTGCCTATGTACTTCTCAGAGCCGTGTAAACAAAGCCAACTTGTTGATGAGAAATATGTCAATCAAGGAGCTGCTGAATGTTCTGGAGACAGTTACCACTCGATGTTTTGACTAAATGTCTGAGAGCTCGTGCTCCTGGGAAATTTCCCAATAGAGCTGAGGATAAACACACAAGCTCTTGGCATCCCTCCTGCCTGGCTGAGAAGCTGAGAACTGATAATTATTTACATTTAGCCCGTGCACCTTGTGAAAACTCGCGGTGTGTCCTTTAGAAGGCAGCACTGGAGCGTTTCGCGGCGCTGTTTATTAAGGACAAAGTCCCGGCGAATATTTAAATTCTGCCAGACTGCTTGTCTACATTTCAAATCGTGTCAGAATAAAAATATTACTCGCTGTGTCACATCCATCTACAGTCATTTTGGTCACGGCTGAAATACAGAGGTAGCAAAAAAATCAGAGGAGTGAACCTGTTCTGGAAAGCTCTGCACCAGGAGGTGACATCACAGGCACTTGGCGAGGCAGCGAGGAGAAATTTGGTATTCAAAGCAACTTTCATAAGTTTTCATTTGAGTCAAGGGTTTAATGATCCCCTGCTGCTGTAGTTGTGTGCTCTGAGTGATCCTTCTTTGGGCAGAACTCTGCTCAGTCCTCGGGTTTGGGCTTCAGGAAGGAGAGATGAATTCCTGGGAGGTTGACTCAAACAGCAAGAAACAGAGATTCACAAGTGGAAACACCAAAGCAGAGAGTAGCAGGTCAGTGCTGGAGGTTCTGCTGCTTGATGCTGCACAACCCTCTGAAAATGGGCTCAGTTCACTCAGATTTGGGGTTTCTCCCATGGAAAGTGCTCGTGAGCAGTGTGTTGCTGAGTGATCCTTCTTTGGGCAGAACTCTGCTCAGTCCTCGGGTTTGGGCTTCAGGAAGGAGAGATGAATTCCTGGGAGGTTGACTCAAACAGCAAGAAACAGAGATTCACAAGTGGAAACACCAAAGCAGAGAGTAGCAGGTCAGTGCTGGAGGTTCTGCTGCTTGATGCTGCACAACCCTCTGAAAATGGGCTCAGTTCACTCAGATTTGGGGTTTCTCCCAGGGAAAGTGCTCTTGTGCAGGGTGCTGCTGAGTGATCCTTCTTTGGGCAGAACTCTGTGCAATCCTCGGGTTTGGGCTCCGGGGAGGAGAGATGAATTCCTGGGAGGTTGACTCAAAGAGCAAAGAAATAAAGATTCACAAGCAGAAACACCAAAGCAGAGTAGCAGATCACTGCTGGAGGTTCTGCTGCTTGATTTGCTGCACAACACTGAAAACGGTCTCAGTTCACTCAGATTTGGGGTTTCTCGCATGGAAAGTGCACTTGAGCTGTGACATCCTGCTTGAACAAGGACGTGGGGCACTGGAGGACAATACAGGACAATCTCTAGGGAAATCACCAGCAGATAATATTTTTTCTCACTATTTTCCTTTTGATAGGCAATGTGTTCCGTGCAGAAACCTTGAGGAACGGCTCGAACCCAGAAGACGAATCGAAAGCGGAGAATTTTAATCCCAAAGCTCAAATTTCCGCCGCCACCGGCAGTGACCTTTCTGATTTGTTTAGCAGGAGCACGCGCAGGAGCGATTCTTTCTGCCGTCCTGGTGACAGGAATCACGGTGCCTAAGTGGTTTTGTTCCCCACCTCCAGCATGGATCACTCCTTTTAATTTTACCTGTCACCATCCGTCTCTCCCCTGCAGCACCCACCTGAGTGGCAGCAGCTCCAGCCCACGCGGCCCACGGAGGAGTAAACACAGCTGAGAAATGTCACAGCAGCAACCAGGACCTCACCCAGCAGCACGAGGGATGAATTTCACCAACAAATGCTTTGCCCAGGAGAATTAACCAGGCTCTATCAGTGGGAGTAAATGCCTGTCTGACTTCATTCCTGGAGCTGTGCAATCCTCTGCCTCAGCCTCGAGCTGTTCCTGCCTTGCCCGAGCTCTGTGTTTCATCTCAATCAAGCCAGCAGAGCAGAGTTCAGAGCGAGCTCCTGCAGGTGCACAGTGCATTAGCACAAATATCACTGCACACCTCGCAGCAGGAGCAGCATCTCCTCTGACCTGCAGAACCTTCTGTGCCCCGGAGCAGCCAGGAGAGGGTCGGTGTGGTGGGCACTGCGCTGCCCAGCACGGCCTGGGCACGAGGGGATGGTCCTGAAATTATTTCCACCCCAAAAGCTCCTCCCTGCCGGGCCACTGCTCCTCTCTGACTGTGTCCATGTGGGTATAGTTACTTCTCTCTATATCTAGGTACAAATACCTGTGAAACACGGGCCAGCAGCCCTGCAGGAGTCCAAATCCAGATCTCTGCAGAAGGAACTTTATTGGCTCCAAATTTTTGTAAATTTGCACCTTAAGGGATCGCTTCATTGGTTCCTACAAACACCCACCGAGGTGCAGGACCTCTCATGACCCATCAGCAAGACGCTGCCAAAATTAATTAAAATATAACCTGGGTGACGCTGTGCACAGCCTCCCTTTGGTCAGGAGCTCACAGGAGCCCTGAACCACTTCGGTGTCCACAGCACCAAACCTGAAAATGCCCAGAATGGCCAAAGTCCCTGCTCTGGAGCCTTGGGAGCTCACAGGAGCCCTGAACCACTTCGGTGTCCACAGCAGCACAACTGAAAATGCCCAGAATTGCTCCCCCAGCACAGAAAACTGGGAATGATGGAATTTCAACATCGGGGCCAGGTGCTTTCCCTGCCAAGGAAAAGTGCTGCCACCCCCTCTCAGGAGCCCATCTCCAAAATCGGGAGCTCAGCTCCAAAACTGAAACCATCCAGAGGTTGTTCCCACCCAAAAGGTGCCAGAACAGAAAGCTGCTCCTGGCCTGTCCCTCCCTGGCACCCCCTGCCTTCCAGGGAGCAGCAAAGCCCATTCCTGTGCTCCAGCTCTGAAAATCCCCAGCTGCAACGGCTCCTCTCAGCAGTTCCTTCATTCCCTACCTGAAAACTGAAATAAAGGGAGGGAAGGAGGAAGGGAGAGCCCTGCACAAGCTCAGGTAACTCCTTAAACAGATTCTCGGTGCCACCATCCCTTCCTCAATGACTTTGCCTGGTTCCTGTTCATCCTGGAAGCTCCAGCTGGCTCCATGATATCCACAACAAAAATTTTGGGTCTTATTCCTCCTTTTCACCTTGACTAATCAATATAGGCCCGAGAGGAACAGAGAGCAGCTGGATTCCCATTCTGGATTCCCACTCTGGATTCCCACTCTGGATTCCCACTCTGGATTCCCATTCTGGATTCCCATTCCGTATTCCCACTCTGTATTCCCATTCTGGATTCCCACTCTGTATTCCCATTCTGGATTCCCATTCTGTATTCCCATTCTGGATTCCCACTCTGGATTCCCATTCCATATTCCCACTCTATATTCCCATTCCCAGTGGAATATGAACTAGAGCAGGAGAAGCACAATGAGGGGATTGGTGCCTCCTCCTTCTTCCGGAGCTGAAAATAATCGGAATTTGCCGATTTCCAGAAGTTTCCACAGAGAACACGGCCGAGAGCAGAGCTCTCCTGGCTGGGTGGCTGCGGATTTGTGCTGCTCTGGGTAACAACTGTTCATTTGCAGCGGTTATTATGGGAACAGTTAATAACAATAATTTGTTTGCATAATAACTTTTCTCCGTGCCTAGGTCTGAGCGCGCCAGTTCCATAACTCATAAAAATTAAACAACTCCCGAGCAAACAAGCAGAAATGATAATTAAGTTCTTAGTCTTCCAGCATTCCCGAGCTGCTCCTGGGGCTTGCCAGCCCTGTCAATGTTTTCCCACGTTCAGCAGCTCCTGAAAGCAAACAAACGGCCACCGGTGGGTAAGCGCTGCTGTGTTTGCTTTGCAGAATTACTTGCTCAGGTGGGCTGCGTGTGTGTGACAGACTGAAAACATTTCCTTCAGAGGCTCCAAAACCAGGCTTAGGCGTGTGGAAAAGCTGGAATCTCAGACGCGTTGGTATCAAGCCCGAGCTCGGATTGCACGAGGTGCTTTCTGTACCAAATAATCAGCGGAGCAGCCACACGGGGCAGATGGAACCAGACTCAGACATGTCCTTCTACTGACCTCTAACAATCTTTTCTGCCAGCATTTCCTTTGGCAGGAAATGGGGATTTCAGAGCACAAAATCCAGAGCAGAATCGAGCAGAATCATTTCAGAGCAGAATCAAGTTCAGTCGGCGCAGATTCAGCTTGACAGCATCCCTTATAACCCCCTGAGGAAGAATATTCTGAATTTTGAGTGGCGCCGTTGTGCTGTGGCTTTTCAGGTTAAAACCCTGCATGATCAGCACTGACTGGACCCAAAATCAGTGAGTGGAAATCCACACAAGAAATCATCAGAAACAGATTACTTATCCTGGAGAATAATCCATGATCCGACCGCAGCTCGATACAGGGAGGGAAGTTGTTAGAAGGTGGTTTGCTGTGGACAGCCCCTGGTTGGAATAATGAACACAGTCAAATCCTCTGAATTCTCCTTTTTTCCCTGTTTTTATAGTGTTCTGGAACAGGCTCTCCATCTCTGTGCCCCTCCTGGCCTGAACTGTGCTCGGCTGTCACAAAACAACAAATGAAGTGTCCTTGCTGCAAGAGCTGACCTCGTGCTGAATCACAGCGTCCTGCTCCAAGGAACCAGAAATGTTTCACCTGGACAAAATCCATCCATCTCTGTTCAGAAACAGCCACAGCAGCAAGATGCAGGGTTTGGTTTATAGGCTGGTGTCATTCTGGGTCAGTGAAAAGAGCCATAAATGTGTAAGCAGCAGGCAATTATAATAATAAACAGAATGATTTCAGGCACATCCTCACTCACAGAAATCACAGCCTGCGCTTCTGTAAATATACTGATCCATACTTAAATATTAAAAGCAGCCATGAGCTTGATGCCTTCAGATTGAGCTTTTCTATTTTCCAGCCCCTGCGCTGCTTTAGTGTGGAACTCTCCCACTCCCCACGGGCTGGGAGCTCCTGTTCTCCCATCCTGCTCAGACACAACAAATCCTCTCCAGGCTGCACTCAAGGACACCTCCTTGGCCCAGGCCCCCAAAGATGGAAACGGAGCCTCTAAAAGGGGGGACAGACTTGGGCTCAATTCCATCATCCCCTGCAATTGGAATTGGAGAATGAACCCTGATCTGGGAATGGATCCAAACTGATCCAAGTGCAGCAAACTGGTGCCCCGGGCTCCATCTTGGCTGTGGCCTCTCCCGGAGAGGCTCTGAGTGCCCGAGGTGTCCCTATTGAAGGCCCTGCAATAAATCCCCATTTTATTCTCTCAATCCTGGCTGGCCTCTGCTCTAGGGAGCCTCTGCTCAGGCATCACCCTGAGTGTGTATGCACAGGGTATAACGATGCAGCCCCCCAGTTACTACACATAAAGCACATTTTCTTAATTGCCAAGCGAAACTGCTGCCTCCTCAAATTCTGTGGGTGGTTTGAAGCAAAATATTGAGGATTAATCAAGTTTTAAGCTAATAAATGACTCCTTGTGCAGCTCAGTTTGGCTTTGTGCAGCTGCAGGAACAGTGCATCTCGGCAATACGCTGAATATTGCATCACATTGGGCTCTTTTCCATGGTGCTGAGTTACGTTTCAGCATTTTCCCACCACGGAAGATGACAGAGATCAATTACAAACCTATTAAACGTCAATTAACATCTCTGCCATCGGAATCCCAAATGAACTTGTTAAAGCTACCTTGTTCTATGTCACTTACATGTATAAATGCTGGTTAAATGTTTAATGAATGCACGAGGAAAGTAATTACCTGTTTGCTGTTTGTGCTAATCCCATCACGCTTCGTTATGGCCACGGGAAAATTCACACTGAATTTGCAGAACCGAGTGGCTGAAGGGGGCTCGGAAATGCATCACTCATTAATCAGGTGCATTTCCATGCCTAAATATAAATTTGGAGATTTAATTTTCAGCATTTCAGCAGGAGTGTTCTGTCCTGCTAAGCCGTGAAGTTATTTTTAGTGCGGTTTAGCCAACACTGGTTGTTTGTTTTTTTCCTTTTCTCCAGAGTTTAAGTGTTGTGCAGCATCCACAAAGCCTTGAGCTCGCCTGGGAAAGGTCGTCGCCGCATAAAAAATTCACTCTTTTCAACAATAACTTCGGTTCAAATGTACTCGGTGCGACGAGGTTAACACCTCCACTCGCAGCAAAACGCAGCCATTGCCCTTGAGATGAGAACTTTCCCCTTGCAGAATATTAAAAATAGGAGTTTTATTTATTACAAGCAGTCAAGGCTTGGCTTTGGCACCTCGGCTGAGAAATGGCACCTTCAGGAACGCGGCAGAGATGGCTCTGCCTGCTTCACTTATCAATCTCTGCTGCCTCGGCTGCTGAGCTGATCCCTTTGCCTGGGCCCTGGGGAGCTCAAGGTGCTCAGGAGAGGTTCTGGGGAGCTCAGGATGCTCAGGACAGGCTGAGGAGAGCTCAGGGGAGGTTCTGGGGAGCTCAGGGGTGCTCAGGAGAGGTTCTGGAGAGTTCAGGACAGGCTCTGGAGAGCTCAGGGGTGCTCAGGACAGGTAGGACAGGTTCTGGAGAGTTCAGGACAGGCTCTGGAGAGCTCAGGGGTGCTCAGGACAGGCTCTGGAGGGTTCAGGATTGCTCAGGACAGGTTCTGGGGAGCTCAGGGATTCTCAGGACAGGTTCTGTAGAGCTCAGAGATGTTCAGGGCAGGCTCTGGGGAGCTCAGGGTGCTCAGGATAGGTTTTGGGGAGCTCAGGGGTGCTCAGGAGAGGTTCTGGAGAGTTCAGGACAGGCTCTGGAGAGCTCAGAACAGGCTGAGGAGAGCTCAGGACAGGCTGAGGAGAGCTCAGGGGTGCTCAGGACAGGCTCAGAGGTGCTTTTGCTCCTGGAATCTGTAGCTCAGGAGAGGATTTGTTTGTGTGGATGGCAGAATTTCCATCAGAGGAAGCAGCAAGTGAGAGCTGCTCAGATTTGTGACTCTGCTGAGCCGATCCTGCCCTCCCGTAGCTGCTGCTTTGCTGGAGCCACCCTGGTGCCTCTAACAGCAGCAGATGCTTCAGTGCAGCTCCCAAGGAAAATCCCTGGGGGTTTGGGTCTCCCCCTCGAGCAAAGAGTCACTTTTTTCCTCTGTCGGTTTAGGGATGCAGTTTGGTGATTCGGTTGCTCGCCTGATGAATGTCTGCCCTCTGATCCCGGCTGCAGGAGAAGGAGTGAAACCCAACCGGCTCTGACAGACGGAATTAATCTGCCGTGTTCGAGGCGCGGCCCAGCAGCCCAGGGAGGAAAACACGACAGCAAATTCTGCGTCCTTATCCTCCTGTGCCACCAGTGCCAGCTCAGCTGGGAGCCCTGGGAAGGGCAGCACCCACCCAGCTCCCACACCAGCGCTGCCCTGCTCTGATCCAGGGCTGGAAAAGCTGCTGGGCAACCCCAGATAATTGATTTTCCCTCTCTGGTTCTCCTCCTGTGCTTAAATTGCAAATTTGGGATAAGGGATTGACTCCCACCTCGCTCTGAGGCAGCCACCGCCCTGTGTGACTGCACTGTCCCCTCCCTGCCAGGGCAGGGCCATGGCCAGGGAAAGGCTCTCCCCGATATTTTACAGCTTTTTCCAGTGTTTTTGGAGCTCTCTCATGCTGCAAATACACCCTCAGCATCTGCACAGCCGCCACAGTTATTGTTTTTTTTTTAATTTGCCAATGCAAAACATGTTTATTCCGCAATTACTTTTTGGGTCGATTCAGTTGTTCGAGTTGGTTCAAAGCATCACCTGTTAATTGGGGTTTTTATTTCGAACAGGCCCCAGTTTGCTGTGCACTGAGCCTTTTTTAGGAGCAGGGAATGGCCATGAATCAGCCTGGAAAAGCTGGATTATTCCTCGCTGAGCCTGGGGCCAGGGTTTCCTGCCTCCCGAGAGGTTTTGTGTTCTGGGAGGGCGATGTTGAGGTGTGGGAAAGTCACAGAACCAGGAGAGATTCCAGCTCAGCACCACCACACTGGGTTCTAGCAACAAGTGTCCTTAGATTGGTGGATTTTTTCAAAAGGTGTCCCTGAAATTTGTCTTTCAAACAACCAGAGCAGGGTGGGTGAATTAAAAACACTGTTATCCTCCGTGGAGGAGGAAATATTGTGTGGATTTTTTAAAAAAGTGTCTAGATGCCTCTAAAATTTCTCTTTCAAACAGCCACAGCAAGGTGGGTGAACAAAAAACGCTGTTATCCTCCCTGGGAGAGGAAATATTGCGTGGTTTTTTAAAAAGGTGTCTAAATGCCCCTAACATTTGTCTTTCAAACAGCCACAGCAAGGTGCGTGAAGAAAAAATGCTGTTATCCCTCTTGGAAAAAGAAATATTGCGTGGATTTTTTAAAAAAGTGTCTAGATGCCTCTAAAATTTCTCTTTCAAACAGCCACAGCAAGGTGGGTGAAGGAAAAATTCTGTTATCTTCTCTGGAAAAGGAAATATTGCTCCAAGGTGTTGCATCCCTAATTCCACAGAGGGCCACGGGGACTTTTCCATCCGTGTGGTGACTCTGAGGCGTCCTCACAGTGATGGGGAGAGGAGACGGGAGCAATCCTTTCTATTTCTTTGTGTTCACCACCTGAATTGCAACTATCCGAGCTGGCCAGATGTTCTCCGTTTCCACCACGCCAAAGCCGGCCCGCGACATCCATCACTCCGTGGGTCAGCTCTGCCTTGATTTGCAGGAGCCGCCTGCCCAGCCTGCCTCGCCTTTAATCACTCCTCTGCCAACAGCCCCGCAGGTGAAAAGCTGGGGGGATCTCAGTAATCCATCTCCAAGTGCGAAAAGCCTTAAAAAAGCAAAGGGGAGAGCGGCAGAGGCGAGTCTGGCTGCTGGGCAAACAGAGCGATTACGTCAAGGGACAGGAAGAGCAGCTCCTGGAGATCGATAGGGATGAGGCTTTGAAAAGGTTGACTGACTGCACTGGATTAGCGATCGATTTTTGTCATTTTCCCAGCCAGGGCCACGCTCTGCCCTCGGTGAGGCCATTAAGCTCTGAGGCCTTAAACTTTTAATCCCTCCCTAATCACCAGGAGACAAAGCTGGGCTCCATAATTCGGGATCTAACGGGGTGTCCGTGGCTGCAAGGGGTGCAGTGCCCGGGGAACAATCGTGGGAGCCCGGACAGAGTGGGAACAAAACACCCAAAGGGTTCAGATCACACTCAAAGGTCACCTGCAGCTCAGAGTTTATTGGTAAAAATTTCCAACTGGTTTCCAGTTAGCACCAGCAGCACGGGACACGTCATTTCTGCAGGACCTCTGTGAGCATTGATTTTGTTAAAATAACCGCAGAAAAGAGTTTTGTTTGTTTTGAGTGTCACTCAGGCAGAGATGTGCAGCACTGTGGTGATGCCTTAAGATTGAGCTTTTGAATTTTTCAAATCCTGCACTCCTTTAGTGTGGAACTCTCACCCTCCCCACGGGCTGGGAGCTCCTGTTCTCCCATCCTGCTCAGACACAACAAATCCTCTCCAGGCTGCACTCAAGGACACCTCGTTGGCCCAGGCCCCCAAAGATGGAAACGGAGCCTCTAAAAGGGGGGACAGACTTGGGCTCAATTCCATCATCCCCTGCAATTGGAATTGGAGAATGAACCCTGATCTGGGAATGGATCCAAACTGATCCAAGTGCAGCAAACTGGTGCCCCGGGCTCCATCTTGGCTGTGGCCTCTCCCGGAGAGGCTCTGAGTGCCCGAGGTGTCCCTATTGAAGGCCCTGCAATAAATCCCCATTTTATTCTCTCAATCTTCTCTGGCCTCTGCTCAGGCATCAGTGGCCCCTCTCCAGCAGCTCAAGGGCTGCAGACACATTCAGGCACCAAAATTTTTTTCTTCAGCACACCCAGGTGTACAGAAACCCTGAGATTATTTTAAGGTAGGACTGTAAAAAAGAGATGATGGAAGGAGCCAAATCCTACCCATACACCCTTATGCATGGATTAATGGAAATGGAAATGAATGGAAATTAATTAATGGACAGGATTAATGGCAATGCTGATCTGAGATGGATGGGAAAAGTGGTTAAGGAATGGCCAAAGACATGGGCAGAAGGCATGTGGATTTGAGGGAAGGCTTCAGGGCTGGGGAGATAAATCAGCTTCCTTACAGCACCTTTAATCTAGAGCAGAGATTTCCCAGCTCGTGTCAAAGAGCTGAACAATCCCAGCTCTGCTTCCAGAAAGTCTGCGAGTCCCAGCTCTTGTGTGAACGTCCTCGTGGATGTGGCTTCACAAAATCCTTCCATGCAACCACTTTGCATCTCACTGGAAATGCTTCACTGCAAAAAGAATTCAATCCCACAAGGAAAATCATCCCCATCCAAAACTAGAAGGAAATTTGAACAGCCAGCACCATCCCTGCCCTCTGCAGCCCCACGGGAGTTTGGATCCCCTGGTGCTGTGTGCAGGATCCGTGGGGCTTTTCCAGAGTCATTATTCTCCATATTACCCAGCAGCTGCCAGTGTCTCTGTCCCCTGTGGTCACCTGGCCGCTGTCCCCGCCTGTGTGGCCCTGCCACCCTCCAAGCAGGAGGAAGGTGCAGCCTGGTTTTTGCCTCACAAGAGGCAGAACGCTTCTCTCTTTTGTTTTATCTCTTTCCAGACAGTTGGCTCGGTTTAATGGACTGTCTTTCAGCCTGTGCATAATTCTTCTCCAAATTAAATTCTCTTAGAAGCCCGACATAATACAGGCCGCGTTGTCAGCTCATTACTTTTACATCCCTTCTTGTTCTGTTTATGTGAGCAGAGGTTTAATTAACTATAATCTACTGCCTAGGCAAGAGGGGAAAAAACCCACTCGACTCCAGGGTAGGTATTTATATTCTATTTTTTAATGTTTTTGGAGGGCGGGGGGATTTAACCTTTTTGTCCATAAGCAGGGCTGGATTTTTTATGTCTCTGTGCAATACTTGGGGAAGTTTAAGGCATCTCTGAGTCACCCTCAGAGCCTCTCACTCTGCAGGGTTTAAATCTAAAAAAAAAACAGAGCCTTTGCTGTCCATCCACTGCTCTGTCACCTGGCTGGGACATCTGCTGTGTCCGTGAGGTCATTTGTCCTCAAAACCCTCCCAGTTCCCAGAAAACAGAATGAGGTTTATAGAGGCGTTGCTTGGATCTCTCAGACCACGGGTTAAAAAGTTTTCCCAGTGAGAAGTTTATAAAGCAGATGCTCTCCCCCAGAATATTTATAAAATTATCTGTTTCATCCACACATGAGGCTCGTCCAAACAATGTTCACCCTCCAAGAGTTGCCTGTTACGAGAATCGTGGCCAAGGATGAGTTTGTGCAAAAAAATCTTTGCACAAGGTCTGGTCTCTGGGAGTTTTTTGGTTTCAAATCAAGCCAGGCTCCAGCCATGGTCAGGGGAGCTGCAGGATTTGCCCTGCACTCTCACCATGAGTAATTTCCCACAACGCTCCTTTCCTCCACCCATAAACTGCTCAAAATGTGCCACTTTTTTCCTGGCTGCTCAACTTTTTGCAGAATGAGAGCCCTAAGCATCACACATGAGTCCTAAAGGTTTAGACCATAAAAATCTGGGGTTGGTCACACATGGTGGACGGAGCTCCCCGTTCCCTGCCGCGGGAGGGTGACCCTTGAGGGGGACACTGCCACTGCTCCCCCAGGGATGGACACTTGGCTTTCCCTTCACACTCTCCAGTTGGGAGTTTTCACCCTCCAAGAGTTGCCTTTTACAAGAATTGTGGCCAAGGATGAGTTTGTGCAAAAAAATCTTTGCACAAGGTCTGGTCTCTGGGAGTTTTTTGGTTTCAAATCAAGCCAGGCTCCAGCCATGGTCAGGGGAGCTGCAGGATTTGCCCTGCACTCTCACCATGAGTAATTTTCCATAACTCTCCTTTCCTCCACTCATGAACTTCTCAAAATGTGCCACTTTTTTCCTGGCTGCTCAGCTTTTTGCAGAATGAGAGCCCTACGCAGAATGTGAGTCCTAAATGTTTAAACTTTACAAACCTGGGGTTGGTCAGACGTGGTGGCTGGAATTCCCCGTTCCCTGCCTCGGGAGGGTGACCCTTGAGGGGGACACTGCCACTGCTCCCCCAGGGATGGACACTTGGCTTTCCCTTCACGCTCTCCAGCTGGGAATGTTCGCCCTCCAAGAGGCTGCAGGACTGGATATTCTCATATTTACAGAGCCCTGCTGCACGCTCCGGTGGGCAGAGCTCCCTTTCATGCCAATGAGCACCAGTGAGCTCGAAGCCGATGTTTTTTTAATATCAGACTATTCATGCAGCAGCGACTCCCTGGCATTGCTTTTGCTCTAATTACAGCTGCCTTTCCTCTGCTTTTTCTTCATTAATGAACGGAGACACTCAAGGCTTAATTCACAAAGGTATTTAGGCTGAAATCCCTGGAGAATCCGAGCATCAGGCACAGCCCAGCTCCTCTCTCGCTCGTGAAACAACGCTGGGGACTTGCGAGGTGTTTGCTCCTGATTTACACCGAGCCTGGGTGAGGGAAGGAACAGAGTTTCTGTGGTTTGAGGGAGAGGAAGGATCACTCAGCGTTAGAAACCCTGACAGGGAGGTCGGTGGTACGAGAGCTGTTTCCCAGCTCTGCGGCTGACATTGTGAATGACCTTGAATAAATCACGTCGCTCCGTCTCTGTCTGTTCCCACCCGCCGTGTCTGAGCCTCGCAGGTTTGGGAGGCTCTGCTTTCATGTTCACACACAGTCTGGTCCGGGCTTTCCCGAGGGAACTGGGTGTTTATGGCCCTTTTGGGACTCTCACTTCCTCAGTCTCTTTGAAAACGCCGATATTGGAGATTACAGCGAGGAAACAGCGATGGGATCTGGAGAAGGGAGGAAGGAAGGATCTGTCACTCATCTCCGTGTTCCCATCTTTGAAAGGAGTACAGAGGACAGCACAAAACCCCACAGGAGATGTTAATTGCCTTATGTTTGTACTGGAGGAGCCGGAGTTTCCCCTCCAGGCTGCTCGTCTGCCCACATCTGTTCTGAGCCAGGGCTGGGGTCCCCCGGCGCTGAGTGACAGCTCCGAGCACAGGACGCAGCAGCAGCTTGGGCGGAACCTGTTGGCTGCTTCTGCGCTGCCTCTTGCTTGTCTCAGACAGCTTTTCAAGGGCAATATTTGCCAGAAATCAGGGGTTTGCCAGTAAAAGCTGAAAGTGCTGAGGAATTGATCCTCCTCTGGTTGTCATTGCTGTCCCGCCGCTGAGGGCCGGGCTTTGGATACACTCTGGTTTCTGGACCTGTTTATTATCCCTGCCACCCCTCAATTGTGCTTTAGGTTGTGTTACACTCCACATTCATTAATCATAGAGGGATTTGATTGTTTGAGTTTCCCTCCCTTCATGGTTCTGCCTCAGCCATCAGAAATGGCCAATCTGACCCCACTTTGCTGGACACTGATGCCTGGGCAGAGGCTGCCTAGAGCAGAGGCCAGACAGGATTGAGAGAATAAAATGGGGATTTATTGCAGGGCCTTCAATAGGGACACCTCGGGCACTCAGAGCCTCTCCGGGAGAGGCCACACCCAACATGGACCCCGGGGCACCAGTTTGCTCCACTTGGATCAGTTTGGATCCATTCCCAGATCAGGGTTCATTCTCCAATTCCAATTGCAGGGGACGATGGAATTGAGCCCAAGTCTGTCCCCCCTTTGAGAGGCTCCGTTTCCATCTTTGGGGGCCTGGGCCAACGAGGTGTCCTTGAGTGCAGCCTGGAGAGGATTTGTTGTGTCTGAGCAGGATGGGAGAACAGGAGCTCCCAGCGCGTGGGGAGTGTGAGAGTTCCACACTAAAGCAGGGCAGGGGCTGGGAAATAGAAAAGCTGAATCTGAAGGCATCACCACCACAGCTTCAAAATAGAGAGGAAGCACTGCTCACCCCCAGCTCAGGCAGTTCTACTCTCCCCAAGTCCAAAGTCCATCAAAAAATCCTTCAGGAAGCAAATTTCAATCATTACCTCCGCGGTGCATCCTCTGTTTCCTTCAGCTGGCCGAGATTTACTTTCTTGTCTATTTAAGGTCACAATGTGCTTGTTCTCCCTCCCCATGAAACACTTAATTGTTTGATAAAAGACCCAAAAAGATGATTGCCTACGAGTCACAGGGGACCAAATTCAGGCAGAAAGAACCCAAATTCATACAAAATCCTGACACAAACGTGCTCATCCTGTCTCAGCACACTGAGGAGGGGGTGCTGCTCCTGGGGGAGCTCTGGGCTCAGGCTGGCAGGGCCAGGGGGCTGTCACAGACCTGCAGGAGGTGCTCCTAGCCTGGCAAGAAGAAGCCATAAATTCCAGGCCAATGAGGTTTCCGAGCAGTCACACGAGGCAGGGAGTGAATTACTGAGCCCATTCATGCTTAGTGAGTTATTAAGTGTAAGGGCAAAGACTGCAAGTGCTCTCCACGCAGCGATGTCTGAGCTAATAAAGCATCACTCAGCCTCTGCAGAGCCCGACTGCGGAGCTGGAATGTCGGTGTGAAATGTATTTTTTTAATGGTTGTGTTTGTTCGTTAAGGGGAGGCGTTCAGGGGTTCTGGCAGTGCATCATCCCCTGTCACATCTGTCTCTCCATTGCAGCCCTGCTCCCCTCGTCCCTGCTGCTCTCGCACCCGGGGAGGGGTCGTGGAACTCAAAGTTTTGGGGCGAAATTTAGGGATTTGCTGCCTCATTCACAGAGAGGGTGAGGAAGGCTCTCTGCAAGCGGGGGAATGAAACAAAGAGGAGGCTGAAGGTGAGGAAACAGCTCCAGGTCACTGTCAGACCTCTCTTCCCTCTGCCTGCCTCTCCCTCCTCCTCTGGGCTTTCAGGAGGACCCACAGATCCCTGCAGCCATCCAGGTAACCACAAAACAGTCTCTGAAAATGCCAGTGAACACTCACAAACCGATCTAATTCTCTCTGGCACCGCAGCAGTGCAAGGCCTGAGATCCAAACCCACCCCATCTTTCCATCTCTCCCCTCCTGGGGTTGCAGTTCCCTTGTGGATGGCTGCACTCACCCAGAAAAAAAATTGTTGCTTCTTACAAATATTCTAAATCAGTAAAAAAACCCAATACAGCTCATCTGAACACCCTGAAAACTCACTGAGAATTCACGAAGTATCACAGCTTAAATCTTGTTTTTTTCAGACATTGGCCCCTCTTCCTTCTCTCATGAAGGTCTTCTGGACACCCTGAAAACTCACTGAGAATTCACGAAGTATCACAGCTTAAATCTCGATTTTTTCAGACATTGGCCCCTCTTGCCTTCTCTCATGAAGCTCGTCTGAATACCCTGAAAACTCGCTGAGAATTCACAAAATATCACAGCTTAAATCTCGATTTTTTCAGACATTGGCCCCTCTTCCCTTCTCTTACGGAGCTCATCTGAACACCCTGAAAACTCGCTGAGAATTCACAAAACATCACAGCTTAAATCTCAATTTTTTCAGCCATTGGCCCCTCTTCCTTTCTCTCATGGAGCTCATGCCATTCCCNCTTCTCTTACGGAGCTCATCTGAACACCCTGAAAACTCGCTGAGAATTCACGAAGTATCACAGCTTAAATCTCGATTTTTTCAGCCATTGGCCCCTCTTCCTTTCTCTCATGGAGCTCATGCCATTCCCTGAGCAGTTTCCACCCTGCCTTCCTTCCCACAGCTCAGGGTTTATATTTCGGGCCAGTTCAGAATCCCAGAGATGTTTTATCAGGAGCACCGAGCAAAGGCAAGGTTGGAATATTTGCCCTCCCTGCAAGGGCTGCTCTTGCCCAGCGTTTCTGGTCAGGTCGCCTGTGATCTCCGTGGGGGCTCCAGTGGCGTAAATCCGATTTTCTGAGCTAAAATTGTCTCTCTCCATCTTTCTTCTCCGCTCCCTCCAGGCGCCGAAGATCACAACGAGGTCACCCCAAAGTTTCTCATCCCCAGGCTGAACAATCCCAGTTCCCTCAGCCTTTCCTCACAACCATTTCATGAACCTCAACACATCTCAGCTGGAGCATCAGAAATAAACGGGCAATGCCTTCAGGTGTTTCCCAAATTAATTATTATGGGGTTTGTTGTTTAGTTTTGCCAACTTTATGGCCTTCTGATGCTTTTGGTGAACCGTTTCATGTCTCTACGTTATTTCTGTCACGTCCTGTTCCCAGCCAAGAAAATTCCTTTTGCCTGATGTACTTAAAACATACTGGAAAATCTCTTTCCAACCTTAGAATAATTCCAATTCTAAGTATTATTTAATACCTCAGAAAAAGGACTTTTAACCATATTTTGAACCTGCAACTCGTAGGACTGTAACGCCCTGGCAAGATTTTCAATGTCTTTTTTTTCCCAGCCCCATTCATTGTTGTTAGAGGAGCTTTGAAGCTTTCATGCCTGTGCAAAAATTCGATGTTTGCAGGGAGAATAAATTCATTATTTTCCCCTCTATCTTGACAGCAGCTATGTCATCCTGTAACCTTGTTTTATGGCCTGTGTTAACTATTTCAGAAAAAATAAAGAATATTTTTTATATTCTTTTTTTTTTTTACAGTTGTGGGCTCCTTCTAGGGTGACATTTCCTGATGTCACTGAGCGCTGTTTGCAGCAGGGGTTAAACACCTTTAGGTGAGGACCCACACAGTGAATTTTGAGAGGGACAGCACTGAATTTCCTGAGGTGAACAACTTAAAACAGGAGAGAAGTTCCTCGGGCAGAGCGTAAATCTCGCTGTACCCTCCGAGACGCTGCGCGTTCGTCATTTTTATGATTACACCAAAATAACGAGGGGAATAAATAACAGGAACACGAGGTCACGGGAGGGAAGGGACCCCAGGAATTGTCCAGTTCAGCCCAAAGCGAGCTCAGCTGTAGGGGCAGCACAGGAAATCCAGGATTTGAGCTGTTTGGTCTTGAAAATTCCCCAGGACAGAGACAGCTCAGCCTCTCTTGCTCCATCTCTGCCCTCACGGAGGTGTTTTTTTCCTCATATCCAGGTGGAATTCACCCCTTTTTGTGTCTCCTGGCCTCCCCCCTTTTTCTGTGACCCAAATTCCCTGAAATTTCATCCTCTCCCAGTTAAACCAACCCAGGGCACTGGGATCCCTCTGCATGAACCCCGCGATTGTTATTCCGGGGAGAAAGGGAATTAATCCTGATGTCCTCCAAGCCTTCCCACAAACAGAATGAAAAACCGTTGCTCTGGTCTCACGTTACGATTCGGAGCAATTAAAAAATTAAATTTAGCCACGAAACAACCACAGACGAAGCGTGGTAATTAATGTCAATTACCCAGGTTGCCATGGAAACGTGACAGGAGCAAGTGGAAGTTACAGATAAATTCAAGGTGAACCAGGGATGGCTGGCGTGGTGGGGTATTTTTTTCTCTCTAACTGATTAGGGCTTTAACTCTTCTGGCTGGCAACCAGTTATCGATAGAACTTAATCCGTTTAATAATCCCGTAATCGCTTTAATCCAGTTGGCTCAAAGGATTTTGCAGTTGGTTTCTCTGACTGATTAACAAGTGTCTTCCGGGCGATAAATAAAAGCTCCCCGTGCCCTGAGAGCCGCGTGGAGCACAGGGCTGGCTCCTCTGTGATTTATAAACCACAACCCCAGGCACCGAGGGCTTTTAGGAGGCTTTGATTTCATTAACAGGCACCAAGATCCCTGAAGATTTCGCAGAATAAATTGGGAGGAATTTGTCAAACTCCACCAGGTGCCCCCCGATGCCGCTGTGCAGTGAGGGAGGAGTGAACTCGGATGTCTCGAGGTTCTTGGAAGTCCAGGACAAGCAAAACATTGATTTTCTCCCTGTTTTGCTGAGAAATGCTGAACTGGCTGCCTGGTAATTAAATATTTAAGGACTGGTTTGGTTTGGTACGACACTCAGCTATTTGCAAAAATTTATTTTACACCATCAATTCCTCCCTGCCCTGTCTGCCCTCTCCCTCACTATTTCTGGAAATCCCGTTTCAAACGCAGCTTATGGCTCAGGTGGAAAGCAGAGGTGTTTTTAAATTGTTAGAATTTTGAGGGGGCAACACTAATGAGCCATCCCGGGTTTATTGAGGCGTCATTTCCCAGCAGAAAACAGATGAAATTCTGCTGGCCAGGCCTGTAATCGCACACTTTGTCAACTGCTTTGAAATCTATTAGGGGAAAAAGAGCGTTTTATACAAGATCTGGATTAATTATGATAACGATGATTTGGTTGCTTAGCTCCTGGACATTTCTGTGGTGCTCTCAGCTCAGGGTTTATTTATCTGGTGATTTATGAGCCTCGGGATCAGCTGTAAACACTGTCCAGCCAGTGATCCCTGTACACCTGCACAGCTGTGGCACCACCAAGAGTCTGATTAATCATCCTTTGGCAGCTTTTGAGGCTGAACTTGGTAAAAATTTTAAATATAATGATTTCAGAGGTTTTTTATTATTGTTTGGGCTCTATCTCATCATTTGAGCTTGCTGAG